>JANAVB010011999.1:21194339-21506839 GCA_029216955.1 Iris pallida
CCGGATTTTAATCAATATACTATCCTATGTATGGATATTAAAGAATCCATACATACGTACAACCCTAATCGAGCCGCAGTAATTCTTTCTCCCCCTTTTTTCTCCACGCGCGTACGAAATTTTCTGCTCCCAGTTTTCCCTCCCCCTTTCCCGCTTAATACCCAGATCAATATATATTCCCCCATCTTTTTTACTGAAGGGGCCTCTCAGAAACTCTCCCCCTATAATTAAAGAAGAGTCCTCTCAAAAACTCTCTCCCCCTACAATTGAAGAAGAGGTATGGATTCTCCCTCAATTCTATTTTTTTCTATCCTTGAATGATAGAACCCTAGAATTCTTCTACTCTAAAAAATAGATTTGTTCCTAAATTATATGTTTGATTCTTATGGATTTTGCTCTAAAGTTCCTTGATGTGCAATCCAACTCTATTAAATTAAAATTTTGTAGGGCATATGTTTCGGTCTTTGACAGTTCCGGTCTACAATTTCATTGCAGCACCTTTGTAAAGGGATTAGTTTGTGCAAAAAATGTTAGACACAAATGCA
This sequence comes from Iris pallida, assembly GCA_029216955.1. Taxonomy (NCBI): domain Eukaryota; kingdom Viridiplantae; phylum Streptophyta; class Magnoliopsida; order Asparagales; family Iridaceae; genus Iris; species Iris pallida. The sequence goes on from JANAVB010011999.1 coordinate 21,194,885, forward strand.
TGATTTCATAACACAAGAACCCAAGACTATTTTTTTGGGTGGAGCTTTGGAATACCAGAAAGTTCCAAATAGATTAGCATCGATTACTACTGTAACCGAACATGTTAGAACAAGACTATTGATTTTTTGTACAAACTACTCCCTTTACAAAGGTGCTGCAAAGAATAGTAAAACATTCTTATGGATTTTCTATCCTTGAATGATGAAACATTGCTTACAATTTCATTGATGGTTTTGGTTAGGAACCAGTTGATTGACTTGCAAATCTTTGACTGTTCCGGTCTACTGTCCCAACCAACCAAAATATTTCTCAAAACTAAGTTTTACGATTTCTTTCAAGAGTAAACAAATGACATATTTAATTTGGAGAGACCATCATAAACAGATACTTTTTAGGTTCAAGTCCGGTTAAATAAAAAGTATATGTTTGTCATTTGTTCAATTCTTAAAACTAAGTTTCACGATTTCTTTCAAGAGTAAACAAATGACATACTTTTTATCCACCTTTATCATAAATGAAAATTGCAAAGGTCGCAGACAAATATCGAAGGGACCATCATAACACAACTACAATAGGAAATTAACATATAATTCTCTGCTAATTGTAATGAAGGGACCATTGTAAATACCTATATTACTGTGTAGAAATCCTTCTAGCTGACCATTAATCAAGATAGAAAATGAAGGCGTTCAGATACATTCATGAAGTAAATACACCCAAATAAAATTAAGCCCTATGTTAATTGTATCATCGTCTTTCCTGAGATCCAACATATGGGGTGTTAGTTTGGACATATGGGGTATCGGATAGAGTTGTGTTAAATCTTTCGCATATAATAAAACATGGGGTGGGTTAATGGTAACAGGACATGGGTTAGGGTGGTGTATGAGTAGGGACATTAAAATTTTAGTTTGTTGGTGGCATATAGTAGTACCAGTCTTCTACCCATGTATAGATGGTATCAGCATGTTGAGTGCAGGGATATTGGACAACCACATAACCTGGGTACCAGAGTGTAGTTGTATGTGTATATGTATTGAAAGAGGGAAGTAACAGGAACAAAACTTAAACTGCAGTCCGATACTGCAGACTTGAAGGAATTTTTGCAGCAGTTTTTGGTATACATGGAGCCGCTGTTTGGTTTCCAGATTTGGGTATCAGTCACTGACTAATGTGCAGCAGTGTCCATGTACCATGTGTGTATAGTAGGTGGCAGGAATGAACATATCTGTGCCTAGCAGGATATGCATAGATTTTGCAGTTTCTGTACATGTGTGCACATGTACATTAGGGTATTACCTGCAGTTTGTAGTAAGAGGGGGGTATATCAAAGGATATATGTCCCCATCACCTGGTTGTTGGTAGAGTTGTGCTCTTACCTTCTACTTCCTCCTCAACGTAGGGGTATGCTACTGAACAAGGTCCCACGGAGCTAAGTTATCTCTATTTATCCTTGATCTTCTGCTTCACAACATCTGGTTCCTTTCACAGACCTTTAAGCATTCCAAATATGTGATAAAGGGTCCTAAGTCTTATCCTCATACTCTCCGATTTCGATCCGAAATGGCAGAAATGTATCAGTCTTGGCCAATACCTTGGAGGATAGCCAAGGGACTTGCACATGATAAAGCAATTAAAGACCAACACATTCATAAATAGGGTGAACACTACCCTTGAGACCACAATATACAAGTGTGATTACAGTCAAAAGTTAGGATTTGAACCATATTTTAGCAATTCGTTTCCTGTAATCAATATTAAACAAAGAATCCCTGGAGGTGATTAGCTATGTGATCATAAGAGAGTTCAAAGTAAAATAGTGTACTTAAACCATTGATATTCTAGTCAAAATTAAAAACATTTCGATTAAATGATATTCTATACAAAATAATATCAATAAGCCTGTTGATGGATATACTACCAACTTTTAAGTAAAAGTTAAAACCGACACTTAATTATCTGAAGAAATGAAATATTCTTATAATTATGTCATTTTATAGCTCCAAACTAATTGTTTGAATAAAAAATGGGCGAAGGGGCGAAAGTCTGCAAAAATACTTAACAGTAGCGAAAAACATCGAAAAACTCACCATAATAAGGAGATTTCCTCAAATGGAAGCTTTCATCATACTATTATAGCTTTTAAAAATCAGCCGACTTGGACATTAATATCTAAGTTCTGTTTCATGAACATGGGCACGGATACAGAGGAGAGAACGATACGATTACGGGATACAAACATTTTCAAACAAGTAACATGCAGTCCCCTATGTTGCACGAATACGGCATGGTACGAACACCATGTTCCAGTATCTGTGTAACATAGTATCTAAGAAAGGTCTCAAAATAGGTCAGTACTCATACATATTGGCCACTTTTGATATCTAAACAAAACTGACCTGAAAGTACACAAGAACATGGTATCAACCAAGAAGATACAACATCAACCACATGCTCCTAAGTTGCACATCACTAATAATCTAGTATTACTTTATTATTGTGAATCTGTGAAAGATCTTCGACTATAAACTATAACGAGCAAGAAAATAGTAAGATACAAAATTGTCTAGTATTCCAGTTTACGTGTTACCTGGCAAATCCAATCAGTTTTGGCCACCAAGAATCAGCTATACCCCATCCATTTCCTTCTATACACCAAATTATATGAAATATTATTTGAGCAATCATAGGAAACACAGAGAAGGAAATTGTACAGCATGATATCACATACATCCGCCAATAAGAGAGTCCTGTCAAGCAACATAAAAAATTTATCATTACAAAAGACAAGTGGGAACACTAGGAAGCCTTATAAAAGTGCATATAATCATTTACAAAAAACTATTTCACAAGTTATTACCACTGATCTGCAGAAAAAGAAAGGGAAATTTGACTTTCATCCCACTTATTAATATGAATTTGTACTTGCATCCCACTTTTAGTGTTTATTAGACTTACATCCCACTTTCTGTCACGAAAAATATTTGTTTTGCCACGAAAACTGTTTACCGTGACAAAAAGTGGGATGTAAGTCTAATAAACAAAAAAAAGTGGAATGTAAGTACAAATTCATATTAATAAGTAGGACGAAGTCAAAAATTCCATAAGAAAATATAACCTAACATTACATTACTTCCACAAAACAGGATAAAGATCAGGAAAGTTGAGGCATATATCTTGTGCTGGTAGGGAAAAGAGTAGACCAGTTGGTTCAGTCATGGATATAGGGGACCAGTTGGCTGAAATACAAACACTACAGCCTACAATGCTAATTCGCTTCACTCAATAGGTTCATCGATGGTTAAACTAGGTCTAAAGGAAGTAGGCCTTAAGGAAGTCCTATTGATTCAAAAATTCAGGTGTCGTTGTCTAGGCCCTAGGATATAGGCAGGACACTTATATCTGGTCAATCGCATGCTTGGGAGTTCAAAACATTCAAGATCAAAGTCAAATCAAGAAGAATTCCTTTAGGGAAGTAAGCTGGCGCAATAGGGATCTTCTCTTATTATATCCCTCTAAATATATTAAGCCTTCCTCCTCTTCTCAACCCCTCAAATGTCGTCCTTCCATCCGCCTTCTCTCAACCATCCATCTTCATCCCCTTGGTTTATCAATATTTCATTATCAAGATTGCGAACCTTTTAGATTGGACAAATGCAAACATAGTTCTCAGCACACTAATTTTTCTTATCTTTAGGTCTAGTTCTCAAATATTGGTCCATTTATGCTCTCGGAACAAATATTGTGGATTTTCGCAAAACTAGTAGCAAGAAATGTTGTTCTCTTGCAAGATTTAGTGTTGAAACACTTGAGTGCTGAAAAAGAATTTTGATGTTGACATCAATTTTATTTGACACAGTGAAAAATTATATTGTTGAACTTGATTTTAGGCTTTCAAGTTTTGTTGAAAATTACATATGCATAGATATTTGCAGTTTCTGTACATGTGTGCACATGTACATTACGGTATTACCTGCAGTTTGTAGTAAGTGGGAGGTGTATCAAAGGGTATATGTCCCTATCACCTGGTTGTTGTTAGAGTTGTGCTCTTACCTTCTAATATGTAAAAGAAGAACTAAAAATCGTGGTAAAAAATAACAAACAAAATAAAAAAGAATTTCTGGACAAGTATTGCAGATGAACAATTTATAAAGAACCCAAGTGAACTCGACCATTGTGCATAAAATTACAACAAGAAATACATATATGGAGATACAATTATAAGTTTGTATGAATTCCTGATGGCTATCCTTTTCTTGCTTCTTCAAGTCCTTGTGAAATATAATTATTTGTTTGTATGGATTTCTTGAAGTTTCCAATTTATTTATGTTTGTCTTTGTTATTATGAAATACAGATGAAATGAACAGAGAGTGGATAAAAAGTGATAACAGAGTTAGTACTGAATATAAAGAAGGGATTGCTTCATTTATTGGATTAGCATCTAGTCAGGATGGAGTTAATGGAAGAAATGGGTGTCCTTGTAATAAATGTAGGAACACCGAATTTAAAACTACAGTTGAAATTAGGTTGCACTTGTTAAAAAATGGATTTCATAAGAGTTACACAACATGGATTTTTCATGGAGAAAAATTAAGGGACACAACAAAAACTTCTAATGTTAATTTTGATGAGCATTTGAACGATGAAGTCCAAATGGATGATGTTGATGACTTAATTGGGCTAGTTCATGATGCTTATGCCTTTGAGAATGTGAATTATTCTCAAATGCATGAAGAAATGTTTGGTGAAACTCCGAATGATGTGGCTAGTAAGTTTTACAAGCTACTGAAAGATGCTACTATGGAACTTTATCCGAACTCTAAAGTCTCTAAACTGTCTTTTATTATAAAATTCTTAAACTTAAAGACTCTTCATAATTTGACAGACAATGCTGCAGATGCTATGTTAGATTTCTGCAAGGAAATTCTACCTAGTAATGCTTTGATTTCAAATTCTTATTATGAGGCGCGCACCATCATTCAAAATTTATGTCTTGACTTTGAAAAAATTGATGCTTGTAAGAATGACTGTGTACTGTATTGGGAAGAGCATAAAGATGATGCGCAGTGTTGTCCAGTTTGTGGGTTATCTAGGTGGAAGGTAGTTCATCGTAAACATAAAATTCCTCATAAGATTTTGCGTTATTTTCCACTGTAGTGCCCCGTCCCTACATCGTACCCCATTTTCGTCCACAGGGTGCGCGAGAAAGGAACATTGTTGCTATCGATTTGGTCGGGACCGATAGGTCGGAATCGGTCGAGTCGATCGAACGGGAACGGTTGAATTAAGATCCATTCCACGTTATGGAATGGCTTCTTCGGTACCAAGTCCCATATTCAGCAGGTTGTGCCTCAAGGATTGGCTCTGCAGCTGAGTCGAAAGAGACCTCCCGTTGCTCTAGTTTTCATGTCGCACTTGATTTGGCTTTAGCTTTGGTTTTCGTGAATGCATTTTTCGTGAATGTTTCCGATGGATTTTCGTGACTTGCGTTTTTGAACTTTGCATTCATATCGAAATTCCTTGAATTACACAGTATTCTAATCAGTTGCTTATGCGATTGCAGGTGATCGTGTAGGCGACGTTAGCGCAGCCAACAAGTCGCTCGCTTGAAGCAAGTCTAAGGCGAATGGTTGACCTACTTCGTCTCGTCCCTCTATTTCAAAATCAATGAAGTTAAATGAATGCTTGTCATAATAGTGTAGAATCAAAGAAATTATGGCATGATTCTTCATGAAACACTCGCTATCAAACTGTCGATATTAAAAATGAAAAACGTGCTTTCTTATGCAAGTCCACTAAGCCTATACAAAACAATGAATGAATCGATTAACGTTTATCGCAACGATACAGCTAAGTGAGTAAATTGACTAAGTTCAAAAGAATGGCTAAGTTTCGCACATAAAAGAGAAATGATAAGGTTCTAGAAAAGAGATAGCATATTTCAAGACTCTACAAAATAGTCATTGGACAACTTGTCGACAAGGTGTAGTTTCTTCGAATGGTTGCCTAGGCCAAGGGACCGATTCGGCCCGGGAGGAACGAGTATAGCAAGCGCCAGCCTTACATCGGCGTGGGTTATTCGAGAACTTTCGCACAGGGTTCGCTACCCGCCGTAAAAGGGTTGCCGTCTAACCCGGCTATAGTCTGTAATGGCTTGACATCGCCAGTGACCTTCACACCCTTTCACTACTTAACTAATGCACGTGACATGGGATGAATATGATAGCTGCTTAATGTTTACAAATTCATATGCTTGCCTCGAAACATGTTAACATGCAAATTGATCAGGATGGTTAGAAAGATCACAAAAATAGCTAGTTAACATGTTTATAAAACTACTTGAATCAAATGCAGAGCTTGGATTTAATTAGCCATTCGCCAGTACATGTGATCGTACTGATCCTCGTTCTTTGCAGGTCCCGCAAATCAGGAAGGATGCGCCAACTAGCTCGGCGACGTTCATGATTTTGAAGCTTCGACCGCGAGTCGAAGTCTTGTCCCCGCAACTTTACTATTGAAGGCTCTCGACTGTCCAAGAAAGATGGCTCAGCATCCCTCCATTCCAGGTCCCTAGAATACTTTGATGTATATTGAGGGATGTGTACAATGTATGGAATGACTATCTCATCGGCACTCTTTTGTAATCGAGTCATGTTGTAGCCCGCACGGCATGAGTCTTGTACTGGAGTCTGTAAAAGATGTTTATTATCAATAAAGATCGAAGTTTTCTCTACTTAATGTGTGATTCAATTTGTCTGCTTATTCTCATAGATCTCGTGTATCGGATTACCTTATGACTATGCCTCGTGCGATCGCAAATTAGGTTCGCAAGACATCACGTCCGGGGGACGATTATCGATTCGACAGAATTGGGACGTGACATAATGGTATCAGAGCATGGCTTTACATCCTTGGCCTCCAGTGTCGAGTTTCTAGTCTCAAACCGTTGACCTCGTGTCGATGAGATGAGTTGTTCCATACGCTGAACCCAGGACATTTTCTGAACAAACGAGAGTTGCCTTTCTTTTTCCTGAAGTTGCGGAAGCTCGGGCAGAGGACGAGACGAGCGCTTCTAGCGGCTCGAGTACTTCCAGACCTGAGCATTCCGTTAACCCAACGGGAATGACACTAACCGTAGTCGGACCTTCCGGTGACCCGATGCAATGGATGCTGCAGATGCTCGAAATGCAGCAACGTCAAAATAAGCTCCATCGTCAGCAGGCGGAGGCTCGTCAGACCCAATTCGAGAATCGATTCGAGGCTCAATTCAAACTGCAGCTGTCACGTCCCGCTTCCGTAGGAGTGATCGTCCTCGCTAAGGCGTGATGCCGCACGAGCCTTAATTGCACTCGTACAAGGCGGGTTCCATGACGGCCGATTACAGCGGCTGCGATGGGGTTGTCGCACAGAAGTCCCAAGCAGAGACATTAAACACGCAGCGGAAATTTAGAACAAAACGTAAGTATTCAAAGAAGCTCTTTATTGATATTGAAACAACGGTTACATTGGGGGCACAAGGCAAGATTATAATCACTCAAGATCACTCTTCTCACTTTACAAGTCACTCTGCTCTCTCTCATCTCTCGATTACAATGCTCGAGCCAGCGGAAGCTTCGGAAGGCGATGTCCATACATTATGTCCCGTATAAGTCTTTGACTCCACGTGGCTGCACGCTTCGAATCGCCGAGGAACTCCATGCCCCGACGCATCCAAGCGAGCCCCGCACCACGAGCTTCTACCTGTACCTGCACATGAAAACTATGTGGGTGTCAGTACTCAACTGCACTGGTGGAGTGAGCTCCTCGCCCACCCATACAAAACCAATACGTTATTTTACTTTGTGTAATACAAGTCCCTTTACGATTGTCTTTCTAATCTTGGCTTAGGATCGATTTTAGGACCGACGCCTTGGTCTATTTAGTGTCATTAGACCATCTCCGTGCTTTTGCACCGATAACTCCTTTACCCTTGCCTCTAGACCGTTTTGTGCTTGCAATATGAACGCACCGACTCATACTAGTCTCTCGTGCCATACTCTGGGATGAAACGACTCGGTCGTGTCAATTACTTGCCCGTGCCTCAAATATCGAGGCCGTGCCTCACAACGTAACCTGACTTATCCAAACTCGCCTTACGGCCCTTCCAGACTTAACTCGAAACGTCTAACACAACTTGTGGAACCGGTGTTGAGAACTCAAGTACGACGCAATATCTCGTGGCAAAACACATGTCTTTACGTATAACCAAATCTTAGGCTCATATTACCTTGGGTGCATATCGTGCACGCTTTCCACAACACATCACATACCGTGCTTACGCTTCTTTTGTTACGATTGACATCGTGCATGCAGATTCGCCGCGTAGCACGCCAATTATCTATATGAAAGGCCACTGGCATGACAAGCCATCGCAGACATAGCTCGGGTAGGCGGCGGGTCTTTCGATGCAAGGTAGCTAGCCCCATGGAAAGCTCCGACTACCTTCACGCAATGAATCGGGCGCTGCTATAACGTCTACCCCTTAGGATGATTGGGCTCGGTGCCACGGCGCATAACCAGTCTAGGCAGAAATCCTTGTCGACAAGGTATCCAATGACCACGCACCTACGAGACATCTAGACTCACATAAATGCATGGCCTAATTTGTTGGTACGATTGGAACTATACTTAGCAACTCGTGCTCTGAATCACACTTGGCATAACATGCCTCGAGACCGTGAGACTCCCAACCGAGGGACCGCCTCATACTTCTTAATGTGCATAGGAACGCGAGACTCCCAACCGAGGGACCGCCTCGAACTTCTTAACGTAGATAGGAACGCGAGACTCCCAACCGAGGGACCGTCTCGTACATCTTAACGTGGATAGGAACGCGAGACTCCCAATCGAGGGACCGCCTCGAACTTCTTAACGTGGATAGGAATGCGAGACTCCCAACCGAGGGACCGCCTCGAACATCTTAACGTGGATAGGAACGCGAGACTTCCAACCGAGGGACCGCCTCTAACATCTTAACGTGACGACCCTTAATACCGTGGGAATGAATGGCTATATGCAACCGTAGAACCGTGGGACCGTGCATACGCTCAACTTGAACAACCAAGGTCTTTGGGTATCTAAACTCATGTCATAAGCCGTGCGATACAACTTAGCTTGTGGAACGATCAAGGCTACGCCGAGCCTTGCATTCGAGGAAACGTGCATGCTTTATCGAGCATCTATGCGGGCGACGCCTATGACTTAGGCTAACTCATATTTTGTGACGAATACCAACTTTCTTTCTCCCAAGCCACGGGACGAAGGATCGAGTGTCATTTTCAAAGTACGTCATGCACCAACTCTAATTCGACCGTGGGACGTTTTTCATGTTCTAAACTCGATTCGATCCGTCGGGATAATTCTCTTTAGCTATGTGGATTCATCTCTTTTATTATTAAGCCTACTTGAGCAAGTTGAAAACACGCGATTTATTATGTGAAGGCAAAGATGAGGCAAGTTCACCGAAACTACCCCACCTGAGGGATGTCTTCGAGTCGCCGTTATAAGGCCAAGTCCGAACGTCGTTGACGTTTTGATTCCTCCGATTGACTTGAGCGGGACGGGGCACTACAGCAGCAGCAGCTGAATACACTCTAATAAATCGTACAATCGGTCGTGGCCAACAATAATTCAACGATGACGCCTGCCGTGACCGAGCCTACGGTTCGATCCAATGAAGCTGAACCGGAGGCGCCCGTGTTCTCACTGGCGGCACCGAGAAGTTCTAACTTCGACGTGTCAAAATTTACGAAAAGCTGTCGCACTTCCTTCAACGGCACAGAAGATCCCTCCGTGGCGATCGACTGGTTGGAGGAGCTGGAAAACAAGTTCGAGCTTCTGGGTGTCGAAGACTCGAAGAAAGTCGCGTGTGCTCAACTTCTACTTCGAATGAACGCACACGATTAGTGGGCCGTACAGAAGCGGGCAATTTGACGTAAAGATGGGACGACGACGATCTCATGGAATACATTCAGAAATACGTTCGAGACCGAATATCTTTCTGCAGCCGTGTGACAGGAAAAAGAAAACAAATTTATGTAGTTGAGGCAAGGGAATATGACAGTACGACAATATGTGGGCAAATTCAACAAATTGGCCAAATTTACTGGAGCCTATCTACCTACCACTGCAAGTCGAGCTCGACGATTCGAAGTGGGCCTGCGTTCCTCTATCCGTGCTCATGTTTCGGTGCCTGAATACAAAACCATGGGCGAGGCACTCAACCATGCCCTCCATCTGGAGTCTGAGTATCCTTCTACTACTACTAGCGCTGTTCACTTTAATAACAAACGCCATAGTAATGCGGGATGCAACAATGCGCACAAGCATCAAAATTGCGGCAATAGAGGCGGCAACCAGACGAAGGATCGAATAGTCTGTAATTTCTGCCATAAAGAGGGGCACATGGCCAACGAGTGCCGATTGAAGAACGGAGCATGCTTCGAGTGCGGCCGAATGGACCACATTGCACGCAACTGTCCGGAGAAGTCGAACCAGCGCCTATAACAACATCATCAGAACCGAGGCCAAGCACCACGGGCTCCACCGACCGCACAACAGAATGGCCAAGTCCGTCGCCCCAATGCTCAGGGCGCGTCTATGCCATAACTCGAGACGAAGCATTCGCATCTGATACAGTCGTGACAGGTATACTGCAATTCAATAATAAAGCTGCTCGTGTATTGTTTGATTCAGGTGCCACGTATAGTTTTATGTCGGCAGACTTCACCACCGAGCACAAGTTTCCCCTGATGCCACTGGGTCTCGATCTTACTGTTAGCGTACCATCGGGTAAGCCACTACTTGCAAATTTAGTCTGCGGAGACGGAATCATCTGTATAGGAGGTCAAAAGGTCAGTCTTGATGCGATAGTTCGAGATATTAAAGACTACAACATATTTCTAGGGATGGATTGGCTCGGGCCGTGCAACGCAACCATAGACTGTGCTGAAAAGAGGGTCATATTTCACATACCTGGAGTGCCTGAGTTCTGCTATTCGTGTGGTGAGGCATCGCCGACCTGCATGGTGATCTCCGCAATATCTGCTCGACGGATGTTACATGCCGGGTGCGAATGCTATCTAGCGTCCGTTCGAGACACGCGACAGGATGGTGCAAACGCGGGTCAGACCAACATTGTGAAAGAATTCCCAGATGTGTTCCCGGATGAACTGCCCGGCATGCCACCTGATCGAGAGATTGAGTTCACTATTGATACATTCTCCGATACCCGACTGATCTCTAAAGCCCCGTACAGAATGGCCCCTGCAGAGCTTAAAGAACTCAAAGTACAGTTGCAAGAGTTGTTCGACAAGGGATTCATTCGACCCAGTGTCTCGCCATCAGGAGCGCCCGTGCTGTTCGTCAAAAAAAAGGATGGCTCACTGCATCTTTGTATCGATTACCGCAAGCTGAATAAAGTCACCGTCCAGAACAAATACCCCCTGCCCCACATAGACGATCTGTTTGATCAGCTGCAAGGAGCTACGGTGTTCTCTAAATTAATCTTCGCTCGAGTTATCATCAACTCAAGATCAAGCCGGACGATGTGCCAAAGTCTGCCTTTCGCACTCGATACGGCCGTTACGAATTCCTGGTAATATCGTTCGGCCTAACGAATGCCCCAGCTGCTTTTATGGATTTGATGAATCGGGTGTTTCGACCATTCCTCGACAAGTTCGTAGCAGTCTTTATCGATGATATACTCACCTACTCGAAGAATAGGCAGCAACACACTGAGCATCTACGGACCATGCTTCAGACCCTTCGAAAAAATCAGTTGTATGCGAAGTGAAGCAAATATGAATTTTGGTTGAGCAGTGTCGCATTCCTCGGACACATCATTTCAGCTGAAAGCATTGTGGTCGACCCAAAGAAAGTTGAAGCCGTTATCGATTAGAAATGGCCAGTGTCCATCGGCGAGATTCGAAGTTTCCTTGGCTTAGCGGGATACTACCAACACTTCGTGAAAGATTTCACGAAGATCGCATCGCCTCTGACTCGCCTCACCCAGAAAGGAATCACATTTGAATGGTCAGACGACTGTGAAGCTTCGTTCCAAGAATTAAAGCAACGTCTCATCTCGGCTCCGATACTCGTACTTCCAGAAGGGACTGAGGGTTTCCTGATATTCAACAACGCATCCGATCAGGGCTTGGGGTGTGTGCTGATGCAGCAGAACAAGGAGATGTCGTTTGCTTCCCGACAGCTAAAGCCGTACGAGAAGAACTACCCTACTCATGACCTGGAGTTAGCGGCAATTGTGTTTATATTGAAAGTATGGCGTCACTATCTTAATGGCGTGGCATGCACGATCTATACCGATCATAAGAGCCACAAGTATCTATTCACGCAGAAGAAACTGAACTTACGGCAAAGGCGTTGGCTGGAACTAATCAAAGATTACGACTTGACTATTAACTATACGCCGGGAAAGGGAAATGTTATGGCGGACGCTCTGAGTCGGAAGTATATTGCCTCGCTATCCATCGACCGCAGACTGCTACGCGACATAGAAGAAATGGGCATCGAACTCCGAGTTCGATTCAGGAATGTGCAGTTGGGAAAGTTGCAGTTAGAGCCGAGCTTGCAAGAAAAGATCAAGCCCGTTCAGAAGGATGATCCGTACCTAAAAAATACGAGAGCTAATCTCGACGGGTAGGACAACCGACTTTGCGGAAGACGAAACAGGCATGCTTCGATTGAAGGGTAGGCTATGCATTCCGAATAATTCAGAACTTAGAAAGAAGATATTGTCGATGGCGCACTATGCGAAGTACACCTTGTATCCTGGCAGCACGAAGATGTACAAGGACCTCCATACAAACTTTTGGTGGCACGGAATGAAAAGAGATGTGGCACTATTCGTGTCGCAATGCATGATCGTTTAGCAGGTGAAAGATGACCACCACAGAGCGGGCAGGGAGATGCAGAATCTGGCGATTCCAGAATGGAAGTGGCAGCACGTGTACATGGATTTTATTGTTGGTCTGTCGAAGACACCGTGGAAAAATAATGCCATCTGGGTCATCGTCGATCGACTAACCAAGTCAGCACACTTCATTGCCATTAAAGTTACCTGGAGCGTTGATTACCTGGCGCAGATTTATCTTGATGAGATAGTACGGCTGCACGGAGTTCCAGTATCCATCGTCTCTGATCGGGATTCACAGTTTATGTCGCGATTCTGGAGTAGCCTTCAGTCAGCTCTAGGTACCAATTTACAGTTCAACTCGGCTTACCATCCTCAGACCGACGGCCAAACGGAGTGCGTTAATCAGATTCTCGAAGACATGCTGCGACTCTGCACAATTGACTTCAAATCAAGCTGGGATGTTCATCTACCTCTGGCTAAATTTGCATACAACAATAGCTATCAATCCAACATCCAAATGGCACCGTATGAAGCCTTGTACGGACGAAAGTGCCGGTCACCCATTTGCTGGGACGAAGTCGGATAGCCGCAGATTCTCGGCCAGGAACTGGTGGAACAGACTGTGCAAAAAGTTCATCTCATTTGGAAAAGATTAAAGACTGCACAGAATCATCAGAAAAGTTATGCGGATGTTCATCGTCGGCCCCTCGAGTTTCAAGAAGGCGATCACGTATTTCTTAAAGTATCGCCCATGCGGGGAGTTACTCGGTTCGGCGCGATGGGAAAATTGAGTTCGAGATTCGTTGGGCCGTTCGAAATACGCGAGGGGGTCGCCCCAGTGGCCTATAAAATTGCCCTACCGCCGGCGCTAGCAGGTGTACAAAATGTCTTCCACGTCTCTCAGTTACGAAAGTACATGCACGACCCAAGCCATGTGGTAGATTTTGGCCAGCTAGAGCTGAAGTCCAACTTATCCTACGTCGAAGAACCAGTTCAAATCTTAGAACGCAAGGATAAGTCGCTGCGAAATCGAGCGATCCCTCTTGTCCACATCCTCTAGAGGAACCATTCGGCCGAAGAGTCGACGTGGGAGCTTGAATCGAAAATGAAAGAGAAATTTCCATCATTATTCTCGTAGAGGTAGGTTCTATCCTTAAGTTTCGAGGACAAAAATTTTTATTAGTTGGTTATGGTGTAGTGCCATGTCCCTACATCGTGTCCCGTTTCCATCCACGGGGTGCGCGAGAAAGGAACACTTTCGCTATCGATTCGGTCGAGACCGATAGGTCGGAATCGGCCGAGTCGATTGAACGGGAACGGTTGAATTAAGATCCATTCCACGTTATGGAATAGCTTCTTCGGAACCAAGTCCCATATTCAGCAGGTTGTGCCTCAAGGATTGGCTCTGTGGCTGAGTCGGGAGAGACCTTCCGTTGCTTTGGTTTTTATGTCGGACTTAATTTGGCTTTGGTTTTCGTGAATGCGTTTTTCGTGAATGTTTCTGATGGATTTTCATGACTTGCATTTTCGAGCTTCGCATTCATATCAAAATTCCTTGAATTACACAGTGTTCTAATCAGTTGCTTATGCGATTGCAGGTGATCGCGTAGGCGAAGTCAGCACAGCCAACCAGTCGCTCGCTTGAAGCAAGTCTAAGGCGAGTGGCTGACCTCCTTCGCCTCGTCCCTCTATTTCAAAATCAATGAAGTTAAATGAATGCTTGTCATAATAGTGTAGAATCAAAGAAATCATGGCACGATTCTTTACGAAACACTCGCTATCAAACTGTCGATATTAAAAATAGAAAACGTACTTTCTTATGCAAGTCCACTCAGCCTATGCATAATATTGAAAGAATCGATTAAAGTTTATCACAACGATACGGCTAAGTGAGTAAATTGACTAAGTTCAAAAGAATGGCTAAGTTTCACACATAAAAGAGAAACGATAAGCTTCTAGAAAAGAGATAGCATATTTCAAGACTCTGCAAAACGGTCATTGGACAACTTGACGACAAGGTGTAGTTTCCTCGAACGGTTGCCTAGGCCAAGGGACCGATTTGGTCCGGGAGGAACGAGTATAGCAAGCGCCAGCCTTACATCGACATGGGTTATTCGGGAAGTTTCGCACAGGGTTCGCTACCTGCCGCGAAAGGGTCGCCGTCTAACCCGGCTATAGTCCGTGAATGCTTGACATTTCCAGTGACCTACACACCCTTTCACTGCTTAACTAATGCACGCGAGACGGAATGAATGTGATAGATGCTTAATGTTTATAAATTCATATGCTTGCCGAGAAACATGTTAACATGCAAATTGATCAAGATGGTTAGAAAGATCACATAAATAGCTAGTTAACATGTTTATAAAACTGCTTGAATCAAATGCAGAGCTTGGATTTAATTAGCCATTCGCCAGTACATGTGATCGTACTGATCCTATCTCTTTGCAGGTCCCGTGAATCAGGAAGGACGCGCCAACTAGCTCGACGACGTTCGTGATTTTGAAGCTTCGGACGCGCGTCGAAGACTTGTCCCCGCAACTCCACTTTTTACGGCTCTCGGCTGTCCAAGAAAGATGGCTCAGCATCCCTCCATTCCAGGTCACTGGAATACTCTGATGTATATTGAGGGATGTGTGCAATGTATGGAATGACTATCTCATCGGCACTCTGTTGTAATCGAGTCATGTTGTAGCCCATACGGCATGAGTCTTATACTGGAGTCTGTAAAAGATGTTTATTATCAATCAAGATCAAAGTTTTTTCTACTTAATGTGTGATTCAATTTGTCTGCGTATTCTCTTAGATCTCGTGTCTCGGATTACCTTATGACTATGCCTCGTGCGATCGCAAATTAGGTTCGCACGACATCACGCCTGGGGAATGATTATAGATTCGACAGAATCGTGGCGTGACATCCACTCAATGAGAGATTACAGAAGTTGTTTATGTCGAAAAATACTACAAAGAACATGAGATGGCATTATCAGAGACGAGTTGATGATGGAATATTAAGACATCCTGCAGATTTTATTGCTTGGAAATTATTTAATGAGCAACATATGTCTTCTTCTGAAGATCCAAGGAACGTACGACTTGGTTTGGCAAGTGATGGGTTTAACCCTTATGGGAACATGAGCACTTCGTATAACATTTGGCCAGTCGTACTAGTTCCATATAACTTACCTCCTTGGTTATGCATGAAGCAACCTTACTTAATGATGTCACTTTTCATTCCGGGACGTACATGACTTGGAAATGACTTAGATGTCTACTTACAACCTTTGATCAAAGAGTTACTTGAACTTTGGGAGGTTGGGGTTCATACATATGATGCATATGCACAATAAAATTTTCTGTTACATGCTACTATATTATGGACCATTAATGATTTTCCAGCATATGGTCACTTATCTGGATGGGTGACTAAAGGAAAACTAGCTTGTCCGTGTTGTCATAAAGACACCAGCTCTCTTTCAATCAGAAGCAAGCTTTGTTACATGGGCCACCGTTGTTTCTTGCCAAGTAATCATCCTTAGAGAAGTAATAGGCTATCATTCAATGGAGAAATTAAGGATCGGCTTGCACCACAAATGTTGTCAGGAGATGGAGTATTAGATCAATTATGCTTCTTTGAAGTCGTCATATTTGGTAAAGGTAAAAAAAGAAAGCGCATTGATTCTAATAATGTCTACAATTGGAGAAAGAAGAGCATTTCCTTTCAACTTTCTTATTGAAAAACTCTTAAATTACGTCATAATCTTGACGTTATGCATATTGAACGTAACGTTACAGATAATGTGCTTGGAACTATAATGAACGTGGTAGGAAAGACAAAAGACACAATTAAAAACCGTTATGATTTAGTGGACATTGGTATTAGAGAAACTCTTCATCCCCGTGTTCAAGGTAACAAAGTAATGTTGCCTGCAGCTTCCTATGTCTTACCGCCAAGTGTAAAGATTAAATTTTGCAACTTTTTGGCAAACATAATGATGGTTTCTCGTCAAACATATCAAGATGCATAAATGTTGGTGAGAAGAAAATTCATGGTTTGAAGTGTCATGACCACCATATACTTTTTCAGCGAATACTTCCACTTGCTATCAGGAGGTTACTACCTAAAGAGGTGTGTGATCCATTGACTGAGCTAAGTAAGTTTTTTAAGAACTTATGTTCTAAGTCACTACGACTTGTTGATCTAGAGCAACTTGAAGCGCAGATCCCTATAACACTATGCAAGTTGGAAACAATATTTCTACCGACCTTTTTTGATGTTATGATCCACTTGCCAATTCACTTAGCAAATGAAGCTAAAATTGCTGGGCATGTGCCTCATAGATGGATGTATCCAATGGTAACCCTTGTTGATATTATATCATTTTTCAATTTTTATGGTTTTTTCTTTGAATTACAAATTAAAAATAATTCATTTATATAGGTATCTACGTACGCTTAAGAAATATGTCCGCAATAAAGCTCATCCGGAAGGATCAATCACTGAAGGATATATATTGGATAAGTGCTCTACATTTTGCGCAAGGTACCTTAATAGTGTGGAGACAAAACTTAATAGGGCACCAAGAAATGATGATGGTCGTATCTCAAATCATGGGCTATCAGTTTTTGCAAAATTCGGTCGTCCAAAAGGAGCTGATGTCTTGTACGAGTTAAGTTTTGAAGAATACGACTGTTTCACTTAACAAAATTGCCAAACAAAAAGGTTGGATTTTGAAAATAAAACGAGAAAAAGTACAAGAAGTACAAATTTGATTCTGGGAAAGTATTGCTATGGAAGTCTGATTCGTAAATGATCACTTTGTTCCTTGGACCATATGATGATGATGAAGATCACTGCTTGAAGTAGAACAACTTGGAAGAACTAAGTCACCAGAAAGGTATTGACGCACTTGGGCACTGATGGCGAGGCCGAATGCTTTCCTGCTTTGCTTCACTCTGTTCTGAAAGAAAAGTTAAAGAAGAATGCTCCGGAGGATCAAAATCTCGAAGTCCTGATCTCTGTATTCTCTCCTGTTCTCTCCCCTGTCTGTCTCTTTGAGAAAAATGAGTCTATTTATAGACTGGGGCTTCTGTGCATAAAAAAAGCATCAAAATATGTCTTTACGCTAACAACTGCCACCCATGATCAGAGTCATCCTTTGCATACGTTGACACGCGTCCCATCATTTCAGTGAAAATAGGATGCATGTACACACGTTCTTCGAAATATGTGGCATGAAGGCCATGTAGGCAAACCACGTTCCATACTGGCCAGAAAGAATAGGGCGTAAAAATAGCTCTAACATCCTCTGGGCGTAAAGCAGTAAGATGAGCATAAAATAGCTCTGTCATAAGTTTCCAGCGTAAAGTGGTTATTGAATAACCTTGAGCGTAAAATGGCTCAAATAGACTTTACGCACACATTGTTTTATGAGCGTAAGAACTCATGTAAAACTCCGTGCGTAAAAGAAACCATTCAGTGAGCGTAAAGTAGCTCGATCCCCATAAACGACAATAATGGTCTTTGTATAAGACAAATCCCATTGAATTCTGTGGTAAATGCCATCATTAATATCTTCATGTCAGAGTTTGCATTAAATGAGAGATTTGACAGCTTTGTCCAGCGTAAAAGAGGCTGCTCTGTCCTTGGCGTAAAACCATGGGTGTAGCCCCGAGCGTAAAATGATCAGCCTGCTTCGGCATAAAGCGATTAGCCTAGTCTTGGGCGTAAAGAGATTACCCGTTCTGCTAGGCGTAAAGCAGATCACTTATGAATGGGATGACTCTTGCTTTGAAGCACTTTTTACGCTCCTACAAGACCCCCTTCAAAGTTTTCAAATATCTCCAAAATTTGAAACACTTTGAACAGAAGCGTAAAAGTCAAGATTTGACCTGCCAGCATAAAATTTGGGATACGCAACAGCCATCCGCGTAAAAACGGGGATGTCCAACAGTCGGCGTAATTATAGGGATATCCAACAGTCGGTTTTGAATCTCTCTTATAAATAGGTCTTTTTCAGAGAGAGAAAACACTTTTACTCATCTTCTTGAATCTCTTTGCCTTTTCTTTCTTCGAAACTCTGATCTGATGGCTCCTTAAGAAATCATCCGCCGCCTGTAGCAAGGGGAAGAAACCAGCCATTGATTCTTCCTCGACTGATCATGTGAAAACCCCTACTCAGTCATCGCTACCACAACGAAATCCCAACCCGACCGTGGCTCCGCCTATGATGGGTAAAAACCCTAATCTTTGGTTGGGAGAAAACAAATCCGTCGAGGAAGAAGAAGATAAACCAAACTTTCAGCTTTTTATGCCCACGTTGTACGTGTGAGCGTAAAGCTGAAATAACATTGTACGTCCACGTTGTTCGTGTTAGCGTAAAAAGATAACAAGAATACGCCCACGTTATACGTGTCAGCGTAAAATTTGGTTTTATGCCCACAGTTAATGTGCTAGCGTAAAACTTAACTACGCTCATGTTCGTACATGCCAGCGTAAAAAGTTGTATTACGCTCATATTACTATGTGGTAGCGTAAAGTTCATCAATCTTTTTGAGAGATTTTGTCGAACAAAGACTTCATAAGCTTTTCATCAACTCTTTAATAAAAACTTCGAACTAACTTGATCTCTTTTGTTATTTCACCAGTGGATTTGCAAGTTCACCCCCTCGCTGAAGTTTTCGGATCATCAGTTGGCATGGTAGGTTCGAACTATTTAGAAGATTTATCTCATGTCCAATTTCCTCAGTCGAAACCCGAGTATCCGGCAGAGAGGGCACAGTTGATAGCAGCTCAAGGGGATAGACTGTTGCTATCCATGATAAATGGGGAATTGTTGAGTTCACTAGACGGACAACACTTCGCAAAACCAGCCTTTCTATTTGGAGATGCCATTGATTGTAAATCCCAGACACACCCCAAGAAAGAGTCTTGGGTTTTTAAATTTGGAAATAGAGCCATATATCTTCCAGATATGGACAGAGATTCTCCTTTGTCAGCATTCGTCCATGCTACTCATCCTCGACAAATGTTGTGGAATTTGACTCCCAGTAGTCATGGACGCCCGGGTAGAATTGTTTTTAAGAGAGAGCGTGCCAATGATATGGGATACTTTGCTAGTGTTCCCAATGGAGGTGTTGCTTCTATCTTTGGCCTTATGCCAGGCTCTAATCCTAGCGAAGATTCGGGTTTAATACAGCCAGTACAAACCCCGATGTTTGTCAATAAATTTATGAGGGAAGCTGTATTATATCTCCAAACCAACCCCAGACTGCCAGGATGGTTGACTCCATTCAACCAGAGTTGGATTCAGATAAGCCTTTGGATGATGAAGAACTTTGAGGAAGAGTTGAAAGATATTGGCTTGTACGAAGCAGTAGCTTCCACCAGTTATGGTATTCCTCCGAATGGAAATTTATTTCTGGCCTTGATGGAGATATATTTAAGTTCAACTGAAACTTTTGCCACCCCGAAAGGTGAAATGGGTCTTGCCCTTCATGAGATGCAGTTTATCTCGAAGCTGCCAATGGGGGAGGCCCCATATGAAGAATACGTTCCCTCCAACAGGGAGCTTGCTGAAATCAGAGGAGTTAACCCTCAGTTAATCGAGACATACGAAGAACTGATGTGCCACTACCTGATTTGTACCACGATGCGTGAAAGTACATCCCATTTGGCGTATATCAACAAGTGGACGACTTATCTTTTCTTCCATAAGGATAAGATATCCAAGGAAGATAAAGAAAGGTTTCAAGAAAACAAAACTCCAGTAATCAACATAGATTCGACAATCCTTTCTAACAAGGTTCGGGATATGATGGTTACTTACAAATTCCCGAATAAATATCTGTCTACGAAGACTGGGGAATTTCCTGCAGGAACTGAAGCCTTGAGCTTCCTCAGATATGGTAGTCAGAAAATCTCACGGAGAGCTTTGCTGGCAGGCTTTCTTTCTTTATGGTTGAGAAGATGGGTTGTACCGGGTATTTGTACTGTTGACAGAATTCATCGCAGTGTGCTTTGGCCAGCAGTACGTCTGGTTTTTAAAGTCAGGATCAACCTATTGTCGGCCATGGTGTGTCGGATAAATGCAGGTTTAAGAACCTTCGGTGAGGAGTTAATCAACAATGCTCCTCATCGGAATGTTTTCCCTAGAGTAGAGATGCCCTACACTTATCTGATGGGCTGGTTGTTGCATCACAACTGCAGATTATTACTGCCGGGCCCAGGCGATGATGCGGAGGTCTTCCTCCAAAAATTCAGCAAAGCTACATGGATTGCTACGACAGTGGCAGATACCCGAGCAGTTTTGAATTATTCATACGGTTGGAACTTCTTCTGTACCCGGCCGCAAGTTCCAGCAGATTGCTTCGGTGTCCAGTTTGTAGATGAAGTTGAAGGAAGAGTTGTATTGCCACAGTCAGTCTTTAGATGGCTTCAGTGCATCAGACCGTCTCATCTGATGTACAGAAATGAAGGTAATTGTACGTTCGAACCATACTTACCCAGTAGGTTTGCTCGCCAATTTGGGTACGACCAACTTCATGTTGGTAATCCTTTGACTAATTTCCGTTACTATGGGAAATTACTTGACGGAGCTAGAGGTTGGAGGTATTTCGGTGCTGCTCGGACTGGTGCTAAATTTAGAATTTCGACTGCCACTAGCACTACAGAACTACGTATACTCCATACGTATGACCACCTCTATGCTTCAATTCGTTCCTTTGCCCATGGTTACAATATGAAGGGTAGTCTGAGGTGGCCTAAAGAAGGAGATATTGAAGAGCAGGTCAGGGTACCAGCAGACATCCCTGACGATACTGGCATCCCAGATCCATTTTTAGTAGTTATCCCGACAGGAGTTGGAGAACTAGCTGCAGAACCTATCATTATTGGTAAAGGCCGAAAAAGAAAACAGAGTGCAGTCGCCACATCTTCAGTAAAAGCTCCAGAAAAGAGGAAGAGGTCTACCACAAAAGGACCTTCCAAGCCAAGCGTTCACACTCCAGAAGAGGATATTGAAGAAGATCCTCTCGTCGGTTCTTCCTCAGTCCATCCTGGAGAAGGGTCTTCAGCCCCTCCACAAACAGTTGGATCAGGAGCTGTAACACTTTTGTCTCCTGGACGTCTTAGCACCTCGCTTCATTTATCTTTGCCGTCCAAGGCACAAGTTACGGAGGGTACTACTACTGTATCCACTGCTGATCAAGATCGCATTCCATCAGACGAACCGGCTCTTGACTTTGAGGATGATGACTGGGATGGTGATTATGATACATATCTTGAAAAAAACGCACATATTCCAAGTATTATACAAAACCTATACGGAACTATATATCATGATTTTGTATACTAACTTATTTTTGTTCATTTTGCAGATGTCATAATTGCACCAAAGCTTGTAGTTCTTCCTCCTCAAGAAGAAGAAATCTATGAAGAAAATGAGGAGTCTGAAGGGGAAGCTTCTTCTTCAGGAAACTCAGATGCTGAAGAAGGGGGAGTGCAAAAACCTTAGATGGAGCCTCAAGAAGAACATCCTCCATCACTTGAGGCACAACAAGCACAATCTGAATTGTCTTCTCTTGTTGAGGATCAGCACAAAGAGAAGACTAGAGTTGATCCCACTGTAGGTGATGATGGAACTATTGGAGGTGATCCAGACTTGAACAAAGAATTAGCTGTAGAAAGTTTCACTACAGCTGAAACATTAGGAAATCCTGTGGAGCAATCAATTGAAGGAGATGTTGGAGGCATGCTTAAACTTCCAACAGAAGCTGAGGAAATAATAACGTCCTCTACTGTTGTCACTGATCCAGTACTAATTTCTGACAAGCCAATGTCAGAATCTGAACCAACTCCTGTAGTTGTCACCACACCCACCGACATTACCGCCGCCAGAACTCCAGAAACGGCTGGAGTGACAAATATTGAATACGTTGATACTGAGGTCCCTGGGAACCAGACAACAGTAATAACGTCATCGGCTCCACCTCCATCTGTTGTTACACCGATTGGAGATATAATCCCTGAAACTTCTAGGGATCAATTGGCTATAACGGTGGTAACAACAACGACTTCGTCTCATCCTACTGTTGCACCACCAACATCTGTTCCTGATTTCCGAGAAAGGGATCTGTTAGATATTGTTGCCACGCCAAGTTCCAGCACAGAAATGGATCTCCTCATTGAGATTTATACTGACACCTTTTATAAAAGCCTGGCAACCTTGATAACAATGGTCCTAAATAAGGGCCTCAATTATGAGACTCTGAAGACGGCAATGGCTTCGACCATCAAGAATGTTGCTTTGTTCAACGATACTGAAAGAGCTGCCGCATTGGAGAAAATTGTGGAAGACCTTGAACAGCCAATTAGAGAATATCTTAATATGTCTAGTAAAACTGTTGAAAGTCTCATCGAGGAAGAATATGACGCCTTAACAGCTGATTATCTTGTTCGAGAGACTACATATAATGCAGCCCTCCGTGAACACAGTCTGAAGGTTGCTAAAGATAAAGCCTTTTTGACTGGCATAAAACCTGCACTGCGTGGCCACAGAGTGGCTTATGACGTTTTGAACATAGATATTCAGAGCAAGAATGACAGAATCCGCGAAGTTGAGGTAGAGCTAGCTTGCTTGAAGGCTGAAAGGGAGTAGATGATCGATGCTCGAAATCTACATCTCACCTAAAGCTCAATTTTAGAAGAAAAGGCTTTTGTGGCTGAGTCGACCATCAGAACTCTTGATGAAGCAAAGGACAACTTGATAATCACCTTCGCTGAGCTTTTCCGTATTTGCACTCCTGAAGCTCGACGTGCAGAGGCTACCAATAAGGTTATGAGTTCTCGTGGCAGACGGCTAGAAGAATTAAAAAAGTTGCTCCAAGATGCTTCCACTCCACCTTAAGAGTGTGTTTTGTCATCTTTTTGTCTTATCCATTCTGTAGTATTTCTACCAGAAATGAATGAAAGATTTGTTTTGCGATCCTATCATTGAATTTTAAACAATAGGTAGGAGGTAGAAAGCACTTATCAGAGGTAATATGGACGTGACAAGTCTATGATGAAATCTTGTTTTGTATGGGTAGAAAATACTCATCAGAGGTTATATGAACATGACAAATTTTCTAAACTCACACATTATATCTATCCAGAGGTAATATGAACATGATAGATAATGTAATCTTATTTTCTATTTAGAGTGTATAATACTATCAGAGGTAATATGAACATGACAGTATATAAGAACCCAAAGAAAAGTAGATTTAATATCTATGCAGAGGTCAAAATGAACATGATAGATAGGAAAAGAAGGTGGATTTAGTATTTATCCAGAGGTTATGAAAACATGATAAATAATAAATCCAACTTTATATACTAAACAGATCAAAATCTCTCTTCAAAGAGACAAGTAATCAGCTTAACCAAACTTTGGTAGCTGGAGATTAAGAAGACGGATGTTGTTGAAAATATATATGAGAGAAATAAATGAACCGATGGTGGCTCGAGGGAAATTTTCAAATGGTTCGGATTCACCATCAGTTTGAACCATATTGACTGAGAGTACTTGCCTAGATTCATTGAAGCCTCTGAATCTGATGATTGTGAAGAGCTGGAAGAGAATTCTTCTTGTATATCATCATAAAACATGTAGGACGGGTCATATCCCAACCCATGATGAGTCTTTTGGTAAAACGGATCACCACCTAATGGTAATCGTCTGCCCTTGCCCTGATTGAGACCTTGCATAGTCTTCAAATCATACCCCATGTTCTGAATGATCTTGATAGATTGCTGGCTGTATTTATCAATTCGGATTCTTCCTTTGTCTTTATCCTTCAGCTCATCTGTCTGAGCAACAGGGATATTTCTAGCCAGGCCAAACACAATTTGGCGCTTGTTTTTCTTATCAGACGGAACCACGAAATAAGATTCTTCATGACGTCTAAAAGTTACGCAAGCTTGTGATGAAGCAGCCACAGGTAGAAGATAAGGAGAAGATGTTAGGAACCTTTGAGCATACGGTCCAACATCTGTATAAAGAGGGAAATAATTCTCCTTATGATCAATGTATAAAGTTTCTTCCAGTTCTATGTTGTCTTTATATTGATGACTTTGATTATCAGAAGATAAAGTCATTCTTTCAATAAACTTGACAGCCATATACTCGAACAGGAAATCTTCATTGATATCAAAAAGTACAGAATGATCAATATTTACATCATTTACAGTCTGATTGCTACGCTTCGGATTAATCAACAGTGGACCATCATCCGTCTTCTGCGTAGATTTGCCAAGATTGACAATCAACGGTAGTTCTGGATCATTCGTGCAAGAAGTATGTCCTTTGACCTTAATCATAAAAGGTTGAACTTGGCTCTTAGCAGGAATATTTATTGATTCCTCAGATGAAGTTTGAGTTCTTTCTTTAACCTTGATCATCAAAGGTTGATCATTGACAGGTTGGGATTGGATTCGTCCCTTGACTATAATCTTCAAAGGTTGCTCCTCTGGCGGATCTTCATTAATAGAGTGATCCTCAGAGGGTGATTGATCTTCAGCCATGTCTGATATATCTTTCACATGCTCTTGTTTATAAAGCCTTGAATCAGAGAAGTAGGCTTCAACACCTTTGAATGGATTAATATCAGCAAACTCAGTTTTCACAACTCCTTGGGAGTCCACATATTTGAAACATTGGTGAAGAGTTGAAGGCACAATATTGTGCTCATGAATCCACGGTCTTCCAAGAAGAATATTGTAGGATACGTCCGAGTTGATAACATAGAAAGTTACCATAGTTCGAAGATCACCAATCTGAATCTGCAGACGAATCTTCCCCAGTGGTTTGCTCTTGCCAGAGTTAAAACCGACTATCGTAGTACTAGTGTAAGTCAGCTCACTAGTAGGAATCCTCAGGGGTCTTAGCATACTCTGAAGAATTATACTAATTGAAGACCCAGGATCGATGTAAATCCTATCAATTTCAGTGGATCCGATATATCCAGTGTAACACAGAGGCCTATCATGCTTGTTGTGTTTCAATAGCATATCCTCTTGTGTAAAGGTGATGTTGGGAATTGCTTCCATCACACTATGACATTGCGGACTTGACACTGGTATATTATCAGGAGTCTTGAGTTGTGCCAAGCATGAATCTGCTTGAAGTAAAGCTTCGCTCAAAGTCTCTCTGCTTTCTCTGGAAAGGCGAAGCAGTTCAAATATAGAAAGTCTAGCCGGAGTATTGGCTAACTGAGCTGGAATGTCAAATTTGTAAGGCTTCATCACCACCCCCTGATTGGAAGCAGGCTTCAATGGGATATCAAAGCGTACTGCCTTCTGTTTCCCCTTTTCAACCACAGACGGTTTAATAGGAACATGAGAAGGTTGAACTGGTAGATTTTCCACTAAATCTTCCGCTTCTTTGGAGGATCCCTCATAGTCTTTATGATACTCTTTTCCAGATCTTGTACCAGCAAAAGTTTTTTCTTCAGACTCAGGAGAAGGAAATACCATATTACAGGATTTAATCTTTCTTCCCTTAGTTTTCTTCTTGTGAGGGTTGTTATGAGGCATTTCAGAACCTAATCCAGCACTGGAATTCTGATTTTGAATCTGTAAAGGAAGACGTATTCCTTTATCATAATTCAAACCTTCTGCCTTTTGAAAGTCGTAACCCATCTTCTTCATGATATGAACAGATTGCTGACTATACAAGTGAGTGGGCAGCGGACTTTTTATAGGTGTTTCAACAGAGGAAGAGGAAGAAGCAAGACCTTCTGTAACCTCAGGAGAATGAAGAATAGATGTCTCTGTAGTTACGGGAGGAGGAGGATTCGGGATTTGAGGAAAAATCCCTGTCGGAGCTTTTTCATAAGCAGCAAAGACTTGTTGTGCCCGATATAAAGGAATACTATTCATGGCTAGCCACTGCTGATGGGTAAGCTTGAGCTTGGTAGGAGGAGCTAGACTTGGAGGACAGATGTTTAGTCCTTTCAGTCTACCTTCTAGAGGAAGGCCATCCCATAGATGATCCAAGTCATCAGGATTTGTAATAACATGAGAAATCATGTTGCAGGTTTTGACTTTCTTACCTTTCTTGGATTTTAAAGTTTTACCTTCATTTTCCAACTCAGGTATTAAGTCAGGATGTACCCACATGATTTCACCTTTCTTCAATGTGAGCGGCAACAATCCTGTATTTTCTCCCCTGGGGGGCGGGATATTTACGATCTTCATCGTCGTCTTCGGAATTGGAATAATTCCATCTGGAACTTGCTGTGGAGGAAAATCTCCAAACTGAAGAGAGACCATGTTGGTTGTAACCGTATGGTCATCATTGGTTAAAGCGATAGCGCCACCATTTATCAGGTCTTGGATCTTCTTTTTCAAGACATAGAAAGCACTGGTAGGATGATTAATGTATCTATGATAGATACAATATTTGGGATTGTCAGTCAGATTCACCTCATTAGGCCTTTTTGGCTCTGGAATCTGAAGTTTGCCACTTTTCACCAGACACTGAAATATCCCTGGGATATCACTCTCGTCAAAAGAGTATTCTTCTTTTGGCCTGGAAGATTCCTGATTATTTGGCGTCGTTTTGTTCTTGGAGAGATTGACCATAAGAGTATCTTTTCCATTCACGTTACGATTGCCACGATTATTACCAGGATTACTTTTCTTCCCTTTATCTTCTGAAGCGAAAATCATCCCATGTTCTCGAGCCAACCTACCATTGGTTTCGGCAGAAACTGCTGCTATGATAAACGAAGCCCAATCTGTGAATTGGGAACCTGTGAAGACAGCAATGGATGGTCGCAGATTCATCTTGCATGTATCGATCAACGCTGAATCTGGCATACCGGGAGGCATCTTTAGAGTAGCCTGTCGGAAACGTTCAATGAACGTCCGAGTATCTTCTTTCTCCTTTTGTTTTATTTCTATTAAGGAGGACATGTTCATGTCCATACCTCCTTCATAGAAGCGGGAGAGAACTATTGCCTTGAATTCGTCAAAAGACGAAATAGAGTTATCGGGTAAGCTACGATACCAGTCATAAGTCGAACCCGTCAAGCACCCAATGAACACTCGAGTGAGGAGAGCATCATTTTTCTGCAAGTGTACAGTCATAATATCAAAGTAATTGATATATTGACTGGGAGATGCTTTTCCATCAAATAAAACCATGGATTGTGGTTTGAACTTTGGAGGGAAGGGTACATCATTCCAGTGAGGAGGATAAGGTTGCTTAATCCCTAACCTCTGGAGCTGATCTTTGTGCCTCAAAACCTCAAACAGTGCTTTGAGTTCACGCACTGCTTGAATGGCTTCACTGGTTTGAGGAAACACATTTGATTGAATAGTCGTTGGATGTACCGTAACCCCCACTAGAGGTGGTACATCTTCTGGAATGATAGGATCTGGAGATGCAGAATTTTGATTAACAGCAGGTTCTTGAATATTCGAAGGTATATCAGCCCCTTGACTATCTTGAGTTTGTGCTGCTGCTGGTACCGGAGTTATTACTGTGGGTTGAGCAGTTTGCTGATTCAAAATTATCTAATGCATGCTTTGCACCATGTTGAGCATGTCTTTCAATGATTGCTCCACGGCAGTGAGACATTGTTCCGTATTAGCAGATGACGTCTCTGGTTCATCTCCAACAGCGTAGGATTCAACCTCTCTTGAAGATATAGAGGGATTAGTATAGAAGTATGAATCCACACTATCGGTATCATACTCAAAAGATTGAGGACCCCCAGCTTCTGAATCAGAAATATGCAATTGTCTTTGTCTTCTTGATCGAGTATTCTGATATACTCCTTCAAAGGAATCAAGAAGTCTGTTGAACTGTTGTTGACCTAGAGTTTGGGACATGTTCCGTCTCGGTCGTCGTCCTCTGTTAGTATGAGATGCCATGTTGACTGATACATATGACAACTCATCTTCTTGGTCTTCAGCTTGATGTTGAAGTGAGAAATTCAGTCGATCAAAAACTGACCGTTTTGAAGCTGAACAACAACAATTGATCACAACCTGATGATATCCACATTGATGTCTTTCTTGGGGGAGCATCGCCGGAGATTGTGAATTCTTACGCTTTTGCATTAGCAATTTACGTAAGTCAGAAGGAGTGGAGGGAATATTCTTCTTTATTACATTTAGGGTAGAAAAACGTTTAGTCCCCTGTGTATAAAGAAGATTACTGGCTTCATTCGCAGAACCAAACTGTACATTTTTACGCGTTTGGAGTTGTGTGCGTAAATCTTGAGATTTAGCACGAAGGACCCCATTTTCATGGCGTATGATTTGCAAGTTTGGTACTTTGCGTAAAGCAGTATAAGAAGGTTGTTGGTGTAGGACAGAAGTTTTACCAACATCACTTTTACGCTGTATGCGTTTAGGTATATTCACATTAGATGTGCAAACATCGTTGTGAATTTTATCTACACTGTCACAGACAGGAGACTTACCTTTACGCGTAAAACGTAAAAATTGATTATCTACCACATAACAGACGGGAGATTTTGTTTTACGCGAGGAGCGTAATTTGTGTGAGTCTACCACGTCACCGACGGGAGACGGGTTCTTACACTCAGAAACATTAGAATCTGCCACATTACAAATGGGAGACTCATTCTTATGCCTTGAACGTAAAATTTGGTTCTTACCCACTGAGCGTAAAACTTGATTCTTACGCAGTGGGCGTGAAACCTGATTATCTTCTCCGTTACAAACGGGAGATAAATCATCACACTTTGAGTGCAACTCTGAAGTAAGGACTGCCTCGTTACGAACGGGAGCCCCTACGACAGGAGTGGGAAGAATTCCCTTGTCATCAGAAGCAACAGAGAGACCAGAAACCACTTTGGATTTGGGAATCCAAACTTTTCGTGCTTTGTGAGACTTTTAAACATTGGAGTGGTGAGAACCACCCCCAGTTCGGAGCATTTCTTCATAGGCAGTCTGGTCGAAGTGTACAACCAGAGTCTTCTTAGTCGAACCGACTGAAACATCATCATATTGAGCAATCACTTCCTCGTCGGAGGAGAAAGTCGTCCCCAGCGGAGTCGTCATTTTGTTTCACTTAACAAAATTGCCAAACAAAAAGGTTGGATTTTGAAAATAAAACGAGAAAAAGTACAAGAAGTACAAATTTGATTCTGGGAAAGTATTGCTATGGAAGTCTGATTCGTAAATGATCACTTTGTTCCTTGGACCATATGATGATGATGAAGATCACTGCTTGAAATAGAACAACTTGGAAGAACTAAGTCACCAGAAAGGTATCGACGCACTTGGGCACTGATGGCGAGGCCGAATG
Source organism: Iris pallida (assembly GCA_029216955.1). NCBI lineage: Eukaryota > Viridiplantae > Streptophyta > Magnoliopsida > Asparagales > Iridaceae > Iris > Iris pallida. The sequence continues at coordinate 21,225,127 of JANAVB010011999.1, forward strand.
CTTTCCTGCTTTGCTTCACTCTGTTCTGAAAGAAAAGTTGAAGAAGAATGCTCTGGAGGATCAAAATCTCGAAGTCCTGATCTCTGTATTCTCTCCTGTTCTCTCCCCTGTCTGTCTCTTTGAGAAAAATGAGTCTATTTATAGACTGGGGCTTCTGTGCGTAAAAAAAGCATCAAAATCTGTCTTTACACTAACAACTGCCACCCATGATCAGAGTCATCCTTTGCATACGTTGACACACGTCCCATCATTTCAGTGAAAATAGGATGCATGTACACACGTTCTTCGAAATATGTGGCATGAAGGCCATATAGGCAAACCACGTTCCATACTGGCCAGAAAGAATAGGGCGTAAAAATAGCTCCAACATCCTCTGGGCGTAAAGCAGTAAGATGAGCGTAAAATAGCTCTGTCATAAGTTTCCAGCGTAAAATGGTTATTGAATGACCTTGTGCGTAAAATGGCTCAAATAGACTTTACGCACACATTGTTTTATGAGCGTAAGAACTCATGTAAAACTCCGTACGTAAAAAAACCATTCAGTGAGCGTAAAGTAGCTCGATCCCCATAAACGACAATAATGGTCTTTGTATAAGACAAATCCCATTGAATTCTGTGGTAAATGCCATCATTAATATCTTCATGTCAGAGTTTGCATTAAATGAGAGATTTGACAGCTTTGTCCAGCGTAAAAGAGGCTGCTCTGTCCTTGGCGTAAAACCATGGGTGTAGCCCCGAGCGTAAAATGATCAGCCTGCTTAGGCATAAAGCGATTAGCCTAGTCTTGGGCGTAAAGAGATTACCCGTTCTGCTAGGTGTAAAGCAGATCACTTATGAATGGGATGACTCTTGCTTTGAAGCACTTTTTACGCTCCTACAATGACTAAGCTCATATGTATGTGCTACAAAATTTTGATGAAGTGTGGCCTTTTATTGAGTAAGATATTGAACAACTTAAATACAATCTAGTTAATAGTCCAAGGAATTTTTGACTAAACAATTTGCTCATTTTTAGGGAGCACAAAACTAAAATTTCAATGGATAGCTCAAGAAATATATTGGATAGGCATAACAAAGAGTTTCATACATGGTTCTATCATCTTGTAAGTATCTTATGTTATCAACTATATATAGCATCCTTGTCTGAATTGTATCCATCTATTAATTCACCCTCCTTTATGCTAATAGGTGTCAAAGCTACATGCAGATGGGCATGCAACAAATGAGCTCCTAAGTTCAGCAACAGGTCCTTTAAGAATGACCCATCGATATACCACGTATATTGTTAATGGTTTTTTATTTCACACAAAAGATCGTGCCACGGAGAGAACAAGTCAGAATAGTGGAGTTCTAGTAAAAGGGGATGATTCTTCCCCAGAAAAAGAGTATTATGGCGTCTTACAAGATATTTTTGAACTATCTTATGTAGGAGGCTATAAAGTGTTTGTCTTTAGGTGTCATTGGTGGGATGTGGGACGACTTGGAATAGGATATAAGGTCGATAAATATGGCTACACAAGTGTCAATGTGCATAGATCTTTAAACAATAATAAGCCTTTTGTATTAGCCTCTCAAGCTGAACAAGTATTTTACGTCAAAGACAATATTGCTAATGACTGGCTTGTTGTTGTTAAAACCACTTCTCGTGATCTTTACAATATGCCATTGGTGGGATGTGGGACGACTTGGAATAGGATATAAGGTCGATAAATATGGTTACACATGTGTCAATGTGTATGGATCTTTAAACAGTAATAAGCCTTTTGTATTAGCCTCTCAAGCTGAACAAGTATTTTACGTCGAAGACAATATTGCTAATGACTGGCTTGTTGTTGTTAAAACCACTTCTCGTGATCTTTACAATATGCCACTGCTACTTGAGAAGGATGGAAATTCAACTGATATTGATGATTCATCAGAAGAAGAAGATGCTTACCAACGACAAGAATTTGAGCAAAACGCGTATCCTACTGAACCTGAAGACATCAATCTTGTCCTTTCTAGAGATGATGTTGAGCATGAAAGTTTTAATGTCAATATAGAATTGTTGAATGCCTCTATAAGTGATGGATCCGAGGAGTTCATTGATGACAATTTAGAGGATGACCTTGACAATGACGGGTTTGATAGTGATTTTGATGACGAGTAACATTGTTATTTATTGTGATGTTCATAATTCCATTGTTATTTATTTTTTTCTATACGAGTAATTTTGTTACTTATTGTGATGTTCACAGTTCCATTGTTATTCCTTTTTTTGAAGTTTAAGATCAATTCAGCTGAATGCGGTTTCAATTATATTCATGTCTATATCCTGTATCTATTATCTATTTTAGTAGTTGTAGCTGTAGCTTGTAATATAAAATACTAGCTTAATTAAGGGTACAGACAACCATTCTTAGGCTTACTCATAAAAACCATCTATTGGGCCTTCCTAGGGTTTCCCTAGATAGTGGAAAGTAGGGTTATTTGGACCATTCTCTATTTAACCTTAACTATGCAGACCTAAAAATTATGGCTGAAATACTTTGCCTGTAGCTTTTGAATGTATTGGTTTGTGAAAGTTAATGTTAGCTTGCAAGCGGAACAATTGAAACTGCATAATATATTCAGAAGAGATTATGTTAGGCAGTAGAGTAGTTCAGTGGCACTTAAAAGGGACAAATCATAGGCATAAGAGATTTTGTTCCATCACTCTTTCCTTAAGAAAATCTATACTGCTAACAAAAATCTACGAAGCTTTATGTAAACCCTTTAGCTCTCAAGTTGATCATTAAATAGGGAGATTATGTTAGGCAGCATGTTTAGAAGAATGATCAACATGCATATCAGAAGTCTGCCTAATGTTCTGATATAATAAAGTAAAATTATGGTATACATGAAACAAGGTATATAGTAGCACCTTGTTTCCTTGTTTGGAGATATTGTTTCCTTGTTTGGAGATACAAGATATTGGTACACAGTTTGGAGATATTGGTACAAATGTTTGGAGATATTGTTTCCCTGTTTCCATTTTCTTGAGATGGAAAATAAGAGGCTTAAGCAAGTTCATTCATGCTAATACAACATAAATGCAAATTTGACAACCCCGCAAATCTGATACTCTGTGATATGATACACTACATTACAGCACACACTCGCAACACAGTACACACACCCTACTGGAATCTGAATTATGCACACATAAGTGCACAGACACTCAAATGATAGCACACTAACCCACACACACATTTGAGTATGAATGCTCACTCAGTCAACATTCAGTTCCACTTATACATGCCTTAGCTTGAAATCTGATAGAAACAAAGCCATATCAGCAAGAATTAGGATACCTGCCATATGATAGAGTATCAATTTTAAAACATAAGCCATCTTTTCTAAGTATGACCCAGATTATTTGGGAGATTGTAAGTAACATTCAATGTTAGGCTGCTTAGGTGATATTTTATTTGAAAAATATTGTCTTAACCCTAATTCTAATGGGAGACGACTTGGACCATGATATTTGGGATGATACTGCTGACTGTACTCATTTTCTTGTTGCTATTTGGACAACATTACTAGCTAATTTTACGGTCTACTTGTCTTGTCCAACTAGTTGAATGTATTCCTGGAGGTCACAAGCAAGTAGAACTGTAGAATTAAGGGCAAAAGTTAAAGTTCATACTGTCAGGTTAGAACTGCTTGTATGTTTCATCGAAGTTTTGTTGTGTCAAACCTTTGCATATCGTGGCCATTTAATCCTTATTCTTGTTGGCATGGATTTCACGATCCTTTTTTCTTAGAAGGTATGCAATTTCTAGTATCTATCTTATCATTATTTTCTCAGAAGTTCCTGATTTGATGTATATTGCAAGGAAAAAATATACGATGCTAGGATATGTTGTTGCAGATGTGTGAAATCCTATGAGATCCTTGTCATCCTTTTTGGTAGGTTTAGGTATGATGAAACCAAACACATGTTAGTCCCGGGGCTTGATCAAAGATGGTAGACTCGATGTCGAGATCAGAGGTTTATACAAACCTTTCACCTTCTGATAATTCTCGAGATCTAAGAGGAACACTATAGTATAAATCTGATTACAAAAGCAACAATAATCGGAAAATAAATCTCACGTTCTTCCTCGCAATCGCAGTTGCTGACGGACAGAACTGAGTTCAAAAAATAAATCTCACGTTCTTTCTCGCAATCGCAGTTGCTGACGGACAGAACTAAGTTACAACTTAGATGAAGGAGAAGAACGAAGAAAGAAGAAAGAAGAAGAGGAAAGGTCCTTACTGGGGTGATTAAGATCACCGTTGCTCAAAGCAAGATTCGCCCCACCACGATCTGCTTCCAGGAACCAGCAAGTTCACAAAGAACTTCTGGAACGCTCGTAAGTCAAAATTTGAGACTTGAACGGGCTTCATGGACTTTACGGACTCCCTTAACTCTCTTCTTGGTGCATCCTTCAAAGGAGGCCAAGGGGCTCTATTTATAGAGTGGAGTTGAGAATTCACCTCTTCTCCTATCCGATGTAGGACTAAAATACCAATACTCAAAAATAGAGTTTGATATTTTAGATCATCCCACAATTAGCATAGAAGTGTGCCAGTCCACGCCTACCCCCCGAACACTCCCGTGCATGCACGAGACATCCTGGAGTCCGTGTCCGAGTCCAAGTCCGCACAACAAAAATCAACTTACATCTTTATTTGAATTAATCCTTTTTTCCTTCTAGGAAAATACTCCCACATGGCACAAACTTGTGCCCCACTACACCTCATGTGCACACCTCAACACAAGCAATGCATTATATTGAGATACTCACCATTTGGTTTAGCCGATGTGGGACTATCTTTCCTAGTCCAAAGGCAAAAACACAAACAATCCCCCACATATCTCAATATATGGGTTGATCGTTTCCCACAGTGACTGTCCATCATGCATTAGGAGAGATGTTACTACGACTTGACTCTTCCCGCATAGGTTAAATAACAGCATAATACAAGAATGGACTAAGACTTAAATTCTGTACCATAACTGTAATTCTTCCTACTCACATAATGACATCAATTGTGCTTCTGGCTGCACATTAAAGGCCTTGTGCCAGCCTGGTTTCAGTATATAATTTTGTGCGTCTACAAGTTTTCCCTCAAGAGATGGCCTGATATCTCTGTCTATACACTATAGGTGAGTTCTTTATAAAGAGTCATGGCATGAAGCATTGCGCTTCTTTGCGGTGCTATGCCGCTATGACATGGCTTAAAGCCGTGGCTTTACCCCACCTGGGTACCTCATCATAGTGTCATACTACTGTAGCATGAGGTCACAGGCCTCTTTGTAGTGCCAAACTACCCAGCATGAAGCCTTGCGCTTCCGTACGGTGTTACGCCGCTATGACATGGCTCACAAAGCCGAGGCTTTACCCTACCTGGTACCTCTTCGTGGTGTCATGCCACTGTAACATGAGGACATTGTTCTCTTTGTAGTGCTGTCTACCTCTCTTTATTACGATTATCATACAGCATTAGGCTACCTGCCTATTTGCGGTGCTACTCCGCTGTGACTTGGCTTGCAAAGTCGAGGCATTACCCCTACCTGGGAACCTCATGGTGAAGTCACCTCACTGTAGCATGGAGTTACACTCCTTGTAGTGCTGCACTACCATGCTTCTTGTAAAGAACTCCAAGCATTCACTCTGCCTGAGAACTCATTAAGGCATTTAAGCCAACCTTCCCACAGGATCCGTTTTTCGCAGAAAACAACAGTAGACAATAGTGGTTGTAGGTCCGTAACCTCTCCATGCCACAGAGGACAAGTACCCACCGTTCCTGATATTCTTCTGGTTAATAGTCCTCCCTTGAACTAAAAGCTAGACGCCTAGTAGATTTCTCTTTGAACTAATAGCGTAAAACTTTATGATAGGAATGTAATAACACAATATCAGAATGCCTTCAAGCCCATTTTACAAGCTGTGTCATCGACCAGCTGGCGCTTGAGGCCCTTGGTGAACGGATCCGCCAGGTTCTCCTGACTTCGAACATCAATCACTGCAATAACACCCCTCTTGATGAGATCGTGTACTGCCATGTGCTTCAACCGTACAGTCCTCTTCTTCCCGTTGAAGAGGTTATTTGATGCCACCGCCGCAGTCGCCTTGTTGTCGCAGTATATCGGTATCCCTGGTATTTGTACCCCAACCACTGGAAGATCATACATGAGCTTCCGAAGCCATTCTGCTTCCTCCGTTGCGGTATCAAGTGCAAAGAACTCAGATTTAATGGATGACCACGAGAGCATAGTCTGCTTCTTCGATTTCTACGATATAGCAGCTCTACCCATTGTGAAAATATATCCACCTGTGGACCTCTCCCTCTCCACTTCTGAGCACCAGCTGGTATCACTGAAGCCTTCCACTACCAGCCGATCTTCGCTGTAGTGCAGTGCATATGTCTTAGTCTTTTTGAGATATCTCATAACCCGTTTCACAGCTTTCCAGTGCTCAATGCCTGGGTTGCTCGTGAAATGACTCAACATTCCCACAGCGAAAGCTATGTTAGGTCTTGTGGCAGTAGTAGCATACATCAAACTCCCGATTACGCTTGCAAACTCCAGCTGCCTGACGCTTTCCCTTGAATTAGGCTTCAGTTTCAGATCACACTTGTACGGCATATTGATCCCTGGAAGATCCTGATACCCGTAACGAGTGATCATCTTCTCAACATAATAAGACTGTGACAGCGCTGGTCCAGTGTCTATTCGGATGATCTTGAGTCCCAAGATAACATCAGCATCCCCCAAGTCCTTCATAATGAACTTCGTCGAGAGAAACTTCTTTGTCTCCGTGACACAGCTTATATCCGTACCTAGGATTAGCATGTCGTCTACGTATAGACAAACGATAACTCCTCTTCCATCAAAAACTTCGTATAGACGCACTTGTCTGTTTCACTGACCCTGTAGCCATTTGACCTTAAGACTTTGTCAAACTTGTCATGCAACATTTTGGGAGCTTGCTTTAAACCGTACAGAGATTTCACCAACTTGCAGACTTTGTCTTCAAGACCTTTGACGAAAAACCTCTTCGGTCAGCTCGCCATTCAGGAATACTATTTTCACCTCCATCTGATGTATCACCATATTATATATCGCTGCAAGAGCAATCAATATTCTGATGGTGGTCATCTGGGTTATTGGAGCATACGTGTCAAAGTAGTCGATCCCCTGCTTCTGAGAAAACCTCTTTACCACTAGCCTGGCCTTGAACTTGTCAATGGTTCCATCAGCTTTCATCTTCTTCTTGAAGATCCACTTGCATCCGATAGATTTGCTCCTTCAGGTAGATCAACCAACACCCAAGTGTTATTGGAGGTGATTGATTCAATTTCATTGTCTATCGCCTTCTTCCAGAAAACAGCATCTCCGGTCTTCATCGCCTCATCATAGGTAAGCGGATCTGCTTCCACATGATAGGTGAGGAAGTCATCTCCGAAGTTCTTCGGCCTCCTCGCTGGCTTCGACAACGTCTCAGCGAGTTCTGGTTCAATCGTTCTCTCCTCAACAACAACTTCATCTTGGACAACTGGCTCATTAAAGATCTCAGTCACCTTTGTACCTTCATCATTCTCCGGAATGTCCGTTAGAACAATGTTCTTGTGCCTTACAAACTTTTTTTCAAGATATTCAGCATCGCAAGATTCGATGATATGATTTGACTCAATATCAAGAAATCTCCGAGCATCACTCTTCTCTGCATATCCCAAGAAGATCGTATTCGTAGTCCTTGTCCCCAGCTTCTGAATCTTCAGATCTGGGAGCTTCACATAGGCCAGACACACCCACACTTGAATGACATTCAAGTTAGGTCTGACATTGAACCAGAGTTCATGAGGAGTTACGTCCGAAGTTGCATACGGTACTCTATTTAGAATAAAGTGGCCGTCAATGCAGCTTCTCCCCAGTAGCATTTAGGAAGACCCACAGTTAGCAGCATTGAGTTCATCATTTCTGTCAACGTTCTGTTCTTCCTCTCCGCTACACCGTTAGATTGAGGAGAATATGGAGCAGTAGTCTCGTTTATGATTCTATGTTCTTTGCAGAATGATGTGAATTCATGAGACTGATACTCTTTGCCTCAATCACTCCTTAGCCTCTTGAGTTGTTGTCCAGTTTGCCGTTCAGTCTCGGCCCTGAACTCCTTGAACTTCTCGAATGCTTCGTCTTTAGACTTGAGCAAGTAGACGAATGCGTACTTAGAGAAGTCATCGATGAAGGTTATGAAATACTTCATCCCGGCTTTTGTAGAGAATTGCTTGAAGTCACAGATATCAGAGTGCACCAAGTCCAGAAGATCTGTGCTTCGATTGACCCGATGAAAGGGTTTCCTTGTGATCTTTGTCTAAGCACATACTTCACACTTCTCTACCTTACCCCCACATTTGGAGATAAGTCCTAGACTAGACATTTTGTTAATTCTTTTATAGTGAACATGTCCTAGCCTATTATGCCACAACTTAAGAGAATAATCAGAAAGAACGATTGCATAGATTACATTTGACTGGTTTACAAGCTGAATTTTGAACATCCATTCGGTTTGAAAAGCTTTTCCGAAGTATGTTCCCTTCTTGGACATCACCATCTGGCCAGCATCGATATCCATCCTCCAGCCTGTGTTGCTAAGAAGGCTTCCAGAGATCAAGTTCTTTGCAATCACCGGAACGTGCTTCACACCTTGAAGCGTCAGAATGTTTCCGGATGTGAGTATCAGCTCCACAGTTCCGATTCCCAAAACTTTAGCTTGGGCTTGGTTCTCCATGATAACTTTCTCAGAAGTTGGCTGGTATGTGATGAACCATTCCTTGCCAGAGCAGACATGGCAGGTCGCACCAGTGTCTATCCACCAGTCAGAGTCAGCCCCCACAGCTGTGACCTGAGCAATCATAGCAACAATGTTAGAAATCATGGAAACCTTGCTAGGCTCACCTTGCTCAGCTTGTTTGGGCTTGGATTTGCATTCACTCTTATAGTGGCCCTTCTTGCCACAGTTGAAGCAAGTCACATGGGACTTGGACTTCTGTTGCTTGAACGAAGGACCCTTCACTTTCTTGGAATATGACTCTGCCAAAAAGTCCTCCATAGAATTGAGAATCAGCAGTTTACAGATGTTGTTTTCTCTCTTCCATTTGCTCTACTAGACGAATGCAGCAGCAATAGCATTGGCAGTTCCTCCTTCTGGAATCGTCGGTTCATCCTCAATCAACACATGGTCTACGTCCACGAGTTGAAGATTAAGGGTGACCTTCCTCTTCCAGATTTGGAAATGTTCTTCGTCGAATTTCTCCAACTTGTTAAAGCTGGTATCGATGAAAGAAGCACGAGAGTTCTCCATATACAAGGATCTTGCTTTGAGATTGTTAGTCCTGGGGCTTGATCAAAGATGGTAGACTCGATGTCGAGATCAGAGGTTTATACAAACGTTTTACCTTCTGATAATTCTCGAGATCCAAGAGGAACACTATAGTATGAATCTGATTACAAAAGCAATATTAATCAGAAAAGAAATCTCACGTTCTTCCTCGCAATCGCAGTTGCTGACAGACAGAACTGAGTTCAGAAAATAAATCTCACGTTCATTCTCGCAATCGCAGTTGCTGACGGACAGAACTGAGTTACAACTTAGATGAAGGAGAAGAAAGAAGAAAGAAGAAGATGAAAGGTCCTTGCTGGGGTGATTAAGATCACCGTTGCTCAAAGCAAGATTTGCCCCACCACGATCTGCTTCCAGGAACCAGCAAGTTCACGAAGAACTTCTGGAACGCTCGTAAGTCAAAATTTGAGACTTGAACGGGCTTCCTGGACTTTACAGACTCCCTTAACTCTCTTCTTGGTGCATCCTTCAAAGGAGGCCAAGGGGCTCTATTTATAGAGTGGAGTTGAGCATTCACCTCTTCTCCTATCTGATGTGGAACTAAAATACCAATACTCAAAAATAGAGTTTGATATTTTAGATCATCCCATAATTAGCATAGAAGTGTGCCAGTCCACACCTACCCCCCGAACACTCCCGTGCATGCACGAGACATCCTGGAGTCCGTGTCCGAGTCTAAGTCCGCACAAAAAAATCAACTTATATCTTTGTTGGAATTAATCCTTTTTTTTCCTTCTAGGAAAATACTCCCACATGGCACAAACTTGTGCCCCACTACACCTCATGTGCATACCTCATAACAAGCAATGCATTATATTGAGATACTCACCATTTGGTGTAGCCGATGTGGGACTATCTTTCCTAGTCTAAAGGCAAAAACACCAACAACACACTGACCCAAACAAACTTAGATCTGTGGTGGGGTATGGTTATGAATCTTACGATTGGTTAATTCAAGCTTAACCTGACCCTAAACAATAGTGCTTGGGACCTAATTGATCATAAACTAATATCTAAATTGATATGATATATGACATGTGAAGATTTCAGCAGTCAAAATATAAAACATTGTCGAAGTTTTGATGATCTTTTGTTTGTGTTCTTCGAAATGTTAATTGGTCAAGCTAAAAGATATTGAGCACAGTGAGATCTGAATGAGTATTTCCCATTTGAATTTTTGTTTAGTTGTTATTCTCGGCCCTCCTTGTTTTACGGCAAGGCCCTCTCTTATCTCATAGCTACCTGTGCTACAAATTTAAAACTAGAACAAAGGATTGACATCAACTTGACAGCCGGTCTAAAGAAACTGTCAATCTGCAAATGACTCTGCAACTCTAACCCTTGGACGATAAAATTTATTCTCCCAAAATTTGAATATTCGTGTAAACAATATTTTAACCAATCTTTCATTATTTTTTAGTACACTAAATTATTTTTTCATAGCAGACAATGGTTTGTTATCGAGGTGGAATTCGTACACGAAGTGGGCGAAATGGTATAAGAGTTCATAGCTATTTTGTTATGGATTTTTAGATTTATTTTTTCTAAGCATATAATTATTATTTTTTCAGTCGAATCCACATCTCCATATCATAATACAAAGCCTACAAATATACATTCACAACCACAACGAAGAAGAGAACATGAGCCAAGTAATTATGAAAATAGAAGAGCTGAAGATCAATTAGTCCAAGATCCATTAGAAATTGTTATGCCTAACGATATTCAAAGAGCCGTTGGAGACAATTCAAGTGATGTAGTCAATTTTTGTGGATATATAATTAGAAATATAGCCCCTTTGTTTGTGGAAAAAGAGGGAAAAGTGGTGGATGCCAAGTGGGAGGATATTGTAGGTTCTGTAGGAGAACAAATGTGGATCTAAGTGAAGGTAATATATGGTATTTTTATATGTATTTGCATTAATGTTTTAGAAATATGAACTACTTAGTGAATTATTTTGTTTGTATATTTTTTTGCCTTATATTAGGAGAAGTTCACAGTTGTAGAAAGCAAGCAACACAGGTTTCAAGCATTTATTATAGATACTATGCGACGCTTGTATAGAAATTGGAAGCATAGACTATATGAGACCTATAAGAAGTTTCGACAGATGAAGAAAGGCTAGAAAATGCTTCTAAGGATGTAAAGCCTGAAGATTGGAAGCTTTTGATAGAGTACTTCGGTTCAGACAATTTTCAGGTATTTATTGGAATGTATCTTTTTAAAAGGCATATTTTATTCCTTAATATTCTTGATACATTTTTAGCACTATATAATTGTTGTTTTAAAATTGACTTGCATTTTTTATCTTTTGTATTGCCTTTTGCTTGTCATTCATATACTATGAATTATTTTCAGAAAATTAGTCAAAGAAATGCAGTAAATAGAGCTAAGCTTGTGACCAAACATACTTGTGGTACAAGAACTTTTGCTGAAGTAGAGGAGTCAATGGTAAATACATTTGTCCTCTTTGTCAAGTTTTTACGCATTTCATCTAGTTTTTAAATGTTTTTAAATGTCATTCAACAAGAAAAAGTTGATCCTGGATCTCAATTTACACATGATGATATGTTGCTTCAAGTTCTTGGCCAAAAGTCTGGTTATTTTTGGGGTAAAGGAGCTGGAATTAGACCACCAACCAAAAGGACAAAATATCTTGATAACATGCAGGAAGAAGTACAAAAGGCCATTGAGTCGGCTAGAGAATCCATGATTGAAAGTGTGAAGGCTGATGTGATGAAGAATTTGCAAGAAGAAATGAGAGCAAATATTAGTGATGAACTCAGAGCTGAAATTAGGAAAAGTGTGCAAGACGACATCAGGAATGATCTTATGATACAAATTCAAGGTCAATTTAATGCCATGTTCCAAGCACGAATGGCTGTAGGTAGGGGTGAGCAATCGGTTTATTCGGTTCTAACCGAACTGAATAACACAAAACCGAATAAATCGAAATAAAATTAATTAGAACCGAAACCGAACCGATTTGATCCATAACCGAACTGAACCGAACCGAACCGATTGGATTCGGTTCGGTTATTCGGTTTAATTGGTTGGATTCGGTTGGGCCCTTTTTAATGACAACGTGCCAGACCTAAGTTGGCCTTATTCAAAAAATGTGAATAATAAAATTTGGCCTACAGAAAATATTAAATATACCCAGAAAAGTGCCCAAAAAAATAGAAAACAGTAAACATACACTGGATGAAGTTTAATTCACTCAACCACCACATATTGTTCCAAAACAACATCAAAATAGAATGCATGAGTAAAAAGATGTCTATTACATATCAAGTACATCTAATTAATGTAGAAACTATCATGTTCTACACATTCAACAAATTAAGATTTTAACTTGCTACATGCCAAGTACATCCAATGTACAAACTGTCATGTTCCACACATCAAACAAAGTTTTTAATTTGTTACATAGCAAATACCACTATTTACTAACATCAAGTACATCCATAACAAGTTATACAGAATATTAATCATTCAAAAAGCAGCCTTCAGCCTCCACACAAGTTGTTGAGCTTATAGATGAAGCATCAAGGATGGAAGTTGCCAGTGCCTTTAGAAGAATGTAAAAAATATGCACAGCAGGCAGAGAAGCTCCAATGGTTATCAACAATCCAACAAACCCAGATTCCTTGACCCATTGGTAAGCTACAGAAAGAAATATTAATAATGAAGCATGTATATGATGAAAAGAAGCACGTTTATGAGTCCATCAACAATCAAGGTTGGAAGTTATCGGAAGCATGTTTATGATGGAAAGGCTATTCATCAATACACCTGCATATTGAATATTGCATTCTGAAGTAAGCGTGGCCATTGTCCTCTGCATATGATGGATACAATGGCAATAAAAAAAATTTAAACTTTGAAGGCTCATATTGACATGTTGTGCATCAATAGATACAGTGTAGTATCTGTTCACTACTCACGTCATCTCATCATTGCCTACTTTCTTTATATTTGTTAGCAAATTATAATTAAATAAAACAAGTAAACTATGCTACTATAAAACAAATGATCTACTACTTTATTAGGCAAGATTTAGAAATAACCTGAGCTATAAAGCAACTACTAACTGCAGAACTGAAGAATGACAAAATTGACTACAAAATCTGTAGAATACAGAACCATAGATATCTGACTGCAGAAACTGATTGTAGAATCTATGTAATACAGAACAAAACCCCACTGAATATTTGCAACTCCACAAAAATCGGACTGCATAACTGAAATATGACAGAACTGACTGTAGTGTCTGCAGAATATAGAATAAAATCCTACAGAAATACATGCAACTCTACAAAAATCTGACTGCAGAACTGAAGTATGACAGAACCGACTGTAAAACTGTAGAATACAGAACAAAACCCCACAGAAATACAAAATAAAAGCACACATATGACAGAAATGAGTGCAGAACTAAAGTCGACAATGCACATTGCCAATTGAAGTCTACAAAAGTGCATAGCCCATCTTAATAGTCACAGCGCAAAATAATTTAGAGTGTACTTAATAGTTACAGTCCAAATAACTATCTCTTTAAAGCTCCTTGAGGTTGAGCCCATCGCCAAATGACTTAAATCTATAAAAAATGATAACACAAGTCAATATTCACTACAACTAATAAAGTAAAAGAAGTAATTCGACTATTTGATAAAAATTAAAACTTTTTCAAGTTGATCAAGAGATTCCAAGTTCTCTTCAAGATTACTAACAATAGATCGATCGGTTCTTGACCGCAACCAATCTTGCGAACAAATAAGACCTTGAGCAATCCTAGGTGTCAAAGAGCTCCTAAATACATCAAGTACTCGACCACCGGTACTAAATGCACTCTCGAAAGCCACCGTAGATATAGGAACCGCCAACACATCACGAACCATTCTCGAAAGAACGGGAAAACGAGAAGAATTAACTTCCACCAAGCCAAGAGATCAAAATTTGGATTCTCATCTTCATCGGCTTCGGTGGGCTCAACAAGATAACGATCCAACTCTGACTTGCTATCACAACCACCCGTTTTTATTTTATGGTTCTTATATTGAGTCTTCATCATATGTTTAAAGTTAAAAAGAGGAGGATTTTCGATGATTGAAGATTCAACTATTTCATTAGTAGTTAAAGAACTATAGGAGAATAGATCTTTTTATACTCTTCAAACATAGAGTACACGACCATTTTCACCTTCTCCATCATAGTATCACCCCTTGATTTACCACATAGTTGATATAGCCACCATTCCACATATGCAATCTTTTGACGGGGATCAAAAAGTGGCGCAATGAAGATAATCATGTTCATCTTCTCAATGTCCCTCCAATATTTGTCATATTTTTCTCTCATTTTATCCGCCATGTTAGACAACTCAAAGTCATCATTACTCTTGGCATTCTTCAAGAGGAAGTCGATAGATGCAATCTCTTCAAAGAATTTGTTAGAAGTGACATACAAAGAGCCGGAGACACGTAAAGTAAATTCATAGAAATGTTCTAAAAGTGTAACACCCATATCTCGAAATACGTAATTTTGATCAAGCCTGCATGTATCTTGGACCTGTATTTTATTTTCTCAGATTCTGGCCTGTAATTGTATTTTGGCTCGACTTGCAGATTTTGGTTTTCTCGTAAAACGGATTTTGGCATGACTTGGTTTTATTTTGTGAAGGAGAATTGGTTTGATTTGGTTTGGTTTGGTTTAACATGCATTGGAGCGCTTTAACCTACACTCCACCCTCAACACAACACAACACAACTCACCCTCATTAAAACTCTACCTACTTTTCTCTCTCCTCCATAATTCTTTTATTTATTTCTCCATCTTCTTCTTCTTCCTTCCTCTACACAACACCAACCACCATAGGCAAGTGCACCTTGCCACCACATGAGAACCACATTTTATTTGTTCATTAGCTAGATTAGGCCATGATGATCAACATTAGTACTTGACATTTTGTGATTTGGAGTCTCTATTGTTCTAGATCTAGGTTTTAACTATTTTCGGATTTATATGGTTTTGATCTATTTTGGTTGGATTTTTGTGGGTTTTGATGCTTCCATGTGGAAGAGAATTCAATTTTACTCAAGTTAGAACTTTGAAAATCTAGATTTGGCTTTGATTTGATAAATATATGGAAATTTGAATTTCTTGGTGTTCTTCTCGGCCTAGAGTAGCAGGCTGCAGCCTGCGCTCTTTAGCGCAGTGCTGGACTGCGCACCCCCTCTCGGCCTGCGCTCTTTAGCGCAGCGCCAACTGCGCTGCTTGCCCCTTGGCGAACTGCGCTCAGCCCCATGCGCCAACCATTCCTGCGCAATCCACCCCTGCGCAGTTCATTCCTGCGCAGTCTGCTCCTGCGCAATCCACCCCTGCGCAGTTCACTCCTGCGCACTTGGCCCATGCGCCATCTGTCCCTGCGCCCCTGCGTACTTGGCACCCTGCGCAGCTGACACCCTGCGCAATCCAACCCCTGACCCCCTTGCGCAAACCATTGGCTCTTGGAGTTTTGGTTTTATTTCTCTAAGCTTGTCTCTTCTATACCCCTGACCCCCTTGCGCAAACCATTGGCTCTTGGAATGACTATTGTACATGGCTTGGTATGACAAGGAACTAGCATAACACGACAGTGACACGTAGTGGTGCACTCCTGACATGACCAACCTGACATGATAGTGGCCCGTCGTGGCGCACTCCTGACAAGTACCCTGACATGATTTATCTTGATAACTTGATAGTGGCTCGTGGCGACGCACTCTTGACTTGACTTATAACTTGTAACTTGACTTGACTTGATGCTGTTGCGACAGCTAACTTGACTCGTATAATCAACTTGACACCGTGGGTGTTCCTGCTTGCTTGCTTGTGCAATCCACTTGTCTTGTCTTGCATCATGTCTAGGACGTGACTCCCTGGTTCCCACGGTCAGGGATTCGTACTGAATATGGATTAGGCTAATGACTAGATCAAACTATAGTTCATGGAGAATTTCCAGTCACAGGCAATCTCGTTATCTGGGCGCTCTTAATTGGACTTGTAGCTTGCTGACGAGTAGAGCACATTTCCAGCGCACTGTCATGTGTTGCACCCTCTAAGTCACCTAAGGATATATCGTCTCCGGGGCGATGTACCCAACCATACTCTCAACCCGCGGAAGGATAACTGGATGGTCTGCAGGGCTTGGGACTGGGAAATTCTCACTTGCATCTTGTTAGTAATTAGGCTTGTGATAACCCTAGTTAGTTAAAGTAGTAAGCCGTAGTAATTGCTTGGCCGCTTGTGAATGGATGATGTCTAGCCCTGTCTAAGTCTTGTCTAGTCCCTGTACTCTGGTACCCCTGAACATGATTGTTTTACTTGCTTCAACAATAATTGGGTAGAGACAAGGAGCTATTCAGGCGAAAGGTTACAACCCCGGTCCTTGTTTGGTTTACGGGTTGTAACCTGGTTTCCCGAATGGTTCCACGTCCCTAGTCGTTTATTGTCCTAACATGCTCTTTATTACTTGTACTTTTCTTTCATTTTCTTATGTTCTGATATGCTGGCTTTTGTTCTTATTTCGTGGCCTCCTTTGTGGCACTTGCTCTTTCTGGGGTTTGACCCAGCTGGTTTTGTGTGGCCAGATTTCGGAGCAGCACCCGAGGATCTACCGAACCTCCAGCCCGATGGTGGCGACTAGAAGGAACCCGGGCTACGAGTGGGTTTTCTATTTTGTTTAGCTCACTCTATTGTAAATTATTCTTTTGAGGCGTTTAGCCGACGAGCACCTGTTAGCTCGATGCATTTACTTACTGTCTACCTACGGGCTATAAACATGATTAACAAATCCTAGGGTTGATCATGTATGACTTAACTCTTGCTAGTCCTAGCATTTTGTACGACTAGCTTCATGATCAGCTGATATGTAATATTTGGGACGCCTTTTATTGTATATTTGGTGGTCAAACATCTTGTGATTATATTATTTGCTTGAGATTGAGGCAGTAGGCTTGACCTTAAGAGACTGTTGGCTTGTAGTAAACCCTCATATCTAGACAGCCGTGACCGTATGGCGAGATGGACTTCATTTCAATATACGTAGCTGGCTATGTTCGCCCCCGCTCTCCAGTTCTGGTTCTGGGGCGTGACAAAAAGGTACACAATCTTCTCACATTCGACCAATCCTTTTCGCTAGGAAACAAATTCTCATCTTTAAGTTCCCTTCTAAATAAGAGATCTTCATCTTGAAACCTCTCAAAGGCTCTTTGAACTCTTTGGGCCATATCCAACATCAAATATGTTGAGTTTCAATAGGTAATCACATCAAGACACAATAATTTCTTGCTTTGTATGTTTTCGATTTGAACACAATCTTTGAACTTTTGAAACCAAGAAGGAGATTATCTCACATAGCAAATAGCCCTCCGAACACGAGAAACCGAAGGAGACATCATTTTCAATCCATCAACCACGATAAGGTTTATAATATGTGCACTGCAACGCATGTGCAAATACTTGCATTGAAGAATGCTATTTCCCCGTTGTGGAAACTTTTTACTTAAGTAAGCAATGGCAACATCAATAGAGCTAGCATTATCCACAGTGATTATAAAAATTTTGTCAATACCCCACTCAATCAAGCATGACTCTATATCCCCCACAATAGCCTCGCCTTTGTGACTAGAAATTGGACAAAAGTTAATAATTTTTTTTGCAATTCCCAATCATCATTGATATAATGTACCGTAAGACACATATAATTGATCTTTTGAATTGATGTCCATGTATCCGTTGTTAGGCAAACCCTTTGTTTGGACTCCCTGAAGTAGGCCTTCAACTTAATCCCCTCATCGGTGTAAAGATTATAACAATCTTGTGCGACGGTCCACCTTGATGGTACACTAAAGGTAGGACATGCAATAGAAACAAACCGTTTGAAGCCATCCCCTTCCACAAACCGAAAAGGAAGCTCGTCAACAATTAGCATATAAGCCAATGCCTTCCTCACATCTTCTTGATTAAATTGCCAACTAGCGAGGGTTGACTTGCCTTTTCCAACCGATTGTAAATTCAATATTGATTGTGTAGAGCCTTTATGGTTTGGGTTAAGGGGGCACATATGCCGATGATTCTTAACCGAAGTAGTCCCATTAATTACGGGGTGACAATAATATTGTTTTTTGCAGAAATTACACTCCGCTTTTGGATTTCCATTCTTAAGAAATTCTTTGAAATCACTCCAATAAGGAGCTCTTCTTTTGCCAATACATTTGATTTAACCTTGAGCTTAGAATTACTTGTCGAATTGACAATGGGGTTATTTGTATCATGGGAACTTCTCCCCCCCCCCCCCCCCCCCCCAACAACCCTACCCTCATGCTTAATAGGTTCTCGCTTATTCAACATCTAAAATAAACATGACAACAAAAATATATTACAATTCTAATTTATAAAGCAAATTACAAAAAGATTAAATGAAAGGAATTAAGAATACACACATTGCATGAGTACGATGTTGATGCCAAGAATTTGACTCAACTTACGCAACAAAGACCTAGTAAATTATTTGTTGAATATCATATAAGAGTTACGAACTACAAAATCAGTTTTATATATTCTTATTAGTTTTTTAACTATTCATTTCAATTTTGTATCTGTTAATATCAATTTTTTTAGTTGTTTTGATCAATTATGCAAAATCAAAAGTAAACAAACATGTAAACTACAAAACCCTAAGCAAAGCAAGCATGTTCTTATCAGTTTTAATCTGACATTGTAAACTATAAAAGGCTAAGCAAAACAAGCATATAACATGTTCATATTTTTAGACAACTAGCCATTAAAGCATTGAGGCATTTTGTGCAAAAAGGCACTGCAAGTCTGCAACTTTGTAAGCGATCCTGCAAAGTGTAAAATGAAAGTTGAAAATTGAAAATTAAAGATTGCTTACAGCGATTGCTGGCTTGTTGCGATTATAAGAACAAAGAATCCAAGAAGCGTCCAATAATCCAAATTCGTAACGAACTGCAAAACAGAATTCACAATTTGAACTTGATTATTCAAGTTGCATGAGGCAGGACCCATTGCAGAACCATAATATGTACAATGTGTTAATTATATGCATTGTTGTAGTAGGAGGCAGGAGGTAGGTGCCAGCAGGAGCCAAGAAATGGTTGTGGAACCAACCATTAAAATAATTTTTTACTTAAACTTGATTATTTATTGTCCCAACTTCTCTCAGTCATACATATTAAACCAACCATTAACAACATTTAAAAAACCAAAAAAATATGTAAAACAAAGACAACCATTACGATGTTGGGAAAAACAACTCAGTCATGATCCCATGAGCGCTTCATATGTAGTGTGGAAACACAATTATGCACCATGGAAACACAATTAATACTAAAATACAAGATAAAACAAGCCGATTTTAAAAAATATAACAAAACTGGAGAAATTAAACAAAAAAATTGTGGTGAACCTTGCTCGGCCAAGATTTCATTGGCTTCCAGGAAAAAAATGCAGAAATTAAAAGATGTAAAGTTAGAATGAAAATATAACAAAAATTAAAAGGAAAAAAAAATTAAGAATACCTACAAAGCTATGGTGAAGAGCTACTCAGAGATCCTAGAGTGAGGTTAGGGTTTTCATTTTTTAGAGATTCGAGAGTGAGGTTAGGGTTTTCGTTTTTTTAGAGATCTGAGAGGAGCTACTCAAAGATCCGAGAGTCTGTGAGACTTAAGAGACGGAGGCGGTGAGAGAGAGGCGGAGGCGAAGGCAAAGGCAGCGACCGGTGAGAGAGAAAGAGAGAGAGTCTAGGGTTTTCGTTGTCTTAGAGAGAGGGAAGAGCAGCGGCTGCTCTCTTAACTCTTCAGGATGAGAAATAATTGAGAGAATGAGGAGAGAGAAAGAAAAATCTATTTTATACTTTGGTTAATGATGAGGGTATTACTGTAAATTTACAGTGGCTATTTGATTTTTGGTTTTAAACCGAAATCGAACCCGATAACCTAAACCGAACCCGAAAACCGAATTACAGGTTTCATAAAATCGAACCCGACCCGAATTGGTTTTAAACCGAACTAAAATCCTTATTCGGTTCGGTTTTCGGTTTGAAACCTAATAATGCTCACCCCTAGCTGTAGGCTCTTTATTACAGTCTCCAGATATTTCAGTTCCTCCAAATACAAGAGCTACAAACTCCGGTAAGTGTTCGAAAACAAGATACCTCATATTTCCATTCTACCTACTAATGTAAAGACACCTTACTTTGGCTTTTGAACTATAAACTACAAACATTTGTGTCTTTTTCTTTATTCTCATTGCTTCTATTGTCGAAATTCTGGTTTCATCCCTTTCATATAAACTACCACAAGTTTGATTTTGTGAAGTATATCAGCAACAATGAGATAGTAACCCTCAGATTGTAGGTTGGTTCAGTTTTTTGTAAAAATCAGATCAATTGTCAACTTTCGTTCTTGTTGTTCTCTCTTCTTCTTAGCTTCTATTCCTTTTTTTTGTTTTGGGTTTCTACTTCATATATTGTTCTGCTATTGAATTTACATTTTCTTCTTCCACTAGTTTATGATCAAGTTCTATCTATATGGTGCATGACATGAATGATCGAGTTTTATTGATAATTTTTTTCTTGTATATATATATTTACGTAATATTCTAAACATCTCTTTATTAATTTATGCAGGTCAATAAAGATTGATCATCACCAAGACAGGAGCTGCATATGCAACTGATTATTAGTTTATATTTATAGATTACTCTATGTTTTATGTACTAGCTAATTTGGATACTCTTTGTTTTACAAGTATTAAATATTACTTCTCTTCATGTTATATGTACTGAATTTTGAGGAGCAATATAATTACCTTTTGAGGATTGCTATAATTACTTTTAATGTTGTTTTCTATAATTACTGAGCTACAACTACGAACAAGAATTGTGTGATATTGTATTGTGTGTTCTTGTGTTTTAAGGTATAATGGCAAAGGCAAAAAATCCTTTGTGACAATATTGATTTGCCACCAAACATATAAAGTGTACACTACGGTGACAATATTTAACTTTACTAAACATATAAGTATACAGTGACAACAATAAAAGTGTTACTGCAAGTGTTTACAATGATGACATGTACTTGTCACTACACATATAAGTGTCACGAAAATATTTTTTATCAAAAAAAATTATATTTATTTTTATTTACAATAAAATGCTATTTGTGACAATACCATGCATCACTTATAATAGTTTTAGTGACAGATTTGTTGTCACAACAAATATACTATTACTGGCAACATATTCTTGTCACAGTAGAGAACTTTCTGTGACAACGACTTTTAGTCGTCACTTATAATTTTAGCTACGGAGGTATATGCGACAAAAAAAGTCATCATTGTACTCGTCACAGAAGATGTGTTGTGACGACTTTCATAACTTTGTGACAACTTTACATGTCACAGAAACCATATTTTCTTGTTGTGTCAACGGAACCACTGGTGCTGGCTGTATATCAAAAGCCTCCTCCCCTTCAGAAACTATCTTCCCGGCATGCTCATCATCAGCAGGCTGATGATCAAGGTTGGGAGCAACTCCATGTACTAGCTCCTCCATAACTAGCTCATCTGCGATATCCTCTGGGAACTGCTCGAAGTGAAATGACTCTAACTCAAGCAATTCCTTAGCCTCAGAAGGCATCTCGAAATCCTGAGTATTGGTCATGGTCTGATCCTCGACGAATACCACCTCCCTACTTCTGTAGAGCTTTCTTCCTACGGGCTCGTAGATTCTATAGCCAAACTCATCCTGACCGTAGCCGACAAAAATGTACCGCCTCATCTTCGGCTCAAGTTTGGATCTCTCGTCCGTACATGCACGAAGGCCTTACAACCAAACACTCGCATGATTGTACGATGGCTCTTTGTCGTACCATACTTTGTCAGGCACATCACCCTACAAAAGAGCACTAGAAGATAAATTAATAGTATAAGCAGCAGTGTAAAGAGGCTCAATCCAGTAACTGCCCGGTAAGTTTGCCTCTGATAGCAAACACCGTACCCTCTCCATCAGTGTCCTGTTTATTAGCTCTGCTACACCATTGAGCTGAGGTGTCTTAGGCAGAGTCTTCTAGTGTCGTATCCTTTGCTCTCTACAGTAAGCATCAAAGGGATTAATGTACTCGCCACCATTGTCTGACCGGACACATAGCAGCTTCTTGCCCGTCTCCCTTTCAACAGGTGCTTGACTCTTTAAAAGTGGACAGCACCTGATCCTTGGTCTTTAAGGCGTAGACCCAGACCTTCCTCGAACAATCATCAATAAACATCACAAAATAAGAAGCACCACCAATGAATTTTACCTTCATAGGATGCAGATATCCGAGTGAATCAACTCGAGCAATACCGGCTTTCTCGAACTTGGATGACTTTGGAAAGACACCTATTTTGCTTTTTGGCTAAACAGTACTTACACTTCTCCAATTTTGTAGACTTTAGTCCTATAATCACTTTCTTATTCACCAAGTAGCTCATCCTCTTCTCGCTGATATGGTTGAGCCGCCTGTGCCACAACTCGGTAGATGCATCACTGAGTGTGTTCAACTCCTATGTCCCCAGTGTGCTTGATCTATCAAACCTTCTTGTTTTTAAGTTTTGATGGGTCCATGTTGTAGGAAATTTGATTCTACCCAATTTAGACCATTGGAAGTCCTGATTTCGACTTATTTTGAGTGAATTATGGTCTTTTGGTTCATGGGTTTTCATGGCCATTGGAGGCTGGTTGGAGAAGATGAGCAGTGCTGTTTCCTGACGCATGCTATCATGGTGCATGCTGTTTCCTGGCACATACTATTTGCTGGCAAAATACTGCTGTCATGCTGTTTGCTGGCGCGTGCTATTTTTTGGCGCATGCTGTCCTGGCGCATGCTGTTTCCTGGCGCATGCTGTTTGCTGGCAAAACATTGTTGCCATGCTGTTTGCTGGTGCATACTATTTTCTGGCGTATGCTGTCCTGGCGCATGCTGTTTCCTGGCGCATGCTGTTTGCTGGCAAAATACTGTTGCCATGCTGTTTGCTGGCGCATGCTGTTTTGCTGGCGTATGCTGTTTGCTGGCGCATGTTGTTGCTGGCTGTTTGCTGGCGCATGTTGTCCTGACACATGTTGTTTGCTGGTACATGTTGTCCCTAGTACCCCTTTTATCTCTTATACCATTTGTTTTGCGATGACAAATCATGTTACCTTATCCGTGTTGTTTCTCTTGATCCTTAGTGTAATGTGGAATAATTGTGACATGAACACGACATGAGACATGAACTTGACACGATACATGGGCACAACATGATAATACATGATAGTGGCCCGCCGTGGCGCACTCCTGACATGCTGTTACGACAGCTAGCCTGACATGACAAGTATGAATGACCTGGACACCGTGGACGATTGTGTTTGTACAAATAAATCGATACTGTCATGCATCATGTCTAGGATAGGGATCCCTGAGTACCACGGTCATGGATACCTACAGTAATTGACTAAGGCTAATAAACTAGAATAATTCAGTAGACATGAAGAGATTCCTAGCTACAGGCAATTCCGTTATCTGGGTGCATTAAGTGAACTTGTAGCCTACCGACGAGTAGGGCACATTTCCAGCACACAGTCACGTGTTGCATTCTTTATAAACGGACATTCGACCTGGATAACCGGATGGTCTGCAGGGCTTGTGGCTGTTGGGATAATCTCATTACATCTTGCTAATAACTAGGCCTGTGATAACCCTAGTTAGTTAAAAGTATCAAGCTGTACTCTTGATTGGCCGTGACTGATTGGATGGAGTTTATTCCAGCTTTGTTTTATCCTGATCATGTGCAAGATTGTGACATGACATGATTATTAATGCTTACCTTAACAATAACGATCAGGGGTCCAGTTCTGTTCAGCGAAGGGTTACAACCCCGGTTCTTGTTTGGTTTAAGGGTTGTAACCTGGCTCCCGGAGCAGTTCTGTGTCCTCTCTTCGTTTATTGTCTTATCGCAACCCCATGCCATGTTCGTCATATTTTATCTTACCTTAATATCATGATTATTTATACTGGCCTTAGCAATAAAGATCAGGGGTCCAGTTCTGTTCAGGCGAAGGGTTACAACCCCGGTCCTTGTTTGGTATAAGGGTTGTAACTTGGCTCCCGGAGCAGTTTTGTGTCCTCTCTTCGTTTATTGTCTTCACTGTACCAATAGTATTTGAGACGGGTTTCTATTCAGGTGAAGGGTGCAACCCTGGTCCTTGTTTGGTTTAAGGATTGTGACCTGGCTACTTGAATGTTTTCCTCGTACTCAGTTTACTGTTGTTATCTCTATTATTATCAGTTCTTTATTTATTTATCATCTTTAATATTCTATTGTGATATACTGGTTTTAGTTTCTAAGTGAAGCCTCCTTTGTGGCACTTGCTCTTTCTGTGGTCTGATCCAGCTGGTTTTGTGTGGCCAGATATCGGAGCAGCACCAGAGGATCTACCTGTCTTTCAGCCAGATGGTGACCACCAGGCGTAACCCTGACAACGAATGGGTTTCTTTTTGTCCTTCCACTTATTTATAAAATTATTCTTTTGAGGCGTTTAGCCAGAGAGCACGTGTTAGCTCGTATTGCACCTTATTTACTGTCTGCCTACGGGCTGTAACATGATTGACAAATCCTAGGGTTGATCATGTATGAACGAAACTCTTGCTAGTCCTGACATTTTGTACGACTAGCTTCATGATCATCCGAATATGTAATGTATGAGACGCCTTGCTATTATATATTTGGTGCTCTGATATCTTGTATAATGTTACTACTTGCTTGAGATTGAGACAATAGGCTTGTTCTTGACCATAAACGACTGATGGATTGTAGTTAAACCCTCATGTATCTAGACAGCCGTGATAGTATAGCGAGGTGGGTTGCACTTCAATATACGGAGCTGGCTATGTACGCCCCCGCTCTCCATTATTCTGGTTCTGGGGCGTGACACTAGGTCCTTCTAGGTCAAAGTCAACCCTTGGTCAACTCAAGTAAAACCTGGTCAACTCTGGTCAAACCTAGTCAACTATAAGTCAACTAGTCCGTTTAGGTCAAGAACAAGTTTTCAAGTCATTCTAAGTTCGTTTGAGTCGATTTGGATCAAGTTTGACCCAAAGTTGACCTTTGTCAACTTGGTCAACTTGTCGGTCGACTTGGCCATTCTAGGCTCCTTGGGTCAATCCTAATCTGATTCAACACTCCCTAGGTTACATTCACAAGCAAACTTTTACACACACACACACACACACACACACACACACACACACACACACACACACATATATATATATATATATATATATATATATATATATATATATATATATATATATATATATATATGTGTGTGTGTGTGTGTGTGTACACACATGTACACACACACACACACACACAAACACACACACACTCACACACATATATATATACACACATGTACTTAAACTTGTGAAGAGAGTGTGTGTGTGTGTGTGTCGATGAAGAGCTGCTGTTAGGGGGGACAAATCTGAGATAAGAATGTTGGTTTAACGAAGGGAAATGAAACTCAGACCTGGGATTGAAATAGCTCGACAAAACTCATCACAATATATATACATATATCTATATTTAAAACACACACACACACACACACACATGTACATATATATATATATATATATATATATATATATATATATATATATATATATATATATATATATATATATATAAGGCAAATAGGGATATATATATATATATACATATATGATGGAAATAATTGAAAGTAAAATTAGGGACTAAAACCCACAAGTCCAGAATCTTAACAACTTCATATAAACTCAAAAAATATGAATTAAATCTCAGCAATTTGCAATATCACAAAATTATTCAAATATATATATATATATATATATATATATATATATATATATATATATATATATATATATATATATATATATATATATATATATATTGAACCCGAAATCCAACTCAATATCCAAAATGCAATATACACAACTAGAATTCACGAAACTTGGTAAACACGAAGGTGTCTATGCGTGTGATGTGCTTGGGTACTCACGGGGTCGAACCCGTGTCCGTATCGTATCCACGGAGCGCGTATCCGAAAACCGAACTCGCGTGTTGTGCCCGTGCGTTTCGTCCGATTGGACGTCGTACGCAACGCAAGAAGCCTCGTGCTCGTGCAAATAGCTAGGTAGGGTCACGGGGTAGGTCTAGGACACGCTGACACGACACCACATCGCGTCTACGTGACACATTGACCCGCGAACCACCCGCGCAGCCTGCGAGCGCGCGTGCGTACGTGCCCGTGGGCACATGTCGGGTCTCGTGGCTCGTGATTCGAGGCACGCCGCGATTCGGGATCGATTCCCTGGGTAGTCTAGGTATAGGGCTTCTTGCTCGTGCTCTTGGAACAGGTCTTCGACGCGCCGTATCCGCGTACGAAGGTCGTGTCAGCGGCACTTTTCATCCGCGTGCATAGTGCGGACTGAACAGTGCACGCGAGATTTCTCCGTACACGCTTTACGAAATGACGTAAAATTTTACGGGTATGTGTGCCGAGGTTGCCCCAACGTGCTCATAAAATTTCACGCAAAACGGAGCCCTGTGCGTCGAGTTACGACGCTCGGACAGCAGGGCATGCACGGGGCCGTGCACGGGCCTCGTGCACGCGTGTCCGTGTCCGATTCGGACACTGAAATCATGTCGATTTCAGATCCGTCTTCACGAAAGTTGTTACGAATAATATTAGCAAGGAATTTATGAAAACAGAATAAAAAAATAACACTTTCCAGTCCTAAGTGGCATTTCGTCGAACACGTGTTCCATAGGACCGACATGTGTCCGATACGGCTATCAAACGAAATCACAAACCTACCAACCTTGATGCACAGGTCTGGGGTACCTATATGGATGCATCTACGAAGAAAAAAATGGAATTAATAGGTATTTAAAGAGATTTATCTATTGAGTGTCAAAACTTAATGAAACGAGCCTCGAAAACACGTCGATGCCGCTTTCCACCAGTCAAACGCCTCCGATCCCTCGCTAGCAAGTCTCCAGCAGGTTCCTCTCCTCCCAACGTTTGCAACGCACTTCGTTTGGAAGGATTTGGTTTGGAAATGAGAGAACAGGGCCTTTGGAGAGAAGGAAAAAAAAGTAGGGTTTTGGAATTGTGAAGAAGATTAGTTTTCTACACAAGGAGAAGGGGGGCGGCGTCTGTGTTGGCCGACCATGCATGGGGGTGTGTTATGGTTAGGGTTTAGTCATGGGCCAAGCACTCTTAAGTTGCTAAAAGGCCTATTGACAAAAGGCTTTAAAGGCTTATAAAAAATGACTTAAAAATCATTAAATAATTCTAAAAAAAATTGGTAATAATTCTAAATTATATCTAAAAAGCCAATAATAAATCTAATTACATTATTAGGCTTCTAAACAAGGTTGACTAAGGTTATATCATCTTGGTCCTATCAAAACACCAATCCAAACCACATAACAATCAATTTAATTAATAATTTAAATAAATTCAAAATAATACACAATGACTAAAATACTCCTAATTAGAAAATGAGTGTGAAAGGTTATTAGGTTTCTAATGTCATGGTTAGTCTCTAATCATGGTTAGTTAAGGTTAAACTGACTACTAACACAACACCAATTAAAATATTATAAATTAATCCTAAAAAAATAAAAATCACATAATTACCAAAATACCCTTATTTTAGAAAAGTGGTGGTTACAAATCTACCCTCCTTAAAATAATTTCGTCGTCGAAATTAAAGTGATCGTACTGCTTCTAGGTCAAACCCCCAACAATCATAGTCTTAAGAACTTATCTAAATCATGCAGTTGAAAAGATATCATACAGGGTTATGGCAGGTAATATCAGTCTGAGGTCTCATCATCTAGCCATTATAGTCATACTAGATCAAAAGTAGTCATAAGGTATCAAAACATACAAACAGTATGGTAAGGTACAATAATCATCAAGACAGGATAAGGTATAGGGCAAGAACTCACCTCTACCAGGTCTGGTAGCTGGAACTCTCTCCTGGAGACAGACCTCGACTAGGGGCAGGTGTAGTAGGACAGTCTCGGATCTTGTGTGCAGCTGACCCACAAAATAGGCACAATCCTAGTCTCTTCCTACAGTCCTTCCATACATGCCCAGGCTTCTTACAGAAGGCACAGGTAGGCACTCACTCAACAGGCCTCTGCTGGACAGGAATCTGAACTGGATAGGCTGGTCTAGGCTGGAAGCCGAGGTACTCCTGAGGTTCTGGATATATACTGCTCATCGCCCTCTTGGGACTAGGCTCTCCCCTCGAATGCATGTAATCCCACACCAGTTGGATACTGAGACTCTGCTCTCTCATAAGCTCAGCCTGAAGTCTCTGTACCTCCCACACATCCTAAAGAAGTCTGTAAATCTGAATCCCATCAGGAATGGCATGGGGTACCACTCCAGGAGGCAAAGGGAGGCCCTCAGTCTCCGGCTGAACTGTAGCCCTCTCTTAAAGGATAGGAGATGGAGAAAAACTCTCCGGTGAGGCTGTTAACACCTTCTGAGCAATGGAAGGGGGAAGTACAATCTCGGTCTCATCTGGAACTGCAGCTGTGAACTGGAGACAGACTCTGGTCATGGGTACCATACTGAAAAAAGATAAGGAAAACAATAAATCATCGGCTGTAAGGTAGTCTATCATCCTATATAAAAACCGGTAATTATCAAAAAAAATAACTAGGAATTAACTATATAGGGTTACTATTTTAAAGACGATCAAAATCGAAAGTTTAAAGCACGACTGTCAATAGAATTGAAATCCAATCACGATATATATAAAAGGAAATTTATTCTCGATAAGATCCAAGTTGATCAATCTCTGGGTAAATCAAGATTTAGGCAAGATGGGGAACAAGGTTATCGAAGTCTGAGCACGTGTATCCAAGGATGGAGATCCAGGTCACAATTAAATTTAATTCAATTGAGTACGACCCAGGATATTAATATGATAAGAAAGGTGACCAAAGTCGATTGGTCGTGATCAAGGGAGTTAGGATTCAATGGCATTGAAAACTTTTAGAGGATAATTCAAAGATATAGAATAAGTCAATTTCCTTCTTTTGATAGGGAAAACAAAAGACAAGGTTTCGTAGGGAAGTCAAGTTAATCATCTCTCTCTGATACCATCAAGCTTATCTAATCATCATTTGCCATTCATATCTTTATCTCATAAGTCCAAATATGAAAATCAACATTTTTATGACTACCACCAAGAATTTATACCCTTTTATTATGAAGATTGGACCTTGTCATGATCATCATAAGTTCAATTCCTAAATTCCAAAACATTACTCATGAAGCATACCCTTTTATTTATTAGCACTCAATACTAACCACTTAATCATCTTTTAAATCCAAATTCTTCCACCTTGTCTTAAATTAGATCCGAAACCTCTAAATCCAGTTTTATGAAATCCTTGAACTTGTTCAAATTACTCTCCTCGTTTTATTCAATCTGAAACTACTAGGCCTTACAAAACTTATTCTCCATTATAAAATCAACCTTCATATCTCCTTCAACGTACACCCTTAAATATTATTCTCCTTAAATTTAAAATTTTCTTAAAAATCTCTCTATTTTCTATAACTCAAAAATCCTTGTGTTCTTTCTGTTCTTAACCATTTTTTTGCAATGTCTTATTCAATTTCGTATTGCCCATCGAATATAGTTAAAATCTCTTCTCTATTACTAACTCCCTAAATTTAACATCATAGCTTTAAAGTGAAACGTCTCAAGAATCAATAACCAAAATTTATCCAAGTCCTCAAAACTAAGTTGACCTCGAATATCCTCATCAATTAGGAAATACATCTATGAATTATTTACATCCAAAATATTTCTCTATGTGTGACCGTTTCTAATTGATAATATAAATCTCTTGATTTTATTCTCACTTTTTACCACATCTCTATCTCAAAATTCTATATTAAAGACTAACATTTAGATTCCTACCAAGATTATCATGAGATAACGAATTACGTCCTTTCTGAGCTAGATGATTTACGTTACTTCCTCGACCTTTCCAAGGTAAAAAGGTATGGAGATTCAAAGGTTTCAAAGTATAGATGACAGAATTAGATACGAGATAGGTGATTGATGTAATTGGGACAGAGTTAACTAAGATAAGGAAAAATGGTAATACAAGAAATAATGGCAAGAACGAAATAATGATAAAATTTGTTCTTGCTCATCTGATCAAAAGGAATGAACCAATTTTAAGATATAATCTGATAACCATGCACGTCTTACTAAAATCATGTTGTTAGAATTTTGTCACGCAGTAGGCATAGTGTATAGTAGTACATGAACATGTGTGTGTGTAAATGTGTGCATGAGTGTATAGTAGTACATGAACATGTGTGTGTGTAAATGTGTTCTCAGTTCATTGGGTACATATGTATGAGTGTGTGTATAGGAAAATCAGTGCAGCAGTAGGTAGTATAGGTTCTCAGGTTTTAGTGTAATTGTGTGTAGATATCAGGAAATCAATTTTCAGTCGAGTGCACATGTATTCTCAGGTTAGTGACAGGCTTGTGAGTGTAAACATGTGTGTGATACATGAGAAATCAATGTACACAATCAGTTTACAGGTTGACAATCCAAATGCAATTCGAAAACCAATAAATCCCTATGCATACATGAACCCTAACATGTATATTAAACTCACTATCAGTTTACAGGTTAGATAATATGTTAAAGAAAGGTTTGGTAATAGGATGTGGTTTGTGTTAGAGAGTGAGAAAATTGTGGAAGATATGTTAGTAAGGTTTTATATTAGAAGTTTGGTATTAGAGTTAGATGTGGGCTAGAGTGAGCGTGACAGGTTGAGGTATCTTGTGATACGAAGATAGTATCACAAGATAATTAGGATTTACCCTATGAAAGGGTAAAGTTCTCTCTACTGTAATATACACTAGGAAGTTCGGACACTGCAAATATCGGTGTTTATTCCATGTCTATGTCTAGTGAAGGATAATTGCCTAGACTTAGTCAACTTTACCCAGTTTGACTAGTTTGTCCAAGATATTGACTAAGTCAACTCAACTTCACCCAGTTTGACTAGTTACTGTGCTGAACATGTGTGTCCATCTTTGCAGAATTATTTCCAAATAGATATGAATTACTACTTGCGGAATTGTTCATGGATGTACAATCGTCGTCCTGATGATATGTGTGGTGTACGGGATGAATACATAGCGGGAGTAGAACAGTTCCTGCAGTTTGCTAAGGCGTTTCCTCAGTACATGGACGACACCAAAATTAAGTGTCCGTGTGTGAAATGTCATAACGTGAAATATTATCTGTAACGCCCCAGTCCCAAAATACGTAGGACTAGGAACTTAGACATGCCAGCCGTATAATAAATATACGTAAGCTGTAAAATGCAGTAGAACCGTGACTAATCTTATCCACACAAAAATAAATGAATAAAAGATATCATATAAAGATAAGAGCACACACCTGGCGAGATAACCAGGTCCTCAGAGGGATGTAACAAGACACATAATATCATGCCATATAAATTGAATAAGTATTGCTCAAATAAATAAGTCAATTGAATTATAACATGGTCCAATACACACCTATTGAACTAGCTTACCATCCCCCTAACCAAACAAGAACATGAGATGGTAAACTAATTCACGGTGACGTATCTTTCCATGCTATGAATCCAATATGGTATCCGGACCCCAACAAGGTTCAATACCTTCTCATCGAAATAGTAAGTCACACCTACACCCAAACAAGGACAAGATGTGACGAACTAATCCGCGACAAGTTATTGTTCCAAGCCACGGTCAGATACAAGCACTCAAACCAAAAGTACTCGTACCTAACGGATAAAGGTGCCTAACCATTCTAAGTGAAATGTAGTTAAGAACAATCCTTCCTACGCATGGGCCCTGGCTAAATAGGATCGGCATAGTCCCCCCTTGGGGCACCAGAGGCCCAATCAGTAAGAGCATAACGTTCCACAGAAGGTCAGTAGTAATCATGGGTAATCTGACCCGCGTCTCCAGCGGAGCTCACGGATTACAAAAGGGAAAGTGCATCGAAGCCCATATGCTAAGGAATTGTCCTCCCCGCCCAATGCCTACTATGTTGTATCCACAACAGTAACCTCTATTACCCGCTAAGTAAAACTAAGCATGCAACCTCTATTAGTGGTTATTTCTATCGCACGGCTTATACGCACCGGTGGCCAGCCAGTCACGCATGTCAGTATTCTACATGCGACACACAACTTCGTGTTACAACGTGTCAAGGCCAATGAATGCAACACACAAGGTGGTCCATTAAATCTAGGTTTAATGTGTAAAAAAAATAATACATAGCAGAAAATATAAATGAACAGTAAGTTCTAAGAGGTTATGCAATGTATCACAGTTTATTTTGCATAAAGAAAATAATAAATAGTGCATGAATATGAGCTAAAATAATTAAACAGCAAATGGCAAGGTGTCTTGCCTGGTAGGATGCCTGGCGTACTGCAATGATCAATGTGGCATGAATTGCGACTTCGGTAACAACTATACAAGGTGACCTCTGATGGTGGCACGGATCGTGTTATTGAGTCCGGAATAGTCAAATTGGTTAGGATGATATAGGAAAGTCCGAGATTTGCAAGAGGATGTGGATATGACTAGCCACGTATAAGATTGCATATTTGAAGAGAATTGGTAGAAGTATATAAATAAACTATTTTAGAAAATAATTATATATTTAAACTAAGTTTTTATTTCTCCAAATACTATAAAGAAATACTTGAAAAGTCTAGAAATATTTTTTTAGACTAAAACTAATTTTGTGAAAATATAATTCTTAGACCAAACCAAATTCTTAAAATACGGTAAAAATAAAACAATAATATATCTACACTTCAAAATCCAATTTTGTAAATAAATATAGGCTAAGCATAGTACTACATATTTTATGACAATTAAAATTTTAGGAGAATATATGTTTATTCTAAAATAACAAAAAAAATTATAATAATAAAAATCTTAATACTATTTTGCTTTTTAATGCTATACTAATTAATGGTATATATATTGTATATAGAAAAATCTAATGTAGTAATAATAATAATAATGATAAAACTACTAACTGTAATAATAATAACAATAACAGTAATATAATAATAATAATAACAATAATAATAATAATAATAATAATAATAATAATAATAATAATAATAACAATAATTAATAATAATAAATAATAATTACTAAAAGAAGTAGAAAAGAGGAAAAAAACAAATATAAACTAACCCAAACACAAAAGCAACAGAACAAATAATAAATAATAAAAAAACTATTAATTGCAGCAGTCAACTACTGCAGCTATTCTTTGAATAAAAGAAAGAAAGGAGGGAGAGAGAGGAAATAAATTAGGAAGAGGGAGTGAGAAGAAGAGGTGGAGCGGCGGGCGAACGTGCTGCTCCAGCGCTGCGGGGCCGGATACGGCGGCGGAAGTGGAAGGGGAAGAAGTGAGGGGCGGAGAAAGGGTCAAGCCGAAGGGTTCTCGTTGGAGGGGTGCTCGCGCCTCCGGCTCGGTGGCGAGCGAGATCGGGGGCCCACCGCTCCGGCGGTGGGAGAGGAAGCGGAAGCGACGGAGGGAAAGAGGAGCGGTCGGAAGGAGGGTTTTCGGGGGTTCGGCCACGCGACTCGCCGGCAGACTTACGGCGGTGCGGTGCTCTAGGGGAGGCGTGGCGCTGGCGGTTTGTCGTGGTCACGGAGGACGAGGCAGAGATGTGCGGCCATGCACGGGACGACGAGCGCGCAGATCGGCCATACGCGGCCAGGAGGAGGCGGCTGGGCGTACGAGGCGGAGATGACGGGACGAGGCTGCGGATCCGACCGATGGAGGGTCGATGGATGATGGAAGATAATGACGATGGTTGCAGCAACGATGGCCGCACATCGGGCGCTGGCTAGAAGTGGTGGAGGCGGAGGTGAGTAGTTGGCAGTGTTAGTTCTTATTCTTTTTCTTTTTTTTCTCATCTGTGGTCGCTCATTCGGGATGGAGGACATGTGGTGGAAGTGATGGTTTGGTGGCGGTGGTGGTAGAGTGTCTGGGCGTGGGGTGGCCGGGATAGGTTCTTGGCCGTATCGGTGGCCGATGGTAGGGATGCTGATGGGGTGCTGAAGGCGGTGGACGGGTGATCGATTTGGGGCTGGCCGATGGTGATGGTGGCGGTGGCAGTTTTGGTGACGGTGGTGCCGGTAGTTATTTTGGTGGTTGTGGTGGTTGTGGTGGTTGTGGTGGTTCTGGCGATTGGGCATGGTGGGAGCAGGGTTGTGGTAGTGACAGTCAGGTGGAGTCGCGGGGTCAGGCGGCCGGAATCATTGGTTGGTGGTGGTTGTGAAGGTGATTTTGAGGGGATGGCGGTGATGGTTATTGGAGTTTTATGGTGGATGTTTTGGTGTTGGTTGGAAGAGGCTGTGGTGTCGACAGCGGGTCGCGGTGGCGGTTGGCTGGTGCTAAGGGAGAAGTCGGAGAAAGTGATTAGGGTTTAGAATAGGATTTGGGTTTGCTATGTCAAAATCGTGTCCGACATGTGGACACGAAGAAGGTGAAATGTACATGTAAATAAAATAGTGAAAGGAACAAAATAGGGGCACAGACACGATGCATGGGATTAGGGTTGGAGAAATATTTGTGGAAGAATTTGTGAATGATAAAAACTTATGGAGGAGTACCTGCCTATTTATAGGATGTGGAAATTTCCAGTTGGATAAGGATTAGAATAGTTTAAACCCAATTTAGATAATTCAATCTATTAATTAATTCAATAAATCCAATCCAAATCAAAATCTAATTTAAATCTAATTAAATTCTATCTTTTATTTTAAAATAAAATAAGGTAAATCAAATTTCAAATATAGATATTAATTTACTATTTAAAACATATTCATAAATCAAATCAAGATTTAAATTGCCACAATAATTTCAAAATATATTTTCCAAAAATACTATAATAATAATTTCGAAAATACATTATTATAAAAAATAAACTTAATAAAATATTTATGAAATATATATATATATGTAAGCACAAATAATGTATACCTGATTATGCTTTTCCTAGTATACAATATTATTATGATTAATAACTGCTAAAAACAAAAGTCTTTTATAGCAAGAATAATAATTATATATAATATTTTGAAAGTATATAATAAAATAGAAAAAAATATTTTTCTAAGATATGTACGCTCGCACATATTCGCACTCGACGAGCAAGAAAAACAAAATCTTGCGCGCGACGTACAATACGTTATTGAGACGTACAATACAAAATTTTAAATCAGTACCAAATTTAATTAAAAAATAGTAGAAATTTTAGGGGTTTACATCCTACCCAACTTAAAAGAATTTCGTCCTCGAAATTAAGAATTATTAGGGGGTCAGAAGACACAAGGGGGTATCGATGGCGAACAAACAATGACAAAATCACGCCGTAAGAAATTGCGATCTAGATCATAGAAAAATTATACGGTATGGTCATAATCGATATGAAGGCTAGAGGAAGTTCTAGTATAACGCCTTCGTCCTTCTAAAATAGGTGAAGGCGAAAGCAATATAGAATTCGAAGGAGGCGTTATCGAATACGAATACGTGACTCAAAGGCGACCGAATAATTTCAAAAAGAATTTTCAAGGCAGTCGTGGATGGGACACTAAAGGACAAGTTTAGCTATGTCTCCAATCCACGTTGAACGATAGATAAAAGTGAACCAAAGTGCACTAGGTTGATCAGACCATCATGCAACGGTTCTGAGTAGACAATACGTTAGTGGATCCATCCAATAACATATGTCGTGGACAAGCTTGATAAAGAATTTAGCTTGCAAAAACTAGGCTACAATAGCATCATTAGTTTAGATAGTAAAAAATATAGGCACGATGGTAGATGAATAAAAACAAATATGAATAGTCTAAGAGTCATAAGGATTTAAGTCTTGTTTATTCCTATACCATCATTCTACGGTTTTATTGACCAAGGCTTGGTTGACCAAATGGGTTAAATTCCTCTAGTCTCTATGGTCTAGATAATACAATTTGTATTCCCTTAATGGCCAAGGGTGTGTCAGGTCGTGGGGTATTCTACCCAACTTAAAGAATTAAGCTAAGGATGTTTGGGACATCTAACTAGTAGGGTCAATCTCTAGCAAACACGAAGGGAAGATAAGAATAATGATATGAGGAATCAAGTAAGATGCAATCGATGAGTCGAATTCTAATTCGAATATGGAATCGAGGAAGGAGGTCAAGTATGTGGATGAGATCTTAGACTTCTAATCCTATTCGCAGGCTTGCTTGGCACGGTAAAATAACCAAATAATTTATCTTGACCTGCATGGGCCACCACAAAAATATATAACGCCCCAGTCCCAAAATATGTAGGACTAGGAACGTAGACATGTCAGTCGTATAATAAATATACGTAAGCTGTAAAATACAGTAGAACTATGACTAATCTCATCCACACAAAAATAAATGAATAAAAGATATCATATAAAGATAATGAATTGTCTTGATACAATATGTTGGGCGTAGATAAATCCGCTACCAACAAGTAAGAGAAAAATACATGGAAAATGAATTAAGTTTGGCAAGCGAAGCGAAGACGATCCAAACGCAATCATCCTCGAAGAAATAGAGATGGTCACGGCTAGAACACCTGCGAAAAAGAAGAGCACACACCTGGCGAGATAACCGGGTCCTCAAAGGGACGTAACAAGACACATAATATCATGCCATATAAACCGAATAAATATTGCTCAAATAAATAAGTCAATTGAATTATAACATGGTTGAATACATACCTATTGAACTAGCTTACCATCCCCCCAACCAAACAAGGAATGAGATGGTAAACTAATTCACGGTGACGTATCTTTCCATGCTATGAATCCAATATGGTATCCGGATCCGGACCCCAACAAGGTTCAATACCTTCTTATCGAAGTAGTAAGTGTCACGCCCTGCTCCCGTAGGAGCGATCGTCCTCGCTAAGGCGTGATGCCGTACGAGCCTAGATTGCGCTCGTGCAAGGCAGTTCCATAACGGCCGATTACATCGGCGGCGACGGAGTCGTCGCACAGAAGTCCCAAGCAGAAATATTGAATCATGCAGCGAAAATTTAGAACAAACACCCATGAACACAAGTCATTCAAAAGAAGCTCTTTATTGATATTGAATACAAGATTACATTTATGGGCGCAAGGCCAAATTACAAGTCTCTCGTGCTAACTTTTCTCTCATTTACAAGTCACTCTGCTCTCTCTCATCTCTCGATTACAATGCTTGAGCCAGCGGAAGCTTCGGAAGGCGATGTCCATACATTATGTCCTGTATAAGTCTTCAATCCATGCGGCCGCATGCTTCGAATTGCCAAAGAACTCCGTGCCTCGACGCATCCAAGCGAGATCCGCGCCACGAGCTTCTACCTGTGACTGCACATGAACACTGTGTGGGTGTCAGTACTCAACTGTACTGGTGGAGTGAGCTCCTCGCCCACCCATACAAAACCGACACGTTCATTTACTTTATGCAGTTTAAAACCCTTTCGATTGTCTTTCTAGTCTTGCCTTAGGATTCATTTTAGGATGAGGATGTCCGACCAAACCGAGGTGCCATGACATGTTTGTGCTATAATTCCAACGTGTGTTTCGATCGGGGCAGTGCCTCATCGTGCATATACTTGACCCAACTTGAACTCGGGACGACAAGGTCGTGCCATACTCTATTTGCGACTTAGACATATTCGAGACGGTGCTACGTCGAGGAGCAACTTACATGGACTCGGCCGTGCCAAGACCTTTACTTGAACTCAAGTGCCTCAAGACTATTCTCATGCCAACGACGTCAAGGGGATGATTCGTATAGGTCGTGCCGCTAGACTTGATTTGTGCCTTAAGACCTTGCTTAGACTTGTATATGCTTCAAGATTGAGGCAGCGCCTCTGTCACGCCCCAGAACCAGAATACTGGAGAGCGGGTCAGACATAGCCAGCTACGTATATTGAAATAGGAACCACCTCGATATATGGTCACGGCTGTCTAGAAATATGAGGGTTTACTACAAGCCAACAGTCTCTTATGGTCATGAACATGCCTAATGTCTCAATCACAAGCAAGTAAGTAAGGTCGCAAGATGTATGATCATTAAATATACAATAATAAGGCGTCCCAAATATTACATATTCAGCTGATCATGAAG
The DNA here is from genome assembly GCA_029216955.1 of Iris pallida. Lineage (NCBI taxonomy): Eukaryota > Viridiplantae > Streptophyta > Magnoliopsida > Asparagales > Iridaceae > Iris > Iris pallida. Next base: position 21,263,895 of record JANAVB010011999.1, read on the forward strand.
CTAGTCGTACAAAAAACGAGGACTAGCTAGAGTTAAGTCATACATGATCAACCCTAGGATTTGTTAATCATGTTTACAGCCCGTAGGCAGACAGTAAGTAAAAGTGCATCGAGCTAACAGGTGCTCGTCGGCTAAATGCCTCAAAAGAATAACTTTACAATAGAGTGAGCGAAACAAAATAGAAAACCCACTCGTAGCCCGGGTTCCTTCTAGTCGCCACCATTGGGCTGGAAGCTTGGTAGATCCTCGGGAGCTGCTCCGAAATCTGGCCACACAAAACCAGCTGGGTCAACCCCAGAAAGAGCAAGTGCCACAAGGGGGCCACGAAATAAGAACAAAAGCCAGCAATTAGCACAAGAAAAATCTAATATTAAAACTAGAATTTATGAAAACATGGCAGGGTGATAAACGACGAGATAACCATAGAACTATTCTGATAGCCAGGTTACAACCCGTAAACCAAACAAGGACCGGGGTTGTAACCCTTCATCTGAACAGAACTTGGTTTTCCACCATTTATCGACAAGATAATAATGCAAGAAATCAAGACAGGGAGCAATCTTGTACTGGATCAAGACATGGCTAAACTGGTTATACCTCATTCAATCAATCACGGCCAAGCAGATACTACGGCTTACTACTTTAACTAACTAGGGTTTTCACAGGCCTAATTACTAACAAGATGCAGTGAGATTGTTCTACAGCCACAAGCCTTGCAGACCATCCAGGTTACCCAGGTCGAAAGTTAGGGGTTGAATTCAGGTGGGTACATCGTCCAGGAAACGCATGTACCCTTAGGTGACTTAGAAGGTGCAACACATGACAGTGTGCTAGAAATGTGCCCTACTCGTCGGCAGGCTACAGATCCCAAGAGCGCCCAGGTAACGGGATTGCCTGTAGCTGTGTCATCTCTTCATGACTACTGTGTTATTCTAGTTATTACCTTAATCCATTTTAGTAGGTACTCCTGACCGTGGTACTCAGGAGTTCCATCCTAGACATGATGCGAGACAGGACAAGTGGATTTGACAAGTAAGCAAGAAGAACTACCCACGGTGTCAAGGCAGGTCAAGTTAAGTTAGCCATCGCAACAGCATTAAGATAAATCATGCCAGGGTACTTGTCAGGAGTGCGCCACGACGGGCCACTATCATGTCAGGTTGGTCATGTCAGGAGTGCACCACTACGGGCCACTGTCGTGTTATGATAGTTCCTTGTCATACCATGCCATGTACAATAGTCATTCCAAACATATTAAGTAAAATCAAGTTCATGACAAAAGGCGTATGGATATAAAATGAGCGTAAAATATCTAATAAAATATCAATATACAGGGCTGTAAAAGAGCCAAGCTTAAAGAAATAAGACCAAAACTCCAAGAGCCAATGGGTAAAGCAAGGGGTCAGGGGAGCAGCGTACGCACAAGGGCACGCACGCAGGGGAGCTGCGTACGCACAAAACACGCACGCAGGGGGGGCAGCGTACGCACAAAAGCACGCACGCAGAGAATTGTGTACGCTCAAAAGTCACGCACGCAGGAGAGCTGCGTACGTACAAAAGCACGCACGCAAGAGAGCTGCGTACACGAAAAGTCACGCACGCCAGGGAGCAGCGTACGCGAAAAGTCACGCACGCCAGAGAGCTGCGTACGCAAAAGTCATGCACGCCAGAGAGCAGCGTACGCAAAAGTCACGCACGCAGGAGAGCTGTGTACGCACAAAAGCACGCACGCAAGAGAGCTGCGTACGCGAAAAGTCACGTACGCCAGAGAGCAGCGTACGCGAAAAGTCACGCACGCCAGAGAGCTGTGTACGTGCAAAAGCACGCAAGCAGAGAGCTGCTTACTTGTAAAAACACGCACGCAGGGGAAAGGATCTTCTTCTCCATGGCTGAGAAGAAGCTCCCATGGCTCCAAAACTTCAAAACCTCCCAACTTGGCCATCCGAACTCCAAATCCGGATTTCCAAAGTTCCAACCAGGGTGGAATGAAATTCTCTTCCACATGGAAACATCAAAACCCATAAAAATCTAACTTACATAGATCAAAACAATGCAAAACCGAAAATAGGGAAAACTTAGATCTAGAACAATGGAGACTCCAAATCTCAAAATGCTAAGTTCTAATGTTGATCACTATGTCCTAATCTAGCAAATGGACCAATAAAAATAGGGTTGTCATGTGGTGGCAAGATGCACTTGCCTATGGGTTGGTGTGTGGAGAGGAAGGAGAAGAGTGTTGTGTAGAGGAAGGAGAAGAAGAAATTAATGGAGGTTTATGAGGAGAGAGAAAAAGTTGGTGGAGTTTTAAAGAGGGTGAGATGTGGTGTGTTGAGGGTGGAGTATAGGCTAAGGTGTTCCAATACACATAAACCAAACCAAACCAACCCAATCCAATTAAAACCGAACCATGACAAAACCCAAAATACGAGAAATATCGAAATTCTACAAGTTGAGAAAAATAAAAAAATACATGCCAAAATCCAGATACGAGTATAGATACGAAATACGAAAAATATGAGAAATAAGGGTGACAACTCTACCTACCTTAAAAGAATTCCGTCCTCGGAATTTAATCAAGGAGCTAGAGATTGTCACGACAAGTTACGCTAAGCACAGGTAAGTTACACTAAGCAGTACGATCATACAATCATATAATGCAAGCAAGGAAGGGAAAACGTAAGGCATAAGAAGGACATTATACCTCACGAGTCAAACAGGTAGGGATATCGCGATCGGATGTCGTCCTCACGCTCCCACGTTGACTCACCTAGAGAGTGATGACCCCAAGCAACACGGACTAATTTAATAGTCTTGTTCTTGAGTATCTTCTCCCTCCGGTCTAATATAGACACGGGCCTCTCCTCATACGAAAGGTTGGTACCAACAACCAATTCCGAATGGTCTAGGATGTGGCTCGGGTCCGGAATATACCGTCGTAATTGGGACACATAGAATACATCATGTACCTCACTTAGCGACGGCGGAAGAGCGAGACGATAGGATACATCTCCTACTCGCTCTAGAATATCGAACGGCCCTATATACCTAGGACTAAGCTTTTCCCGCACGCCGAAGCGAATGACGCCACGGTTAGGCGAGATCCTAAGGAATACATGGTCACCGACAGCAAATTCTAAGGGACGCCGATGAGCATCGGCCCAGTGGCGCTGGCGGTCCTGGGCAACTCGGAGGTAATTTCTGACCTTCCTGACCACTTCAACCGTCTAGGAAATCAATTCGGGTCCGAGCATCTGCCTCTCTCCGACATCGTCCCATGCTAGAGGGGATCTGCACTTCCTGCCATAAAGAGCCTCGAAGGGTGCCATCTGGATACTGGCCTGATAACTGTTGTTGTATGAGAATTCTACCAGGTGCAGATGATTCTCCCATAAACCACCGAAGTCAAGGGTACAAGATCTCAACATATCTTCAAGAGTCTGGATTGTGCGCTCTGATTGACCATCCGTCTGCGGGTGATAAGCTGAGCTGAATTGAAGACGAGTCCCCAAACTCTTCTGCAAGCTGCGCCAAAAATGTGATGTGAATCTTGAATCCCTGTCCGAAGTGATGCTGACTGGCACACCGTAAAGCCTGACGATCTGCCTGAGATACATCTCTGCTAACTGCGCCGTCGACTGCCCAACTCTGAATGGAAGAAAGTGCGCCACCTTGGTAAGCCTGTCCACAATTACCCAAATAGCATCTCTGCCGGCCGGAGATCAGGGCAATCCGGTCACGAAATCCATGGTTATATGTTTCCATTTCCATTCTGGGATCGGTAAGGGTTGAAGAAGTCCAGCGGGCCTCTGATGTTCAGCTTTAACCTGTTGGCAAACCAAACACCGAGAGACAAACCGGGCTATCTCCTTCTTTATGCCATTCCACTAAAAATGCTGACAAATATCACGGTACATCTTCGTACCACCCGGATGAATAGAATATTGTGAACTGTGGGCTTCTGCCATGACTTCTTGTCTGATATCTCCACTGGGTACACAAAGACGAGTGCTGTGCCGAAGTATACCGTCTTCATAGATACATAACTCTGGCCTTCTTCCTGCTTCATACTCTGCTCTGAGTCGCTGGATCTTGGAATCTGTTGACTGCGCCACTCGGATTCTCTCAACTATGCTGGACTAAACCTGTAGGCTGGCCATCAATGCCACGCTGGTTGGAAGAACCACTTCAATTCCCATCTTCTGAAGATCTGCCAATAATTCTGGTTGCACCGTCAGGAAATAAACTCCGGCTCTCCTGTTCAATGCATCTGCTACAACGTTGGCCTTTTCGGAATGATACTGCAAATCCACATCATAGTCCACTAGTAGCTCGAGCCATCTTCTCTGCCGCATATTAAGGTCCTTCTGGGTGAAAACATACTTTAGGATCTTATGATCAGTAAAGATCTCCACTCTATCTCCGTACAAGTAGTGTCTCCACAACTTCAAAGCAAACACTACCGCCGCCAGTTCCAAGTCGTGGGTCGGGTAATTCTTCTCATGATCACGTAGTTGACGTGACGCATAAGATATTACCTTCCCATGCTGCATCAAGACACACCCCAATCCTCTGCCTGAAGCGTCGCAATAAACTGTGAATCCTCCGGTCCCATCTGGAAGGGTGAGAATATGGGCCGTTATCAAACCTCGCTTCAACTTCTCAAATGATTCCTGACACTCTGCTGTCCAAACAAACGGCACATCCTTGCGGGTCAACTGGATCATCGGCGCTGAAATCCTTATGAAATCTGAAATGAACCGCCGGTAGTAGCCGGCCAATCCAAGAAAGCTGCGAACCTCTGCCACTGAGCTGGGTACCGGCCATGACTCGATAGCCACAATCTTCTGGAGATTCACTTCCACTCCTCCTCGGGTAATGATGTGACCCAAGTACGAAATACGATCGAGGCAGAACTCGCATTTACTGAACTTGGCGTATAACTGATGCTCCCTAAGTGTGTGGAGGACGACTCTGAGATGCTGCTCATGCTCTGCTTCACTCTTGCTGTAGACCAGGATGTCATCTAGGAACACGATCACAAATTGATCCAAGTAAGGCATAAAAATGCGATTCATGAGGTCCATGAATACGGTCGGCGCATTGGTCGCTCCAAAGGGCATAACAAGGAACTCCCAATGTCCATACCTCGATCTGAATGCTGTCTTCGGGATGTCCTGCTCTCTGACTCTGATCTGGTGGTATCCCGACCGCAAGTCGATCTTCGAGAACACTAAAGCCCCTCTGAGCTGATCAAACAAGTCATCTATCCTCGGAAGAGGGTATCTATTCTTGATTGTTACCGAATTCAAGGTACGATAATCAACACATAGCCTGGATGTACCATCCTTCTTTTTCACAAGAAGCATCGGGGCTCCCCAAGACGATCCACTTGCACGGATGAATCCCTTGGTCCTCAGTTCTTCAATCATCTTGTATAAAATTTCCAACTCTGAAGGTGCCATCCTGTAGACTCTCTCTGATACTGATGCTGTCCCAGGGATTAAGCCTATAGTGAACTCGATCTCCCGCTCTGGCGACATCCCTGGAAGCTCCTCTGGAAAGACATCTGGAAACTCTTCAACTATTCGGGGTAACTGCACTGCTGCTACTGCCATCCGCAATGCTGGGGAGGATGGCTCCACTGCGCCTCTGGAAAACGAAAACTCTGGCTCGCCGGGGATACTAAAGACAACCCTGCCAACATGGCAGTCTATCCTAGCATACTGGTTTCTCAACCAATCTATGCCTAGGACTACATCATAGTCTGCCATAGGAAACTCTATGAATCTAGCGGGGAACTCCCTACCGCTAACTACGATCCGACACGAGGAAAACACTCGATCTACTCCCACAAGGCCATTACCAGTAAGTATATTGAGCCTCACTGATAATGACTCGGGCTCTAATCCTATCCGTGTCGCGAATCGTGCAGATATAAATGAATGCGATGCACCAGAATCAAATAATACAGACGCTGGAGAGGAGTTGACGAGAATAGTACCTGCCACAACCTCACCTGGTGCAACTTCTTCTTCCATAGCCATCATCATGGCCTGACCTTGTCTTCTGGCTGCTGGTCCCCTCTGCTGGAAACCTCTCTGCCTATTCTGGGTCTGAACTTGGGCTTGTACATACTGCTGGGGGTGCTGTTGCTGGAATGCATGAGACTGAGGCGGCAAGGGCCTCGAAGACTGATATTGCTGCTGTTGAACTGGTGCTGTGGCTGGTCCTCTCACCGAAGAGCTAGAAGTGTTGGATGCTGATGAACCACCCCTATTCGGGCCAGCCCCTATCCTATGATCTGCTGCTCCACAAGCCAGGCACAATCCCTGCGCCCTGTGACAGTCTGCCACCACATGTCCTGGCTTTCCGCAATGAGAACATCCCATCGCGGAAGTCTGCTTCTACTTCTGCTGCTGCGGGTACGTCGGGGTCGAATGCTGAACCGACGTTACTGAGGCCGCCCGCCTCGGAGTTCCAATGGTCAACCCCCTAACTGTCGGGGCTGGAGCTGATGATTGGTGGATCTGACTGTGGGACCACTTCCTACCTCCGGTCCTATCCACGATCCTCTGGGAGGTGTATTCATGCCTCCTAGCTGCTCTCAAGACTGCATCGAACGTCTGGTGCTCGAACTGCTCAACCGTCAACAAGATCTCCAAATGTAGTCCCTGCTGGAACCGCTGGGCCCTATCAAACTCGGTCGCCACTAAGGTGCGGGCAAACCTACTGAGTCTAGAAAATTCCGATGCATAACTATCGACTGTTCTGCCTCCTTGCTTCAAGTTGGTAAATCTGGTCTGCAGGTCGTACCGAGCCACAGCATCGAAATACTTCGTCTGGAATCTCTCTCTAAATACTGCCCAAGCAATGGGTGCCACTAATCCCATGGCTTGCGCTGCACACCAACTGCGAGCCAAGTCCAACAACTGCAGGCGTACCACCGCCACCTTCTCATTCTCGGGTGTCCTAGCTGCTTCCAGAATCACCTCGGTATCCTGAAGCTATGCATCCGCGGCAATCGCATCCTCGCTGTCGTCGAAGAAAGGAGGGTTCAAGCGCTTGAAGCTGTTGGCCGCCTGGTTCCCTGGATGTCCGCCTCGGGTCAAAGCATCTTGAACTGTCTGGTGCAGGGCGTCGCTTCGACGATCCTGGGAAGCTATCAAGGTTCTGATGAGGCCTACTAAGGTACCATCATCTGGCTCTGCGGGCTGGACGTCCGAACTGGTGACTCTCCTCCAGTAGGTATCACTCTGGAGGCGACTCCGGAATGCTGGACTTGATCTCCAGGTTGCTGCTGGTCTATGGGAGGTGCTCCTCCTTGATGATCGGCAGGGTCAGGTACAGTACCGCTGAGGAAGACGACACAGGGAAACAATAAGGAAGGACCAGGACAGATCAACGATACAAGCATGTAATCAGGGCAAGAATTTCAGGGATTTGAAAATACGGACGGAGATCAAGGGCGAATACTGATTGAGACATCTATTCGGTAAACCCTCACATTTCTTGATTGACAAGACCTGCATGGGCCACCACTTAAACCATGTCACGCCCTAGAACCAGAATACTGGAGAGCGGGGGCAGACATAGCCAGCTACGTATATTGAAATGGGAACCACCTCGATATACGGTCATGGCTGTCTAGAAATATGAGGGTTAACTACAAGCCAACAGTATCTTATGGTCATGAACAAGCCTAATGTCTCAATCACAAGCAAGTAAGTAAGATCGCAAGATGTATGATCATTAAATATACAATAATAAGGCGTCCCAAATATTACATATTCAGCTGATCATGAAGCTAGTCGTACAAAATGCGAGGACGAGCTAGAGTTAAGTCATACATGATCAACCCTAGGATTTGTTAATCATGTTTACAGGCCGTAGGCAGACAGTAAGTAAAAGTGCATCGAGCTAACAGGTGCTCGTCGGCTAAACGCCTCAAAAGAATAACTTTACAATAGAGTGAGCGAAACAAAATAGAAAACCCACTCGTAGCCCGGGTTCCTTCTAGTCGCCACCATTGGGCTGGAAGCTTGGTAGATCATCGGGAGCTGCTCCGAAATCTGGCCACACAAAACCAGCTGGGTCAACCCCAGAAAGAGCAAGTGCCACAAGGGGGCCACGAAATAAGAACAAAAGCCAGCAATTAGCACAAAAAAAATCTAATATTAAAACTAGAATTTATGAAAACATGGCAGGGTGATAAACGACGAGATAACCATGGAACTATTCCGATAGCCAGGTTACAACCCGTAAACCGAACAAGGACCGGGGTTGTAACCCTTCATCTGAACAGAACTTGGTTTTCCACTATTTATCGACAAGATAATAATGCAAGAAATCAAGACAGGGAGCAATCTTGTACTGGATCAAGACATGGCTAAACTGGTTATACCTCATTCAATCAATCACGGCCAAGCAGATACTACGGCTTACTACTTTAACTAACTAGGGTTATCACAGGCCTAATTACTAACAAGATGCAGTGAGATTGTTCCACAGCCACAAGCCCTGCAGACCATCCAGGTTACCCAGGTCGAAAGTTAGGGGTTGAATTTAGGTGCGTACATCGTCCAGGAAACGCATGTACCCTTAGGTGACTTAGAAGGTGCAATATATGACAGTGTGCTGGAAATGCGCCCTACTCGTCGACAGGCTACAGATCCCAAGAGCGCCCAGGTAACGGGATTGCCTGTAGCTGTGTCATCTCTTCATGACTACTGTGTTATTCTAGTTATTAACCTTAATCCATTTTAGTAGGTACTCCTGACCGTGGTACTCAGGAGTTCCATCCTAGACATGATGCAAGACAGGACAAGTGGATTTGACAAGTAAGCAAGAAGAACTACCCACGGTGTCAAGGCAGGTCAAGTTAAGTTAGCCGTCACAACAGCATTAAGATAAATCATGTCAGGGTACTTGTCAGGAGTGCGCCACGACGGGCCACTATCATGTCAGGTTGGTCATGTCAGGAGTGCACCACTACGGGCCACTATCGTGTTATGATAGTTCCTTGTCATACCATGCCATGTACAATAGTCATTCCAAACATATTAAGTAAAATCAAATTCATGACAAAAGGCGTATGGATATAAAATGAGCGTAAAATATCTAATAAATTATCAATATACAGGGCTATAGAAGAGCCAAGCTTAAAGAAATAAGACCAAAACTCCAAGAGCCAATGGGTTAAGCAAGGGGTTAGTGGAGCAGCGTACGCACAAGGGCACGCACGCAGGGGAGCTGCGTACGCACAAAACACGCACGCAGGGGGGGCAGCGTACGCACAAAAGCATACACACAGAGAATTGCGTACGCTCAAAAGTCACGCACGTAGGAGAGCTGCGTACGCACAAAAGCACACACGCAAGAGAGCTGCGTACGCAAAAAGTCACGTACGCCAGAGAGCAGCGTACGCGAAAAGTCACGCACGTCAGAGAGCTGCGTACGCAAAAGTCACGCACGCCAGAGAGCAGCGTACGCAAAAGTCACGCATGCAGGAGAGTTGCGTACGCACAAAAGCACACACGCAAGAGAGCTGCGTACGCGAAAAGTCACGCACGCTAGAGAGCAGCGTACGCGAAAAGTCACGCACGCCAGAGAGCTGCGTACGTGCAAAAGTACGCAAGCAGAGAGCTGCGTACGCGTAAAAACACGCACGCAGGGGAAATGATCTTCTTCTCCATGGCTGAGAAGAAGCTCCCATGGCTCCAAAACTTCAAAACCTCCCAACTTGGCCATCCGAACTCCAAATTCGGATTTCCAAAGTTCCAACCAGGGTGGAATGGAATTCTCTTCCACATGGAAACATCAAAACCCATAAAAATCCAACTTAAATAGATCAAAACCATGCAAAACCGAAAATAGGGAAAACTTAGATCTAGAACAATGGAGACTCCAAATCACAAAATGCTAAGTTCTAATGTTGATCACCATGTCCTAATCTAGCAAATGGACCAATAAAAATAGGGTTCTCATGTGGTGGCAAGATGCACTTGCCTATGGGTTGGTGTGTGGAGAGGAAGGAGAAGAGTGTTGTGTAGAGGAAAGAGAAGAAGAAATTAATGAAGGTTTATGAGGAGAGAGAAAAAGTTGGTAGAGTTTTAAAGAGGGTGGGATGTGGTGTGTTGAGGGTGGAGTATAGGCTAAGGTGTTCCAATACACATAAACCAAACCAAACCAATCCAATCCAATTAAAACCGAACCATGACAAAACCCAAAATACGAGAAATACCGAAATTTCACAAGTTGAGGAAAATAAAAAAATACATGCCAAAATCCAGATACGAGTATATATACGAAATACGGGAAATAAGGGTGACAGCCTCGCAACTTATCAAGACTTTATCCATGCTACTGCCTAGCGGTCTTTCTATTCGACCCATGAACCAACTTAGACAAGACTTGCCAAACCTAGTATCGATCTCATGGACATCCCGACGCCAAGTATCGTGCTAAGCATGGTGCCTATGTTGCAGCCCAATCTTTGGCCCAGACATTATGTTACCGACTAGACATGATTCCAGTTCTAAACCCAATCCAAAGGCATACACGCGGTGTGCCGCTATTGCCGACACATCTATATGAGTGGTCACTAGCAATGTCAAGCTATCTTGGACATTGCTCGTGGGATATCGGCTCGTCCCTACACGGGTAGCTAGCCCGGAGGCACCGAAGTCTCCCATGCGGTTATCCAGCATCCTACTTTGAGCCGCAACTCGCTTCCTCCGGGCCGAAGGATCCCGGCGCCCCGATAATCATTCGAGAAGACTACACCTTGTCGACAAGTTGTCCAATGACCATGCATACTCAACTCGATCTATCAAATCCTTCCTTAACATGACTATGTTTTCCTTTAACTCTCTCGAGACTTAACGAGACTCCCAAGCCGCGGGACCGATCTCGTGCGCGGGACATATCAAGACTTAGCGAGACTCCCAAGCCAGGGGACCGATCTCGTATACGGGACATATCAAGACTTAGTGAGACTCCCAAGTAGCAGGACCGATCTCGTGTACGGGACTTATCAGGACTTAGCGAGACTCCCAAGTAGCGGAACCGATCTCGGCGACAACCAGTCGCATAGACTTCCATTGTTCGTGGCAAGCTTTCCACTAAACTGACCGTAGCTCGTGCCTTAGACAGACCCGGTTCTCTAGGCGACGCTAACGCTCGAGTCATATACTTTACACGACGTGCCTTGTTCTTAAGGGACTACGCGACTTGACAACCGTAGATAGAGCGGGACAGTGCTAGAAATGGCTTTGATAGCCCAACGCAACACTTGTCTTAACTTATTCGGGCAACGAGTCGACGAGCAAAGGCTACGCCGAGCTCTGCGTCGAGGGGAACGTGCTATGCACGGGGTCGACTTGAACAACCAACTCTTGGGTGCCTAGACTTAAGCCAACAAGTCCTGCAAGACGACTTAACTTGCGAGACGTGCGAAGGCTATGCCAAGCCTTGCGGGACAGGACCGTGCATGCTTTTTATTAAGCATTCATGCAGGCGACGCCTATGACTTAGGCTGATTCGAGTGTTGGGGCAGAACGACGGGACCGTGCATGCTTTATCAAGCATTCACGCAGGCGACGCCTATGACTTAGGCTGATTCGAGTGTCGGGACAACTTAGCAACTTAAGCCAACTTCCTTCTCCCAAGCCACGGGATCGAAGGGTCGAGTGTCATTTGAAAGCACGCTGAGCCGACTTCTATGAAGACCGTAGGAACATTTTCCATGTTCTAAGACATTCCGATGGGTCGGGATTATTTTCTTAGCTATGTGCGTTCGTAGATTTTATATTAGCCTACTTGTGCAAGTTGAAAACATGTGCATTATTAAGTGAAGGCTAAGATGTGGCAAGTTCACCGAAACTACCCCACCTGTGCGAGGGGTCGCCTCGACCGAGCGAGCCTTCGAGTAGCCATTGCAAGGCTAAGTCCGAACGCCATCGGCGTTTCGATTCCTCCGATTGACTTTGCGGGTCGGGGCACTACAACATACACCACTCAGAACAAGTCTCGTCCTCGAGACTTTCCTGAAGGCAAGTCATCCTACCATTTCTATGGCCAAGACTTAATCGAGCCTAGACACGAGACTATAACAGTAGAGCGAGATACGCCTACGCGTTTTCTTGAGTCCGAGCCACGCTCGCACTATTATCATTGTTTTCCTTAACACGATTTCAAGTTCTCGGCACTCTTCCATTCCCTAAGTCTCATTTGAATTCAACGTATCGCTTGGTTGGATCGTGCGTGCATTTCAGACGTCCCCAGAATAAATGCATTCACCAAGCCGCATGATAAAGAATTCGTCTTTCTCACTCGAGTCGTATCGTGCACATACTCAAGCGTCCCTGAAGTATATACATTCAGCCGAATCTCGTGAGCAAGGTTTCCTATATTCGTGATTCATGCTATCCATCCATGCCAATCCTCAAGATCAATCTTTCGATCGCTAACACTTGCAACAGGGGCGTCTCGCCTAACCGCTAGGCCAATCTTTGCGAGGCTAAGTCAATATCAGGACTGGAATTATAGTTCCCTAACAATAATGCCAACACTGACCCCAATCCTAGGGTCAAACCAAAGTCGATAGTACGGGATTTTCTACCCAAGCTTGCGTCACTCAGATTTCTAAACATCGAACATGATTACCTATTCGCATCAATGTATTCGTTGCGTGTATTCGAATCCAATCAAATCACCCATTCTAACCAATTCATGTATTCAATCATGAGGTCGTCTAGCTTTGACAATATGTTGCTCCCCAATCTCACGCGAGTCCGATTATCCACGGTGGTTCATGAATCACCATGCAATGCTCCCGCGGAATAATCATTCTCATCGGGGCGTAACTCTTGTTTGAGACTAGACTCGTTCATTCTCGATACGCGGATTGGACCTACGCAATCCTCAAATTCGATCGTCAAGCACGCTAGGTCATTCTCGAGTCATGTTCACGTCAAACCACAAGTCGAAGCATACAAATTGTCACGCCATACAAGTGTCGATCACCCCCGCTGTATGAATCACCATACCAGCGCTCACGCGGAGTGATCGCCCTAATAGGTGCGACGCATGTGCGAGGCTGTAGTTGCGCTCGCATAAGATAAGAATGTCGAAGTTGTGGTTATCGACGAAGCAAATCCAAACATATCATTTTCAACCAAGTCAAGATCCAGTTCGATAGTCCGACCGTCATTCATTCAACCAGAAAATCCTCGAGCCACGTCTATATTTTTCTCGACACGTTTCAATATCTCGAGTATAGCATCCGTCAGAACAATGACATTTTCACGATCGTCATTCGTCGAGTCAGAGTACCCCCAAGTTGTCGCATATCGATCTTTGATACGCCTCAATACCATCGACGATATGCGTAACCTGACGATCTTTCTTTGCAACCAATTTCGAGTCGTACGACTGATGCTATTGTTCGAGTTGGATATTCCATAATTTTCTCGATATTCAAGATCAAGTTCAATCGCTATTCCTCAAGCTCGTTTCAAGATCATTGTTCAAAACTCAAGTCACATTTCATTTGAAACAATCCGAAATCGTACGCACGATCCTCTAAGTTTCCTCGATCACGACCATTCATTTTCATTCATCGTTCCGAATCATTTTCTAACACGCGTTGCCTATTCTCAAGTTGTCCCAACGAGATGCTCGTTCGGGACATTCGAAGTCACGACCAACTAAGCGTGACGCGTTCCAAGGCTCTGCGTGATCGCATCGCCTCGTCGACATACTCGCCGTTACTCATATCCTCAATTTTGCTCGAATGATATCCAAGAAAATCCATAAACCACTCGGATTCGAGCCATCCATTCTAGTCCTCAATCACATTCGCATCATTCGCTAAGACATCTTTCCGATTCGTTCGACGAATCTCTAGCGTAATCGCTCACGTCGTCTCGACGTACTAAGTCGTTCGCATTATTTCCTCGAAATCCAAGTCAATCTTCCATGTACACCTAAGCGTTAACTCGATAGCGTTCCTATCGATAGACACTCTAAGTGTAGCTTTGTTCCCGTCCGAGCGGTACTTGATATCGCTCGTAACTCGTTTGTACCGAAAGTTGAGGTGCGCGACACGCGGACTAGCCGCATAACCATCCCGTACGGACTATACTTCGAGTTTGCATGCTCATTTGCTAGTGTCGACGTAAGACTAGTTGGGCACGCACGCAACTTTTTAACTTTAGCATGTGTTTTCTATCGAGTCAAGTTTAACATCGTTCGGGCACAAAGGCCTACCGATGCATTCGACAATAGCCTACCGATGCGTTTGAGTGAACGCTTGTACGAGCTTTTAAAAATATTTAGACTTATTGTATGGACATGCCGAGGGACATTCGAGAGAGAGCGCACACTTATTTTCCAACGACGAGCTTTCAAAACTGAGAAATTCGATGTGAGGTCCAAGGACCTAAAGCCGTGCTCTGATACCATTATGTCACGCCCCGCTCCCGTAGGAGCGATCGTCCTCGCTAAGGAGTGATGCCGCAGGAGCCTAGATTGCGGTCGTGCAAGGCAGTTCCATAACGGCCGATTACATCGGCGGCGACGGGGTCGTCGCACAGAAGTCCCAAGCAGAAATATTGAATCATGCAGCAGAAATTTAGAACAAACACCCATGAACACAAGTCATTCAAAATAAGCTCTTTATTGATATTGAATACAAAATTACATTTGTGGGTACAAGGCCAAATTACAAGTATCTCGTGGTCACTTTTCTTTCATTTACAAGTCACTCTGCTCTCTCTCATCTCTCGATTACAATGCTTGAGCCAGCGGAAGCTTCGGAAGGCGATGTCCATACATTATGTCCTGTATAAGTCTTCAATCCACGCGGCCGCACGCTTTGAATCGCCAAGGAACTCCGTGCCTCGACGCATCCAAACGAGCTTTGCGCCACGAGCTTCTACATGTGCCTGCACATGAACACTGTGTGGGTGTCAGTACTCAACTGTACTGGTAGAGTGAGCTCCTCGTCCACCCATACAAAACCGACACGTTCATTTACTTTGTGCAGTTTAAAACCCTTTCGATTGTCTTTCTAGTCTTGCCTTAGGATTCATTTTAGGACGAGGACGTCCGACCAAACCGAGGTGCCATCACATGTTTGTGCTATAATTCTAACGTGTATTTCGATCGAGGCAGTGCCTCTTCTTGCGTGTACTTGACCCAACTTGAACTCGGAACGACAAGGTCGTGCCATACTCTATTCGCGACTTAGACATATTCGAGACGGTGCTACGCCGAGGAGCAACTTACATGGACTCGGCCGTGCCAAGACCTTTACTTGAACTCAAGTGCCTCAAGACTGTTCTCGTGCCAAAGACGTCAAGGGGATGACTCGTACAGGTCGTGCCGCTAAACTTGATTTGTGCCTTAGGACCTTGCTTAGACTTGTATATGCTTCAAGATTGAGGTCGCGCCTCGCAACTTATGAAGACTTTATCCATGCTACCGCCTAGCGGTCTTTCTAGTCGACTCATGAACCAACTTAGACAAGACTTGCCAAACCTAGTATCGATCTCATGGACATCCCGACGCCAAGTATCGTGCTAAGCACGGTACCTATGCTGCAGCCCAATCTTAGGCCCAGACATTGTGTTACCGACTAGACATGATTCCAGTTCTAAACCTAATCCAAAGGCATACACGCGGTGTGCCGCTATTGCCGACACATCTACATGAGTGGTCACTAGCAATGTCAAGCTATCTTGGACACGGCTCGTGGGATATCGGCTCGTCCCTACACGGGTAGCTAGCCCGGAGGCGCCGAAGTCTCCCATGCGGTTATCCAGCATCCTACTTTGAGCCGCAACTCGCTTCCCCCGGGCCGAATGATCCCGGCCCCCCGGCAATCATTCGAGAAGACTACACCTTATCGACAAGTTGTCCAATGACCATGCATACTCAACTCGATCTATCAAATCCTTCCTTAACATGACTATGCTTTCCTTTAACTCTCTCGAGACTTAACGAGACTCCCAAGCCGCGGGACCGATCTCGTGTGCGGGACATATCAAGACTTAGCGAGACTCCCAAGCCAGGGGACCTATCTCGTGTGCGGGACATATCAAGACTTAGCGAGACTTCCAAGTAGCGGGATCGATCTCGTGTGCGGGACTTATCAGGACTTAGCGAGACTCCCAAGTAGCGGGACCGATCTCGACGACAACCGGTCGCATGGACTTCCTTTGTTCGTGGCAAGCTTTCCACTAAACCGATCGTAGCTCGTGCCTTAGACAGACCCGATTCTCTAGGCGACGCTAACGTTCAAGTCATATACTTTACACGACGAGCCTTGTTCTCAAGGGACTACGCGACTTGACAACCGCACATAGAGCAGGACAGTGCTAGAAATAGCTTCGATAGCCCAACGCAATACTTGTCGTAACTTATTCGGGCAGCGACTCGACAAGAAAAGGCTACGCCGAGCTCCGCGTCGAGGGGAACATGCTATGCACGGGGTCGACTTGAACAACCAACTCTTGGGTGCCTAGAGTTAAGCCAACAAGTCGTGCAAGACGACTTAACTTGCGGGATGTGCGAAGGCTATGCCAAGCCTTGCGGGACAGGACCGTGCCTGCTTTTTATTAAGCATTCATGCGGGCGACGCCTATGACTTAGGCTGATTCGAGTGTTGGGGCAGAACGACGGGATCGTGCATGCTTTATTAAGCATTCACGCAGGCGACGCCTATGACTTAGGCTGATTCGAGTGTCGGGACAACTTAGCAACTTAAGCCAACTTTCTTCTTCCAAGCCACGGGATCGAAGGGTCGAGTGTCATTTGAAAGCACGCTGAGCCGACTTCTATGAAGACCGTGGGACCATTTTCCATGTTCTAAGACATTCCGACGGGTCGGGATTATTTCCTTAGCTATGTGCATTCATAGCTTTTATATTAGCCTACTTGTGCAAGTTAAAAACATGCACGTTATTAAGTGAAGGCTAAGATGAGGCAAGTTCACCGAAACTACCCCACCTGTGCGAGGGGTCGCCTCGACCGAGCGAGCCTTCGAGTTGCCGTTGTAAGGCTAAGTCCGAACGCCGTCGGCGTTTCGATTCCTCCGATTGACTTTGTGGGTCGGGGCACTACAGTAAGTCACACCTACAACCAAACAAGGACAAGATGTGACGAACTAATCCGTGACAAGTTATTGTTCCAAGCCACGGTCAGATACAAGCACTCAAACCAAAAGTACTCGTACCTAACGGATAAAGGTGCCTAACCGTTCTAAGTGAAATATAGTTAAGAACAATCCTTCCTACGCATGGGCCCTGGCTAAACAGGATCGGCATAGTCCCCCCTTGGGGTACCAGAGGCCCAATCAATAAGAGCATAACGTTCCGCAGAACGTCAGTAGTAATCATGGGTAATTTGACCCGCGTCTCTGGCGGAGCTCACGGGTTAAAAAAGGAAAAGTGCATCGAAGCCCATATGCTAAGGAATTGTCCTCCCCGCCCAATACCTACTATGTTGTATCCACAATAGTAACCTCTATTAACCGCTAAGTCAAACTAAGTATGCAACCTCTATTAGCGGTTATTACTATCGCATGGCTTATACGCACCGGTGGCCATCTAGTCACGCATATCCGTGTTCTACATGCGACACACAACTTCGTGTTACAACGTGTCAAGGCCAATGAATACAACACACAAGGTGGTCCCTTAAATCTAGGTTTAATGTGTAAGAAAAATAATACATAGCAGGAAATATAAATGAACATTAAGTTCTAATAGGTTATGCCATGTATCAAAGTTTATTTTGCATAAAGAAAATAATAAATAGTGCATGAATATGAGCTAAAATAATTAAACAGCAAATGGCAAAGTGTCTTGCCTGGTAGGACGGCTGGCGTACTGCAATGATCAATGTGGCATGAATTGCGACTTCGGTAATAACTATACAAGGTGACCTCTGATGGTAGCACGGATCGTGTTATTGAGTCCGGAATAGTCAAATTGGTTAGGGATGATATAGGAAAGTCTGGGATTTGCAAGAGGATGTGGATATGACTAGTCATGAATAAGATTGCATATTTGAAGAGAATTGGTAGAAGTAGATAAATAAACTATTTTAGAAAATAATTTTATATTTAAACTAAGTTTTTATTTCTCCAAATACTATAAAGAAATACTTGAAAAGTCTAGAAATATTTTTTTAGACGAAAACTAATTTTGTGAAAATATAATTCTTAGACCAAACCATATTCTTAAAATAACATAAAAATAAAACAATAATATATCTACGCTTCAAAATTCAGTTTTGTAAATAAATATAGGCCAAGCCTAGTACTACATATTTTATGACAATTAAAATTTTAGGAGAATATATGTTTATTCTAAAATAACAAAAAAAATATAATAATAAAAATCTTAATACTATTTTGCTTTTAAATGCTATACTAATTAATGTTATATATATTGTATATAGAAAAATCTAATGTAATAATAATAATAATAATAATAATAATAATAATAATAATAATAATAATAATAATAATGATGATGATAAAACTACTAACTGTAATAATAATAATAATAACAGTAATATAATAATACTAATAATAATAATAATAATAATAATAATAATAATAACAATAATTAATAATAATAAATAATAATTACTAAAAGAAGTAGAAAAAGACAAATAAAAACTAACCCAAACACAAAAGCAACAGAACAAATAATAAATGATAAAAAAACTATTAATTGCAGCAGTCAACTACTGCAGCTGTTCTTTGAAAAAAAAAAAGAAATGAGGGAGAGTGTCACGACCCGCACCCTGTATAGGGGCACGAGAAGTGGGTACGTCCAGCCTACGCCGCAGTGTCGGCGGTAGAATGCTGTCCTAGGTCAATCATCTAACAATATAAAAGTACTTGTACAGTTTATACTCTCCGAATGGAGGTGACAAACAGAATACAATCTCAATCACATCTAGGTAGAAGAATGAAAGATAGATAGATAGACAGTAACTCAAAGAGAACAGTAGAATAGATAAATAAGTCTAAGTGTCTTGGATACATAACATCCAGAATGTCAACTCATAATACAATAAGTCTAAGAGTCTATATATCTCAACATCTCAAAATACAACTCAGACGTGAGACAAAAAGATAATACAGAAAAGACTGTCTAGCTAAGCTATCCTAGACTACTGGGGTAACATCCTCAACTGCAGGTGGATCCTGCTGAGGGTCCACAACATAAGTATTATCTAGTCCTGCTCCATAATGGGTAGACACCAGGGCCTCATCCTCATCCTCTGTAATCTTTTCAACAGGTCCAGTCAGGACAGGAACGAGCACAATACATCTCACGCAGTGCATAGTATGATAGAAAATATAAAGCATGCAATAGAGTAAAATACAGGAACTGCTGAAGGAAGATACATGTAGTAAAAGAGATAGCTGTAAAGGAAATATCTACTGTATATAGAGAACTGTAAGTGGCTAGTGATGTAGAGTACAAGATAGGCATGTGAATGGCTAGAATTTATACATGATTATACTACTGAGTTTGCACATGATTACACTACTTTGGAATTATTCACATGTCCACTTCTACTCCCCCGTTTCCCCAATCAATACACAAGGATCCATTCATGTTACGTTAAGATTCGTGATAAGCCCATAATTGGATGATACGTGAGTGATTCATGAAGATTCATGAAGGCTTGGTGATCATGAGAGTACATGAGTCACTAGCTGATACATGAAGATACATGATAATAGAAGCATGAGATACATGATGTAAGTGAAACACACGTGACAAAAGTATCTGATGCTCCCGAGGGGGGATAACATCTCATGAAAAGATCCATATAGTACCAATCCGTGATAACAATCGTATCAGCATCAAGTAAAGTAATCTAGAGCATGAATATAAATCCTGGCAAATATGAAACGGTCAGAGAATGTACTCGCCTGATAACTGAATGTCTGAAGAGGATATACTGCCTGAGGAAAGGTGTCTGGCTCCTAATCAGAGCAATACAAGTTACAATGTATCCACAATGGTAAAAATAGAGTATACAATGCATACTACATGATTCTAGGTCAATCTGGTCAAGTCAACTCTTGGTCAACTCAACAGTCAAACTAGGTCACAGGAAGTCATACTAGGTCACAGGGAATCAAACTAAGTTAAATAAAGTCAAACAAGTCAAGGTTAGTCAAATCTAGGTTAAAGTCAACTCTTTGTCAACATTCTAGTCAAATACTAGTCAACATGATCAATCTGGGTCAAGTCTAGGTCAAACTTAGACCAACTAAGGTTTTGGTCAAACAAGGACTAGTCAACAAGGTAATTAGGTCAATCTTGACTAATGGTCAACTTCTAGTCAACCTCTAAGACTAACACCAATCATGACACAACTCCTAAGTATACCACTTAACCCCATACATATCTTAATCTACATAGGGCTATCCATATAACCCATGTGATTAACCTAATCATCTAGTTAGGGTTTAGTCAAACCTTAGTCAAATAGTCCTTCTATGTTCATCCAAGTCATTCTAGGTCAATTAGGTCAAGGTTTGACCTATAGTTGACTTTGGTCAACTTTAGTCAAACAAGGGTCAAGCCTAACCTCATAGCCATAGGCTCATAAATGAATACCATAGGCTAATATCACATTGATATCTATCTCTATACCATATATATACTACTCTCATATATAACATTACACCTATATATATATATATATATATATATATATATATATATATATATATATATATATATATATAGGCCTATAGCCTATATACTATGTATACCCATGTGCCATATAATGTATTTATATAGAAACATTATAATCTAATACCATATATATATATATATATATATATATATATATATATATATATATATATATATATATATATATATATCAATATATGTATATATATATATATATATATACAAAACATATATATGATTCATATATATAGAGAGGGTAAAATAGAGTGAGAGAGAGAGAGAGAGTGTGAGAGAGAGTGAAAGAGATCAGTGAGAGAGAGGGAGAGACTGAACACAGGAAGAAAGGGGGGTTCCAGATTCCTGGAACCAGGAAATCAGCCCCAACTCACACACACAAATACACACACACACCCACAATATACATATATGTATATACACATGTATACATATGTATATACCCTAAAATCTCACCTACACACACACATACATATATACTACGTATACGTACACTGAAAACATGGAATTACATGTATAAATCATAACCAAAATCGATTTGAAACTCGTTTGAAAACTGGAATTTATCCTAAGATCTGGAAATATGGACTGTGTATAGGAAAAGTAGGTAAACCCATTTTCATGACCCAAACCGAGCTAAGGCTCGAAACCAATGGTTGGTAATCGTGTCCCCCTATGTGTTCGTGTCGTGTGTGTCACTGGAAGTCCACCACGACACGACACGACACGGCATGTCAAAGTGTCAAAAAGTACAATCGGGTAAGTTTACAGTGTCACAGCGTCATGCAGAGATGCACACACGTGTAGGATACGATACACGTGTCCTCGTGTCTCGTGCTCGTGTCCCTAGGTTCGTCTAGGGTCAGGCTAGGTGTCTAGCAACCTGAGTCGTGTCCACGTGTCGCACAGAGTCGACACGAGACCCGTATCAGTCGAGAAAACACGACTGATACGCGTGTTTGGCACCGCATCGTGCAGCGGTGCACGCGCCTCGTGGACACGACAGAGAGAAAGGTAAGAAATTAGGGAGAGGGAGTGAGAAGAAGAGGTGGAGCGGCGGGCGAACGTGCTGCTCCGGCACAGCGGGGCCGGATGCGGCGGCGGAAGTGAAAGGGGAAGAAGTGAGGGGCGGAGAAAGGGTCAAGCCGGAGGGTTCTCGGGGGAGGGGTGCTCGCGCCTCCGGCGCGGTGGCGAGCGAGATCGGGGGCTCACCGCTCCGACGGTGGGAGAGGAAGCGGAGGCGGCAGAGGGAAAGAGGAGCGGTCGGATGGAGGGTTTTCGGGGGTTCGGACACGCGGCTCGCCGGCGGACGCGCGGCGGTGCGGCGCTCCAGGGGAGGCGCGGCGCTGGCGGTTCGTCGTGGTCACGGAGGACGAGGCAAAGATGTGCGGCCACGCACGGGACGACAAGCGCACAGATCGGCCATACGCGGCTAGGAGGAGGCGGACGGGCGGACGGGCGTACGAGGCGGAGATGACGGGACGAGGCTGCGGATCCGACCGATGGAGGGTCGATGGATGATGGAAGAGAATGACGATGGTGGCAACGACGATGGCCTCGAATCGGGTGCTAGATGGAAGTGGTGGAGGCGGAGGTGAGTAGTTAGCAGTGTTAGTTCTGATTTTTTTTCTCATCTGTGGTCGGTCATTCGGGATGGAGGAGTCGGGATGGAGGACATGTGGTGGAAGTGATGGTTTGGTGGTGGTGGCGGTAGAGTGTCTGGGCTTGGGGTGGCCGGGATAGGTTCTCGGCCGTATCGGTGGCCGATGGTAGGGATGCTGGATGGGGTGCTGAAGGCGGTGGACGGGTGATCGATTTTGGGCTGGCCGATGGTGATCGTGGTGGTGGCAGTCTTGGTGACGGTTGTGTCGGTAGTTATTTTGGTGGTTGTGGTGGTTCTGGCGATTGGGCATGGTGGGAGCAGGGTTGTGGTAGTGACAGTCAAGTGGAGTCGCGGGGTCAGGTGGCCGGAATCATTGGTTGGTGGTGGTTGTGAAGGTGATTTTGAGGGGTTGGCGGTGATGGCTATTGGAGTTTTATGGTGGATGTTTTGGTGTTGGTTGGAAGAGGCTGTGGTGGCGACAGCGGGTCGCGGTGGTGGTTGTCGGGGCTAAAGAAAAAGCCGGAGAAAGTGATTAAGGTTTAGAATAGGATTAGGGTTTGCTGTGTCAAAATCGTATCCGACATGTGGACACGAAGAAGCTGAATGTACATGTAAATAAAATAGTGAAAGAAAAAAAATAGTGGCACAAACACGATGCACGGGATTAGGGTTGGAGAAATATTTGTGGAAGAATTTGTGAATGATAAAAACTTATAGAGGAGTACCTGCCTATTTATAGGATGTGGGAATTCTCAGTTGGATAAGGATTAGAATAGTTTAAACCCAATTTAGATAATTCAATCTATTAATTAATTCAATCTATTAATTAATTCAATAAATCCAATCCAAATCAAAATCCAATTTAAATCTAATTAAATTCTATCTTTTATTTTAAAATAAAATAAGGTAAATCAAATTTCAAATATAGATATTAATTTACTATTTAAAATATATTCATAAATCAAATCAAGATTTAAATTGCCACAATAATTTCAAAATATGTTTTCCAAAAATACTATAATAATAATTTTGAAAATACATTATTATAAAAAAATAAACTTAAAAAAATATTTATGAAATATATATGTAAGCATAAATAATGTATACATGATTATGCTTTTCCTAGTATACAATATTATTGTGATTAATAACTTCTAAAAAAAAATATTTTTATAGCAAGAATAATAATTATATATAATATTTTAAAAGTATATAATAAAATAGAAAAAAATGTTTTTCTAAGATATGTACGCTCGCACATATTCGCACTCGACGAGCAAGAAAAATGAAATCTTGTGCGCGACGTACAATACGTTATTGAGACGTACAATACAAAATTTTAAATCAGTACCAAATTTAATTAAAAAATAGTAGAAATTTTAGGGGTTTTATATTATCCAGAAGTGGAAGTGACATATCATTTGTACTCGAGGGGTTTCACGCCTAATTACTATCAGTGGACCGCACACGGAGAACTTGTGTCTTTAGCATCAGAGCCGGCCGGTGCCTTACTTTGAGCCGTATATGCATGCGGGACCTAATTTTATTTCAGATAATCATGCATACGACGACAGGTGCGTGAACATGGTTTTCGATGCTGCGGGGCCTAGTTTCGTTCATGATGCAGCTAAGGAGGCACCGAATGTCGATGCTGCAAAGTTCATGGAGTTGCTGGAGAATGCAAGGACTCCATTGTATCCTGGTTGTGAGGATCATTCACCGTTGGAGGTGGTTACAAGACTGTTGAGCATTAAGTCAAATTTTAACATATCGCAAGAATGCTACAACCGAGTGTTGGAGTTGATTATAGAGATCTTGTCGGCAGGTGCTAAGTTTCCTAAAGACTTCTATCGGTCTAAGAGGATGGTGAGATCGCTCTGGATGGGATATGAGAAAATCGATTCTTGTCGCAATGGGTGCATGTTGTACTACAAAGACGACAAGGACGCAGATGTGTGCAGATTTTGTGGTGTTGATCGCTATAAGACAACTACTATAGGAAGGTCTACCGGTGCAAGAAGACCGACCGATTCAATGCACTACTTGCCTTTAACGTCGCGGTTGCAAAGATTATTTATGGTGAAAGAGACGGCCGAAAATATGAGTTGGCACATGCGAGAACAGATTGAAGGAGTGTTGGATCACCCATCCGATGGAGAAGCGTGGAAGCACTTTGATCGAGTGTATCCTGATTTTGCTTCAGATCCGCGTAATGTCAGGTTGGTGCTATCTTCTGACGATTTTATTCCTTTTGGTCTTTTCGGATCTCAGTATTCGTGCTGGCCTGTGATTGTCACTCCGTATAACCTACCGCCTTGGATGTGCATGAAGACTCAGTACATGTTTCTAACCGTTATAATTCCTGGTTCGAACAATCCCAAGAGGAACATTGATGTATACTTATAGCCTTTGATAGATGAGTTGAATCACTTATGGGAAGTAGGCGCTAACACGTACGATGTTTCTAGGAAGCATAATTTTCAGATGAAGGCAACCCTTATGTGGACCATCAACGACTTTCCGGCCTATGGAATGTTATCTGGATGGAGCACTCATGGTCGTCTCTCATGTCCGTATTGTATGGACCGTACTAAGGCTTTCCGCTTGAATCACGGAGGAAAACCGTGCTTCCTTGATTGTCATCGGCAATTTCTGCCAAAAGATCATCCGTTCAGAAGGAACATGAATGCATTCCGTGCCGACGTTGTAGAGAAGGGTGATCCACCACCAAGGTGGTGCGGAGCCACGATATGGGAGGAAGTTAGAGACTTTCCAAGTGCTATCGAAGATCCTACAACTGGGTACAAGTGCGATGGATTTGGTAGAGATCATAACTGGACAAAGAGGAGCATATTCTGGGATCTGCCATATTGGAGTACCAATCTGATCAGACATTATCTTGATGTCATGCATATTGAGAATAATGTGTTTGATAACATAATTAATACTGTGATGGACGTAAAGGGAAAAACAAAAGACAATCCCAAGGCCAGGTTGGACTTAGAAGAAATATGCAAACGTCCTGCGTTGCATTTGATAGAGGAGAATGGAAAACAGTTCCTGCCGAAGTCAATTTTCTCACTGGACAAGGAGGATAAAGTGAGACTTTGTCGGAGGATCCAGGGCCTAAAATTTTCAGACGGATATGTGTCAAATCTGAGAAGATGTGTCGATCCGAAGGAAAACAAATTGACGGGTATGAAGAGCCACGATTGCCACGTATTCATGGAGAGGTTAATTTCGATTGCATTTGGGAATTCTTACCGCAGGCAGTTTGGGATCCATTGACGGAGCTTAGCATATTCTTCAGGAATCTTTGTTCTAAGAAATTGATCGTCTAGAAAAGCAAGAGAAGGACATTGCGGTAACACTGTGCAAGCTAGAGAGGGTGTTTCCTCCTAGATTCTTCGACTCTATAGAGCATTTGCCGATTCATCTATCCTATGAGGCACGTGTTGGTGGACCCGTCGAATATCGATGGATGTACCCGTTCGAGCGACATTTGAGTCACCTAAAAAGAAAGGTAAAAAATAAGGCACGGATCGAGGGTTCTATTTGTGAAGCCTATGTTCTCGAGGAGATTACAAACTTTTGTTCGATGTATTTCAAGCCTCATGTTGCTACTAATAGAACGAGAGCTTCCAGAAACGACGACGGAGATCATGAATATAATGATACAATACTGAAGGTATTCAATGCTCCAGAAAAGTCATCGTGTAAAATAAAGAAGAGATATCTGAACGATGATGAGCTAACGGCTGCTCAGGTGTATGTATTACTCAACTGCAACGATGATAAAGTAGAGAAGCTGGAGGGGTAAGTAATTAATATGTCTATATTATTTTAATAGTGTTGATTATTATACTATTACATTAATTGAACGATGTTGTTTTTAGCATATTTAATGATGATGTGAGGTCAGGTAGGCTACACATAACAGAAGAACTAGAACAAGAAATGAGGCGTTATTTTCCATCATGGTTGAGTGCATATGTAAGACTTGAGAAATCTGTAATTACCTTTCTGTATATGCACTTGAGACTGAGCTTAATTTATTTTTTCGTGGTATTTAGGTCGATCATCCATACGTAAGACTTGAGAATGAGTCTATTAGAACGCTAGCCAAGGGACCAATTTATGCTACAAAAATATGGCCAAACTACTGTGTGAACGGGATTAGGTTCAAGTCAACAACTTGCCCGATCAGAGACAACTTTGTGGATCTCGATTCCACCAAAAACAGCTGTTTGTGTATCAGATCTTCGAACTGCAAAGATGTTGATGCGGGCAACGATTTCTATGGCATCCTACGGGAGATTGTGGAGCTGACATATAGTTATGGAATAGAGCCTGCTAAGATTGTGTTATTCAGGTGTGATTGGTTCGATCTGATTGATGGTCAAGGTTGGAAAGTAGACAAGCACGGTCTTGTGGATATAAACTATCAACGTCGATATCAAGCCTATGAACCATTTGTCCTATCAAGTCAGGCTCAGCTCGTGTACTTCACAAGTTATCCTAAACGGGGAACAACAAGGTCGGACTGGTGGGCAGTATGCAAGACCAAAGGTAGAAATACCTTTGAGGTTGACGATATAGCTTATCAAGAGGATGAACTACATCTTGTAACAAATATTATAGAAGTGGACACGGCGGAAGTTCCTCATTACACATCTAATTGTGTAGAAGAAGTAGAATTATCTGAAGAGGAAGATACAGATGAAAGTAAAGATGTAGGGGAGGAAGAAGAAGAAGAAGAAGAAGAAGAAGAGCTAAACGAACTAGATAAATTTTTATAAGATGATTAAATCTGTACGTTTGTTTTATCATCATATTTGACACTTTAGTGACACTTTTGTGACTATGATATTTTTAAAAAATCTGTGATGTCTATCATATAAATATGTATATTTGTTTTATTGTCATATGGTATTATCAGGTATGACTAGACCCGGACGACGCGGAGGATATTATTTTAGGCAGTCCCGTGTGCGTCAGGCTGGGGATACAGATTTCGTACCCTCATCTTCATCTCCGAGTACGCCAGTGTACCATTCTGTTCCTGTAACGCCCCAGTCCCAAAATACTTGGGACCAGATACGTATCATGCCAACTGTATACATATGAGTATAAGAGATGTTCGTATCTATACATAAGCTGTGATATGTAGAAAGCCATGACAAACTAAATAAATCTCATGTACAATTACTAAGGTTTAATGATATGATCAAATAGTCATTTATACAAACGTTGGACGGAGACATATCCGCTACCAACAAATTTGAATACGAAGAAATGTACAAATAAATGATTTGGTCGAGCGAAGCAAAGGACGAGTCCAAGAGCAATCATCATGAAGGATGGAATGGCATTAGCTAGAGCACCTGCAAGAAACCATGAAACGCACACCTGGAGAAATCACCAGGTCCTCAGAGGGACGTAAGAAGACACATAATATCATGCCAATAAACTGAATAATAAAAGCTCAACAGAAAAGTAAGCATGAGTAAAGGTTCCTAACCGTTCTATGTGGAATGCACTTTAGAGGACAACGTTCTACGCAGGGGGTGTAACGGATTCACGCAAGCAAGTAATAAAGAGTGGCCAACAAGTAGCGCTCATCCGAGACACTATCGGCCGGGTAACACGTAGCGCTCATCCGAGACACTATCTCCCAAATGTGTGTAAAAATAAATGTAGTCCCTACGCTAGTAGCTGTCCCCTCCCCCCAAAGATACTATACGTGTGTTGTAACCATGACACACAAACACGTGTCGTTTCCACCATACTTTTTTATAATAGATAACTGTCAAGTCTTCTAACATGCATCTGTTGACAGTTATTCCTACGCATGTGCACGGGGGATCAGCCCACACGCAAGTGACTTCTATATGATACTCACAAATCTCACACACAACTCGTGTACAATCTTGACAAGTCAATGAGATACACTAAATTTGACGGTAGTCCCATAACTCTAAGCCAATTGCATAAAATATAGTAATTTGCATCTGCATAGTTTTGAAAGAACAAAAAAAAAGAAAAAACATGCATGATATTGAGCAAAAAATTAAACAGTAAAGGCAAGGTGTCTTGTCTGGTGTGGTACGGTGATTTGGCATGTTCCGTTTTGTCCAATAGCCATGTTTGATGTGAGGAAGTCCGAAGAGAATAAGTATGTGATTAGTCATGGTCAGAAGTCATATATTCTAAGATGAAGATTTGATTTATGTAAAAGATAATTCTCAATTTAATATATATATATATATATATATATATATATATATATATATATATATATATATATTTTTATATATATATATATATATATATATATATATATATATATATATATATATACTCATTTAAAAAAGAATAGTCATAACTATCTAGGAAAAATATATTTTGTGTTTGTTTAAAATCAATATTTTGTTAAGAAAATATTTTACCTAATATCTAAAACTTCAAGAAAATCATTTGAGGCTTAAACTCTAAAAATTCTTCAAACTGTAAATTTAGAAAATATTTATAACTTATTTATAATAATGGAAAATATATTTTTATGGATCAAATTATTTGTAGGTAAATATTTCGAAAAATTATTTTAGATAAATACTTAAAATTTCTAAAAAGTTAGTTTTTGAAATTAGATGAAAATACTACTCTTTTAGGTTTCTAACTTCATTTGAAAATAGATATATGGTTCAAGTCTTGATATAATATATTTTCACAATAATTTCTACTAGATAATAAAATAATATATCTAAACAATCAATCATTATTTTAATAAATACTAACCATAAGTATAATTATATACATATATAACAAAAATATGGATTAAGAGTAGCATATTATTTAATTAATAACTTAACTTAAATAAATAATTATAACAGTAAAAAAAAATTTATTATTTTTTTATAATGGCTGCTGGCCCTCTTTCGAGAGAGAGAGCCCACATAATATCCACAAAAAAAAGAGAAGGGAGGAAGGAGGGTTTACCTACGGTGGAAGCCGTCGGAGACACCGCGGGTGCAGGCGGCGGATTGGACACCGCTGACCGGAGCTTCTGACAATGGCGCTCCGATCACGGCGAGTGGCACAACGCTCGACGAGATGGTCACGGCGCTGAAGCTCGACCATGACCACGGTGCTGCGCCGGACGGCTCTTGGTGGCGAGGACGATGCTGTCCAGCCGGAGGCGGCGGTGGTTGGAGGCGACCAGAGTTGTCGTCGACGGTCGATCACATCAACGGATCTGGTCGGGGATGGCGGTGTAGAGGAGATCGGCACGGGGGTTGCAGCGGATTCAGCCGACGGCGGAGGCGCTGGCCACGGGTGGCTTTGGTGGAGGCGGGGAGCGGGTGTGCTTCCGGCAGCGGCGGCGGCAGTTTTAGGTAAGGGGTTTTCTTTTTCCGTTTTATTTCTGGGTTATCGTGGTGATGATGTTGACTTGGTCGGCCAGAGTTGCCCGTGAGGGCTGGTCATTGGGCGACGGCCATGGACGGTAGTGGCGATGGACGGGGTGGCCGGTGGTGGTGGTGTCGTAGTGAGGATGATGAGGGCTGGGTGAACGGAGTTGGCGGCAGTGGGTTGTGTCTGCGGGTGGAGGAGGTGTGATATGGGCGAGGCAGGCCGGAGTCGAGGCGTGCGGGTATGGAGAAGAAGACGGGGTCGAGGCTGAGGCTGTAGTGGTGGTGGTGAAGGAGACATGTTGGGCGTTGGCTGGGATTTCTGCAGTGAATGGCCTGGGACGGCAGTAGGATAGGATTTGATTTATCGTGTCGGAGTTGTCGACACTGTGGGGGTGGATACTATAGTTATAAATATGGAATAAGAGTGAGACACGGACACGGACACGATGCACGAGTAGTTGGGAATTATTTGTGGAGATGATGGATGGTAAAATCAATAGGGAGCTCCCCTATATAGGGTTGAGGACTTCTTGCTAGATAAGGATTGGGTGTATTTAAATCCAAATAGATAATTTCGTTATAAAATTCAAGCTCAATTAAAAGCGACTCCATAAAATCTAATCTTATTTAAACTAGATAATGCCTTTTATTTAATTTAAAAGAATCTATATAAAAATATATTTTTCACTTTAAATTATCATGATTTATTAAATCTTAACTCAAACAAGGTTTTAAAATATCTTTTTCGAAATAATAAATAATAGCATTAAATAAATTTCGAAAATACAATAAATTTAAAGTCATGTATTTAGTATGTAAAAGAATATTTATGTAGAACATCATTTTTGAAATGATCAATTATATAAAAGTAAATACCCCTTTTTATTAAATCAATACAGAAGATAAATAATTTATTTATCACATGAAATTTGAACCTATACTTTTCCTATATAAATGAAATCCATCAATAAATATTTTTATAAAATATGTACCTCGCACATATTCGCACTCGACGAGCAAGTACAAAAAATACAAATTCACACGCGCTGTACAATTACGAGAACTCGAACTTGCACACGCCGTACAAATACGAAATACTATCTAAATACCATTAAATAAAAATTTTATTTTAAAAAATCGTAGTAGAAGTTAGGGGGTTTACATCCTACCCAACTTACAAGAATTTCGTCCTCGAAATTTAGGAATAACCAGGATAGGTAGAGTTGAGGAGAGGGAAAGAAGTATTTGATAAGAAATCATGATTTAAATCGTTGGCGAGGGGAAGAAACGACTTTCAACAAAAATTGACAATTTGGATAACTAAAAGAATAAATCAATGGTGTAGCTTTGAAATGACAATGTGCATGACATCCTTCTGTGTCTAATTCGATCATGCTACCATCAATGCTAGTATCGATAAAAATCACAAAGATTGTTAATAACTTCATCTATCTCATTCCAAGATTACTAATTCAATATTTGAGTCGTGTTAAATATCGTCATGATCTTCGAGTCGTCACCATTGCCTTTATTAATAATAAATCTTCAAAGCTTCGATTTCTTCTCAAGTTTCATATTCCATAAACTTAAAAGGCACTTTTTCTTCCCTTTTCTTTTTTCCCAAAATTTGAATCCCCTCAAAGATTTATATTGAATTTTCTTTTCCTTGAAACATATTTTCATTCCTTTATAACTATCCTCAAAATAAATCTTATAAACTATTAGAAATTCTTCGAGGCATACTTACGTATATATCCGACCTTCAAACCGATATTTATTCCCAAAAATCCAATTCACAAAAAATTTGATTCCTTAGAGCTATGTTTAAATCCTATATCTCACAATAGAAATTTTGATAAGTTAAAAACGTTCGATTCCATAATCTATATTATTCTTTTAACATATTTATTTATATACCTCTTTTTCCTCAAGCTAAATTTTGTCTTTCGTAATCCTCTTGAATTTGAAATTCAATAAACCCTCAATGAATTTAGTCTAAGTAAAAAATCAAACTCTTCAAATACTCATTTAACAACGTAAAAATTTATCTTTAAGTTACCATCATAGAAATCCATCTTCAATATTCTTGATTACTCTTGAACCTGTTTGTCACTCACAAGTATACTATCTACTTAAACATAATATCACATTTTCTCAATTCCATCTAAGTTTTTTTTTTCTTATGTCAAATCTTATATACCTTGTAGTCGCCTACTAATCTTAACCAACTATACCATTAGTCTCCTCTATGGAATTTTCTAATCTAGTCCCGTGTGACTGAAAGGGTAGTAATCCAGTCTCCATCTTTTCACAAAATCATATATGAACCAAGGCTGCATGAATCATGAAGGAGTTTAATGAAATCCTCGAGCGGAAGCTAGCCAAAAGGAAAAATATGTATGGTTAGGTTCAAGGGTCGTGGTGAAGGTTATGAAGATATTATAGGTCTAAGTAAACCAAGATAATAAAAGGATAAGCAATCAAGAATAAACACAAAGTTAAGCATCTATGGAATTAAGTAGATCACAATCATTCCTTGGGTCAAAAAGATTTGAGTCAAGATTTTGATCTCTAACCGAAGTCAGAAAGGCCATAGTATCATGTTATGGTTTATAGCTAGCCATTTCGACTCCAGGGTCGCATCATAAAAATAAAGTACAAGGGGACGTGTTTTAGTGGCACGTGATATACCTACATGAAGGTGAGCTCGTCTAGGTCTTACATATGGAATTTTTTGGATGGAAAAGTCTAGTGTTGTGCTCCAAATATCCAAGTCATGGTAAATGACACAAAAGAATTTAAAATAGAAAGTGGGAGTTTCATTAGATAATGATTAACGCACAAAATAAATGACCAAGTTAAAGCATGAAATAAAGATAATTCAGATTCTAGTAGATCAAGGTAACATAAGTTAGGAATACAGTTTCTAGAGATATGATAGCCACTTGATGGGGTATGTTCAAGGAAGAATCCAGTTATTTCTCAAGTTTCAAATGGTTAGAAAGTCACGATAAAATCTAGATTTGAGGGAATGTCGAGTGAGTCAAGATTGAATATAACCACATGATCTTAGAGATGACTATCAACACTTGTGTATACACTACTATCGTGATCATGGGGGATATGGCAAATAAAGTGGAATCCTTCTAACTCATTAGGGTTATCTTGGTGGTCTACCATTTAATTCTAACTCTTGAAATCGAGCCTTCACAAAAATCCTCAGAAAATAATCTACCATAATTTCTATTCATTCGAAATCGTCCAACATAATCATAACTTAAAATGTAAATTCTTTTTAAAAATAACTTTTCATCATATCAAACTTGTAATAAAACTCAATATTCCTATCAATCGTCAACCCTTTTTTTACTTCCATAAAATCATAACTAAACAAAAAAATTAAAATTTCTCAAATAACCTCGAGATAACTCTTAGTATATTACAATCAACCTAAAACGTAAGCTCAAGTTTTAAATACTCTTATCAATCGTGATTCAAACAAAAATTGAGATTTAAAATAATTCCTCGAATTTACTCTATATCTTTCAAAATTTATATCTAAACTTCGAACAAGTCATAACTACTCTAAAATCTTCAAAAGTCCAATTTTTTTCTCCGTAATCCAATATATCATAAGTATTTCTAAAATATTCACATAAAATTTCATTTTCTCCATCTTATAAAATCTTCCGGTCTCTTCGTGAATACCTCCCTAACAACAATAACTTGTTCCCAAAGTTTTTAATGTTATCAATCCAATTTTAAACTCAATATAATCTTATCAATCAATCATCAAATATAAATTTGAAATTTTTTTTTAATTTTTTCCTTCAATCGATTTCATATCTTCCAAAATATTTTAAACCAAATTTTTACTATCATCCTTCAAACTCAAAATTTAAATAAACTTGTAAATCGTACCACCAAATTTAAAAATCTTAAGCTATTTCTTAAATCGTAACTATTTCACAAAAATTAACATTTTGTTTTCTCAATTTATCAATCCTTTAGTAGTATCAAAATAAAATCCATCTCTACTACCCAACTTAGAATTTACTAACCCTTAGGATCAAATTTCTTGGAAACATAAATGTTTTTATACACAAATAAGTCCTCAATGCATACTAATTGTCAAGGTAATCCTTCTAGCCATGTGTTTGACCTATGAGCATATACGAATGTAGTCATCTTCCTAATTGTCACTAACCATAAAACTAAGAATTTACGGTAGAAGGAGTCAAGCAAGATGCAATTTAAGGAGGGAGAACGAGAGTTCGAAATTTGAAGTCAAGAAAGGATGTCAAGTAGGTGGATGAGATTATAGACTCTAATCCTATATTGCAGGCCCGCTCGGTACAGTCATGTAACCGAAACGACAAACTTGACCTGCATGGGCCAACACAAAAACATGTAGCGCCACAGTCCCAAAATACTTGGGACAAGATACGTATTATGCCAGCGGTATACATACGAGTATAAGAGATGTTCGTATGTATACATAAGCTGTGATATGTAGAAAGCTATGACAAACTAAATAAATCTCATCCACAATTACTAAGGTTTAATAATATGATCAAATAGTCATTTGTACAAACGTTGGACGGAGACATATCCGCTACCAACAAATGTAAATACGAAGAAATGTACAAATAAATGATTTGGTCGAGCGAAGCAAAGGACGAGACCAAGAACAATCATCACGAAGGAAGGAATGGCCTTAGCTAGAGCACCTGCAAGAAACCACGAAACGCACACCTGGAGAAATCACGAGGTCCTCAGAGGGACGTTGCCAATAAACTGAATAATAAAAGCTCAACAGAAAAGTATGCATGAGTAAAGGTTCCTAACCATTCTATGTGGAATGCACTTTAGAGGACAACGTTCTACGCAGGGGTTGTAACGGATTCACGCAAGCAAGTAATAAAGAGTGGCCAACAAGTAGCGCTCATCCGAGACACTATCGGCCGGGTAACACGTAGCGCTCATCCGAGATACTATCTCCCAAATGTGTGTAAAAATAAATGTAGCCCCTACGCTAGTAGCTGTCCCCTCCCCCCAATGATACTATACGTGTGTCGTAACCATGACACACAAACACGTGTCGTTTCCACCATACTATTTTATAATAGATAACTGTCAAGTCTTCTAACATGCATCTATTGACAGTTATTCCTACGCATGCGAACGGGGGATCAGCCCACATGCAAGTGATCTCTGTATGATACTCACAACTCTCACACACAACTTGTGTACAATCGTGACAAGTCAATGAGACACACTAAATTTGACGGTAGTCCCTTAACTCTAAGCCAATTGCATAAAATATAGTAATTTGCATCTACATATAGTTTTGAAAGAACAAAAAATAAGAAAAAGCATGCATGATATTGAGCAAGAAATTAAACTGTAAAGGCAAGGTGTCTTGCCTGGTGTGACGTCTGGTGTGGTGCGGTGATCTGACCTGTTCCGTTTTTTCCAATAGCCATGTTTGATGTGAGAAAGTCCGAAGAGAATAAGTATGTGATTAGTCATGGTCAGAAGTCATATATTCTAAGAGGAAGATTTGATTTATGTAAAAGATAATTCTCAATTTAATATATATATATATATATATATATATATATATATATATATATATATATATTTTATATATATATATATATATATATATATATATATATATATATATATATATATATATATATATATATATATATATATATATTTTATATATATATATATATATATATATATATATATATATATATATATATATATATATATATATATATATATATATATATATATATATATATATATATATATATATATATATATACTCATTTAAAAAAGAACAGTCATAACTATCTAGGAAAAATATATTTTGTATTTGTTTAAAATCAATATTTTATTAAGAAAATATTTTACCTAATATCTAAAACTTCAAGAAATCATTTGAGGCTTAAACTCTAAAAATTCTTCAAACTGTAAATTCAGAAAATATTTATAACTTATTTATAATAATGGAAAATATATTTTTATGGATCAAATTATTTATAGGTAAATATTTCGAAAAATTATTTTAGATAAATACTTAAAATTTCTAAAAAATTAGTTTTTGAAATTAGATGAAAATACTACTCTTTTAGGTTTCTAACTTCATTTGAAAATAGATATATGGTTCAAGTCTTGATATAATATATGTTCACAATAATTTCTACTAGGTAATAAAATAATATATCTAAATAATCAATCATTATTTTAATAAATACTAACCATAAGTATAATTATATACATATATAACAAAAATATGGTTTAAGAGTAGCATATTATTTAATTAATAACTTAACTTAAATAAATAATTATAACAGTAAAAAAAATTTATTATTTTTTTATAATGGCTGCTGGCCCTCTTTCGAGAGAGAGCCCACATAATATCCACACAAAAAAGAGAAGGGAGGAAGGAGGGTTTACCTACGGTGGAAGCCGTCGGAGACACCGCGGGTGCAGGCGGAGGATTGGACACCGCTGACCGGAACTTCTGACAATGGCGCTCCGATCGCGAAGAGTGGCACGACGCTCGACGAGATGGTCACGGCGCTGAAGCTCGACCATGACCACGGTGCTGCGCCGGACGGCTCTTGGTGGCGAGGGCGACGCTGTCCAGCCGGAGGCGGCGGTGGTTGGAGGCGACCAGAGTTGTCGTCGGCGGTCGATCACATCAACGGATCTGGTCGGGGATGGCGGTGTAGAGGAGATCGGCACGGGGGTTGCAGCGGATTCAGCCGACGACGGAGGCGCTGGCCACGGGTGGCTTTGGTGGAGGCGGGGCGCGGGTGTGCTTCCGGCAGCGGCGGCGGCAGTTTTAGGTAAGGGGTTTTCTTTTTCCGTTTTATTTCTGGGTTATCGTGGTGATGATGTTGACTTGGTCGGCCAGAGTTGCCCGTGAGGGCTGGTCGTTGGGCGATGGCCACGGACGGTAGTGGCGATGGACGGGGTGGCCGGTGGTGGTGGTGTCGTAGTGAGGATGATGAGGGCTGGGTGAACGGAGTTGGCGGCAGTGGATTGTGTCTGTGGGTGGAGGAGGTGTGATATGGGCTAGGCAGGCCGGAGTCGAGGCGTGCGGGTATGGAGAAGAAGACGGGGTCGAGGCTGAGGCTGTAGTGGTGGTGGTGAAGGAGACATGTTGGGCGTTGGCTGGGATTTCTGCAGTGAATGGCCTGGGACGGCAGTAGGATAGGATTTGATTTATCGTGTCGGAGTTGTCGACACTGTGGGGGTGGATACTGTAGTTGTAAATATGGAATAAGAGTGAGACACGGACACGATGCACGAGTAGTTGGGAATTATTTGTGGAGATGATGGATGGTAAAATCAATAGGGAGCTCCCCTATATAGGGTTGAGGACTTCTTGCTAGATAAGGATTGGGTGTATTTAAATCCAAATAGATAATTTCATTATAAAATTCAAGCTCAATTAAAAGCGACTCCATAAAATCTAATCTTATTTAAACTAGATAATGCCTTTTATTTAATTTAAAAGAATCTATATAAAAATATATTTTTCACTTTAAATTATCATGATTTATTAAATCTTAACTCAAACAAGGTTTTAAAATATCTTTTTCGAAATAATAAATAATAGCATTAAATAAATTTTGAAAATACAATAAATTTAAAGTCATGTATTTAGTATGTAAAAGAATATTTATGTAGAACATCATTTTTGAAATGATCAATTATATAAAAGTAAATACCCCTTTTTATTAAATCAATACAGAAGATAAATAATTTATTTATCACATGAAATTTGAACCTATACTTTTCCTATATAAATGAAATCCATCAATAAATATTTTTATAAAATATGTACCTCGCACATATTCGCACTCGACGAGCAAGTACAAAAAATACAAATTCACACGCGCTGTACAATTACGAGAACTCGAACTTGCACACGCCGTACAAATACGAAATACTATCTAAATACCATTAAATAAAAATTTTATTTTAAAAAATCGTAGTAGAAGTTAGGGGGTTTACATCCTACCCAACTTACAAGAATTTCGTCCTCGAAATTTAGGAATAACCAGGATAGGTAGAGTTGAGGAGAGGGAAAGAAGTATTTGATAAGAAATCATGATTTAAATCGTTGGCGAGGGGAAGAAACGACTTTCAACAAAAATTGACAATTTGGATAACTAAAAGAATAAATCAATGGTGTAGCTTTGAAATGACAATGTGCATGACATCCTTCTGTGTCTAATTCGATCATGCTACCATCAATGCTAGTATCGATAAAATCACAAAGATTGTTAATAACTTCATCTATCTCATTCCAAGATTACTAATTCAATATTTGAGTCGTGTTAAATATCGTCATGATCTTCGAGTCGTCACCATTGCCTTTATTAATAATAAATCTTCAAAGCTTCGATTTCTTCTCAAGTTTCATATTCCATAAACTTAAAAGGCACTTTTTCTTCCCTTTTCTTTTTCCCCAAAATTTGAATCCCCTCAAAGATTTATATTGAATTTTCTTTTCCTTGAAACATATTTTCATTCCTTTATAACTATCCTCAAAATAAATCTTATAAACTATTAGAAATCTTCGAGGCATACTTACGTATATATCCGACCTTCAAACCGATATTTATTCCCAAAAATCCAATTCACAAAAAATTTGATTCCTTAGAGCTATGTTTAAATCCTATATCTCACAATAGAAATTTTGATAAGTTAAAAACTTTCGATTCCATAATCTATATTCTTCTTTTAACATATCTATTTATATACCTCTTTTTCCTCAAGCTAAATTTTGTCTTTCGTAATCCTCTTGAATTTGAAATTCAATAAACCCTCAATGAATTTAGTCTAAGTAAAAATCAAACTCTTCAAAAACTTATTTAACAACGTAAAAATTTATCTTTAATGTACCATCATAGAAATCCATCTTCAATATTCTTGATTACTCTTGAACTTGTTTGTCACTCACAAGTATACTATCTACTTAAACATAATATCACATTTTCTCAATTCCATCTAAGTTTTTTTTTCTTATGTCAAATCTTATATACCTTGTAGTCGCCTACTAATCTTAACCAACTATACCATTAGTCTCCTCTATGGAATTTTCTAATCTAGTCCCGTGTGACTGAAAGGGTAGTGATCCGGTCTCCATCTTTTCACAAAATCATATATGAACCAAGGCAACATGAATCATGAAGGAGTTTAATGAAATCCTCGAGAGGAAGCTAGCCAAAAGGAAAAATATGTATGGTTAGGTTCAAGGGTCGTGGTGAAGGTTATGAAGATAGTATAGGTCTAAGTAAACCAAGATAATAAAAGGATGAGCAATCAAGAATAAACACAAAGTTAAGCATTTATGGAATTAAGGAGATCACAATCATTCCTTGGGTCAAAAAGATTTGAGTCAAGATTTTGATCTCTAACCGAAGTCAGAAAGGCCATAGTATCATGTTATGGTTTATAGCTAGCCATTTCGACTCCAGGGTCGCATCATAAAAATAAAGTACAAGGGGACGTGTTTTAGTGGCACGTGATATACCTACATGAAGGTGAGCTCGTCTAGGTCTTACATATGGAATTTTTTGGATGGAAAAGTCTAGTGTTGTGCTCCAAATATCTAAGTCATGGTAAATGACACAAAAGAATTTAAAATAGAAAGTGGGAGTTTCATTAGATAATGATTAACGCACAAAATAAATGACCAAGTTAAAGCATGAAATAAAGATAATTCAGATTCTAGTAGATCAAGGTAACATAAGTTAGGAATACAGTTTCTAGAGATATGATAGCCACTTGATGGGGTATGTTCAAGGAAGAATCCAGTTATTTCTCAAGTTTCAAATGGTTAGAAAGTCACGATAAAATCTAGATTTGAGGGAATGTCGAGTGAGTCAAGATTGAATATAACCACATGATCTTAGAGATGACTATCAACACTTGTGTATACACTACTATCGTGATCATGGGGGATATGGCAAATAAAGTGGAATCCTTCTAACTCATTAGGGTTATCTTGGTGGTCTACCATTTAATTCTAACTTCTTGAAATCTAGCCTTCACAAAAATCCTCAGAAAATAATCTACCATAATTTCTATTCATTCGAAATCGTCCAACATAATCATAACTTAAAATGTAAATTCTTTTTAAAAATAACTTTTCATCATATCAAACTTGTAATAAAACTCAATATTCCTATCAGTCGTCAACCCTTTTTTTACTTCCATAAAATCATAACTAAACAAAAAAAAATTAAAATTTCTCAAATAACCTCGAGATAACTCTTAGTATATTACAATCAACCTAAAACGTAAGCTCAAGTTTTAAATACTCTTATCAATCGTGATTCAAACAAAAATTGAGCATTTAAAATAATTCCTCGAAATTACTCTATATCTTTCAAAATTTATATCTAAACTTCGAACAAGTCATAACTACTCTAAAATCTTCAAAAGTCTAATTTTTTTCTCCGTAATCCAATATATCATAAGTATTTCTAAAATCTTCACATAAAATTTCATTTTCTCCATCTTATAAAATATTTCGGTCTCTTCGTGAATACCTCCCTAACAACAATAACTTGTTCCCAAAGTTTTTAATGTTATCAATCCAATTTTAAACTCAATATAATCTTATCAATCAATCATCAAATATAAATTTGAATTTTTTTTTTAATTTTTTTCCTTCAATCGATTTATATCTTCCAAAATATTTTAAACCAAATTTTTACTATCATCCTTCAAACTCAAAATTTAAAAAAACTTGTAAATCGTACCACTAAATTTAAAAATCTTAAGCTATTTCTTAAATCGTAACTATTTCACAAAAATTAACATTTTGTTTTCTCAATTTATCAATCCTTTAGTAGTATCAAAATAAAATCCATCTCTACTACCCAACTTAGAATTTACTAACCCTTAGGATCAAATTTCTTGGAAACATAAATGTTTTTATACACAAATAAGTCCTCAATGCATACTAATTGTCAAGGTAATCCTTCTAGCCATGTGTTTGACCTATGAGCATATACGAATGTAGTCATCTTCCTAGTTGTCACTAACCATAAAACTAAGAATTTACGGTAGAAGGAGTCAAGCAAGATGCAATTTAAGGAGGGAGAACGAGAGTTCGAAATTTGAAGTCAAGAAAGGATGTCAAGTAGGTGGATGAGATTATAGACTCTAATCCTATATTGCAGGCCCGCTCGATACAGTCATGTAACCGAAACGACAAACTTGACCTGCATGGGCCAACACAAAAACATGTAGCGCCACAGTCCCAAAATACTTGGGATAAGATACGTATTATGCCAGCGGTATACATACGAGTATAAGAGATGTTCGTATGTATACATAAGCTTTGATATGTAGAAAGCTATGACAAACTAAATAAATCTCATCCACAATTACTAAGGTTTAATGATATGATCAAATAGTCATTTGTACAAACGTTGGACGGAGACATATCCGCTACCAACAAATGTAAATACGAAGAAATGTACAAATAAATGATTTGGTCGAGCGAAGCAAAGGACGAGACCAAGAACAATCATCACGAAGGAAGGAATGGCCTTAGCTAGAGCACCTGCAAGAAACCACGAAACGCACACCTGGAGAAATCACGAGGTCCTCAGAGGGACGTTGCCAATAAACTGAATAATAAAAGCTCAACAGAAAAGTATGCATGAGTAAAGGTTCCTAACCATTCTATGTGGAATGCACTTTAGAGGACAACCTTCTACGCAGGGGCTGTAACGGATTCACGCAAGCAAGTAATAAAGAGTGGCCAACAAGTAGCGCTCATCCGAGACACTATCGGCCGGGTAACATGTAGCGCTCATCCGAGATACTATCTCCCAAATGTGTGTAAAAATAAATGTAGCCCCTACGCTAGTAGCTATCCCCTCCCCCCAATGATACTATACGTGTGTCGTAACCATGACACACAAACACGTGTCGTTTCCATCACACTATTTTATAATAGATAACTGTCAAGTCTTCTAACATGCATCTGTTGACAGTTATTCCTACGCATGCGAACGGGGGATCAGCCCACATACAAGTGACCTCTGTATGATACTCACAACTCTCACACACAACTTGTGTACAATCGTGACAAGTCAATGAGACACACTAAATTTGACGGTAGTCCCTTAACTCTAAGCCAATTGCATAAAATATAGTAATTTGCATCTACATATAGTTTTGAAAGAACAAAAAATAAGAAAAAGCATGCATGATATTGAGCAAGAAATTAAACAGTAAAGGCAAGGTGTCTTGCCTGGTGTGACGCCTGGTGTGGTGCGGTGATCTGACATGTTCCGTTTTTTCCAATAGCCATGTTTGATGTGAGAAAGTCCGAAGAGAATAAGTATGTGATTAGTCATGGTCAGAAGTCATATATTCTAAAAGGAAGATTTGATTTATGTAAAAGATAATTCTAAATTTAATATATATATATATATATATATATATATATACTCATTTAAAAAAGAACAGTCATAACTATCTAGGAAAAATATATTTTGTATTTGTTTAAAATCAATATTTTATTAAGAAAATATTTTACCTAATATCTAAAACTTCAAGAAAATCATTTGAGGCTTAAACTCTAAAAATTCTTCAAACTGTAAGTTTAGAAAATATTTATAACTTATTTATAATAATAGAAACTATATTTTTATGGATCAAATTATTTGTAGGTAAATATTCCGAAAAATTATTTTAGATAAATACTTAAAATTTCTAAAAAAATCAGTTATTGAAATTAGATGAAAATACTACTCTTTTAGGTTTCTAACTTCATTTGAAAATAGATATATGGTCCAAGTCTTGATATAATATATTTTCACAATAATTTTTACTAGATAATAAAATAATATATCTAAACAATCAATCATTATTTTAATAAATACTAACCATAAGTATAATTATATACATATATAATAAAAATATAGATTAAGAGTAGCATATTATTTAATTATAATACCATAACTTAAACAAATAATTATAACATTAATTTTTTTATAAAGGCTACTGGCCCCCTTGAGATAGAGAGAGAGCCCACATAATATCCAAAAAAAAGAAAAGAGAGAAGGGAGGAAGGAGGGTTTACCTACGATGGAAGCCGCCGGAGACACCGCGGGTGCAGGCGACGGATCGGACACCGCTGACCGGAGCTTCTGACAATGGCGCTCAGATCGCGGCGAGAGGCACGACGCTCGACGAGATGGTCACGGCGCTGAAGCTTGACCATGACCACGGTGCTGTGTCGGACGGCTCTTGGTGGCCAGGGCTACGCTGCCCAGCCGGAGGCGGCGGTGGTTGGAGGTGACCAGAGTTGTCGTCGGTGGTCGATCATGTAGTGTCCCGTCTCGCAAAGTCAATCGGAGAAATCGAAACACCAACGGCATTTGGACCTAGCCTTACAATGGCTGCTCGAAGGCTCGCTCGGTCGAGGCGACTCCTCGCACAGGTGGGGTAGTTTCGGTGAACTCGCCTTATCTTTGCCTTCACTTAATAACTCGCATGTTTTCAACTTTTACAAGTTAGGCTTGATAATAAAAGAGACGCATCCACATAGCTAAGGGAATAATCCCGACCCGTCGGAATGTCTTAGAACATGGAAATTTGTCCCACGGTCTGCTTAGAAGTCGGCTCAGCGTATTTTCAAATGACACTCGATCCTTCGTCCCGTGGCTTGGGAGAAGGACGTTGGCCTAAGTTGCTAAGTTGTCCCGACACTCGAGTTAGCCTAAGTCATAAGCGTCGCCCGTATGAACGCTTGATAAAGCATGCACGGTCCTGTCGCGCAAGGCTTGACATATCCTTCGTATGTTCCGTTGGTTAAGTCGTCTTGCACGGCTTGTTGGCTTAAGTCTAAGTACCCGAGAACTCAGTTGTTCAAGTCGAACGCGTGCAAGGCACGTTCCCTCGATGCGGAGCTAGGCGTAGCCTTTGCTCGTCGAGTCGATATCCAAATAAGTTAGACAAGAGTTACGTTGGGCTATCGATGCCATTTCTAGCACTGTCACGCTCTATCTGCGGTTGTCAAGTCGCGTAGTCCCTTGAGAACAAGGCTCGTCGTATAACTTATATGACTTGAGCGACAGCGTCGCCAAGAGAACAAGGTCCGTCTAAGGCACGAGCCATGGTCGGCACGATGTAAAGTTAGCCACGGTCTATGGCATTTAAGGAACATGTTTGGTTCAAGTTAAGTTGGAAGGCTATGCAGTAGTCGTTCCCTAATGTATGAGGCGGTCCCTCGGTTGGGAGTCTCACATTCCTATGCACGTTAAGAAGAATGAGGCA
Organism: Iris pallida; assembly: GCA_029216955.1. Taxonomy (NCBI): domain Eukaryota; kingdom Viridiplantae; phylum Streptophyta; class Magnoliopsida; order Asparagales; family Iridaceae; genus Iris; species Iris pallida. The sequence goes on from JANAVB010011999.1 coordinate 21,307,997, forward strand.
GTCCCTCGGTTGGGAGTCTCATGGTCCCGATGCACGTTATGTAAAGTGTGGTTCAGAGCGTCGAGTTGCTAAGTATAGTTCCAGTCATACCAACAAATTAGGCCATGCATTTACGTGAGTCTAGATGTCTCGTAGGTGCATGGTCATGGACAACTGTCGACAAGGACGATGTTTCTTCGAGCGGCAACCCGGGGCCACGGGACCGACTCGGCCTAGGAGGAAACACGATATAGCCGAGCTGGGTATGAAGCAACCGGTAGGTCGGGGACTTGCATCGGGGATCGCAACTTGCGGTGCAAGGGTCCCGAATGCCAGGTTATGTCCACGATGGCTTATCGTGCCAGTGATCTTTCATATAGATAATTGGCGTGCTAAGCGGCAAATTCGCATGCACGGTGTCGATCGTAACAAAGGAAGTGTAAGCGAAGTATGACTTGAGTGATGAAATGTGTGCTCGGTTGCACCCAAAGTATTATGAGGCCTAGGGTTTGGCTAAGTAAAGACACGTGCTTCGGCACGAGATGTGACGTCGAGTGTTAAGCCGTTGGCATAGAGTTGCATAAGTCAAACTTGAGTCGTTGCGAATTAAGTCGAGAAGGGCCGTAGGGCAAGTTGGGTGTAGTTTCGTTGAGTTTCTGGGCACGACCTCGAAATATGAGGCACGGCCGCATTGTCACAAGACAAATATGAGTCGGTGTGTTGACATTGCAAGCAAACGAGAAGGTCCTAAGGCAAGGATAAGGATGTTATCGGTACGATAGCACGGTCACACGGAAATGGAGTCTATCGTGTAGTTGCGTCCCTGATTATGGCCGTAAGGCAAACATGACTTGATAGGTTAACGTTGCGAGCACGAGAAGGGTCTAGCGGCAAGTATGAGTACATTATTAGTGTAAGGCACGGTGACGGTCTAAAGACACAAAATAGACCAAGGCGTCGGTACTAAAATCGATTCTATGGCAAGACTAGAAAGACAATCGTATAGGGACTTGTATTGCACAAAGTAAAATAAACGTGTCAGTTTTGTATGGGTGGGCGAGGAGCTCACTCCACCAGTACAGTTGAGTACTGACACCCACACAGTGTTTCATGTGCAGGCACAGGTAGAAGCTCGTGGTGCGGAGCTCGCTACGATATAGCCGAGCTGGGTATGAAGCAACCGGTAGGTCGGGGACTTGCATCGGGGATCGCAACCTGCGGTGCAAGGGTCCCGAATGCCAGGCTATGTCCACGATGGCTTGTCGTGCCAGTGACCTTTCATATAGATAATTGGCATGCTAAGCGGCGAATCCGTATGCACGGTGTCGGTCGTAACAAAGGAAGTGTAAGCGAAGTATGACTTAAGTGATAAAATGTGTACTCGGTTGCACCCAAAGTATTATGAGGCCTAGGGTTTGGCTAAGTAAAGACACGTGCTTCGGCACGTGATGTGGCATCGAGTGTTAAGCCGTTGGCATAGAGTTGCATAAGTCAAACTTGAGTCGTTGCGAATTAAGTCGAGAAGGGTCGTAGGGCAAGTTGGGTGTAGTTCCGTTGAGTTTCTGGGCATGACCTCGAAATATGAGGCACTGCCGCATTGTCACAAGACAAATATGAGTCGGTGTGTTGATATTGCAAGCAAACGAGAAGGTCCTAAGGCAAGGATAAGGATGTTATCGGTGCGATAGCACGGTCACACGAAAATGGAGTCTATCGTGTAGTTGTGTCCCTGATTATGGCCATAAGGCAAACACGACTTGATAGGTTAACGTTGCGAGCACGAGAAGGGTCTAGTGGCAAGTATGAGTACATTATTAGGGCAAGGCACGGTGATGGTCTAAAGACACAAAATAGACCAAGGCGTCGGTCCTAAAATCGATTCTAAGGCAAGACTAGAAAGACAATCGTAAAGGGACTCGTATTGCACAAAGTAAAATAAACGTGTCAGTTTTGTATGGGTGGGTGAGGAGCTCACTCCACCAGTACAGTTGAGTACTGACACCCATACAGTGTTTCATGTACAGGCACAGGTAGAAGCTCGTGGTGCAGAGCTCGCTTGGATGCGTCGAGGCACGGAGTTCCTTGGCGATTCGAAGCGTACGGCCGCGTGGAGTTAAGACTTATACAGGACATAATGTATGGACATCGCCTTCCAAAACTTTCGTTGGCACAAGCATTGTAATATAGAAATGGGAGAGAGCAGAGTGACTTGTATAATAAGAGAAAAGTGAGCTTGAGAGACTTGTAATTTGGCCTTGCGCCCACAAATGTAATCTTGTATTCAATATCAATAAAGAGCTTCTTTTGAATGACTTGTGTTCATGTGTTCTTGTTCTAATTTCCGCTGCGTATTCAATGTATCTGTTTGGGACTTCTGTGCGACGACCCCGTCGCTGCCGCTGCAAATCGGCCGTTATGGAACTTACCTTACACGAGCGCAATCTAGGCTTGTACGGCATCACGCCTTAGCGAGGACGATCGCTCCTACGGGAGCAGCACGTGACATAATGGTATCAGAGTACGACTTTACGTCCTTGGACTATCGATTGAATTCTTTAACTCTGATGTTTTTGCAAACTCTAAATGCTGCTTCCGCATATTGATATCGTTGGTGTGCTCTCTCTCAAATGTTCTACGGGATGTCCATACAATAAGTCTAAATATTTTCAAAAGCTTGTACATGCGTTCAATCGAACGCATCGGTAGGCCTTTGTGCCGAACGGTGTCAAACTTGGCTTGAGAGAAAACGCGTGCTAAAGTTAGCAAGTCGCATGCGTGCCTAACGAGTCCTACATCGACATTAGTAAATGAGCGTACAAACTCGGAGTATAGTTCATACGTGATGGTTATGCACATGGCCTTTTGGCTAAGTTGTGTTGCGTATCGCGCACCTCGATCTTTTGGTGCAAACGAGTTGTAAGCGATATTAAGTACCACTCGGTCGGGAACGGAGTTACACTTAGAGTGTATATCGATAGGAATGCTATCGAACTAACGCTTAGACGTGAACGGAAGATTGGGTTGGATTTTGAGGAATAGTGCGAACGACTTAGCACGTCGATACGACGTGAGCGACTACGCTAGAGATTCGTCGAACGAATCTGAAAGATGTCTTAGCGGATGATACGAACGTGATTGAGGATTAAATCAGATGGCTCAAATCCGAGTGGTGTATGGTTTGTCTTGGAAGTCATTCGAGCAAAAATTGAGGATTAGAGGTAACACGAGTATGTCGGCGAGGCGATGCGATCGCACAAAGCCTTAGAATGCATCACGATTAGTTGGTCGTGACTTCGAATGTCCCGAACGAGATATCGTTTGGACAACTTATGAATGGGCAACGCGAGTTAGAAAACGATTCAGAACGATGAATAAAAGTGAATGTCTTGATCGAGGAAACCTAGAGGACCGTGCTTACGATTTCGGATTGCGACAAATGAAATGTGAATTGAGTTTTGGACAACGATCTTGAAACTAGCTTGAGGAATAGCGATCGAACTTGATCTTAAATATCGAAGAGATTGTGGAATATCCGGTTCGGACAATAGCATCAGTCGCACGACTCGAAATTGGTTGCAAAGGAAGATCGTCAGGTTATGCATATCGTCGATAGTATTAAGGCGTATCAAAGATCGATATGCGATAACTCGGGGGTACTCTGACTCGGCGAATGACGATCGTGCAAATGTTATTATTTCGATGGATGCTATACTCGGGATGTTTAAATGTGTCGAGGAAAAGATAAACTTGGCTCGAGGATTTTCTAGTTGAATGAATGACGGTCAGACTATCGAACTTGGATTGGATGAAAGTGAAATGTTTGGATTTGCTTCGTTGATAACCACAATGTTGACGTCTTTGTCTTATGCGAGCGCAACTCCAGCCTCGCACATGCGTCATGCCGATTAGGGCGATCACTCCGCGTGAGCACTGGTATGGTGATTCATACAGCGGGGGTGATTGAATTAGCATGGCATGGCAATTTGTGTGCTTCGACTTGTGGTTTGACGCGAAGATGGACTCGAAAATGACTTAGCGTGCGTGACGGTCAAATTTGAGGATTGAGTAGGTCCAATCCGCGTATCGAGAATGAATTAGTCTGGACTCAAACAAGAGTTACGCCCCGATGAGAACGATTATTCCGCGGGATCGTTGCATGGTGATTCATGAACCACCGTGGATAATCGGACTCGCGTGAGATTGGGGCGCAACATATTGTTGAGCGAGACGACCTCGTGATCGAATACATAAATTGGTTAGAATCGGTGAATTGAATGGACTCGAATATACGCAACGCGTGCCGTAATGCGAATTATGTGATCGTGCTCGATGTTTAGAAATCTGAGTGACGTGGCTTAGGTAGAAAACCCCGTATGATCGACTTTGGTTTAACCCTAGGATTGGGGTCAGTGCTGGCATTATTGTTGGGGAACTATGATTCCAATCCGGACATTGACTTAGCCTTGAGAAATGGCCTAACGGTTAGGCGAGACGCCCTGTTTCAAAAGTTAGCAATCGAAAGATTGATCTTGAGGATTGGTTTGGATGGATAGTGTGAATCAAGAATATAGGAATACCCCTCACAAGATTCGGCTGACATGCATATATTTCAGGGACGCCTGAGTATGTGCACAATGCGACTCGAGTGAGAATGACAAATTTTCTATCATGCGGTTTGGCTGAATGCATGTATTTTGGGGACGCTCGGAATGCGTGCACGATCCAACCAAGCGATACGTTGAATTCAAATGAGACTTGGGGAATGGAAGTGTGTCGAGAACTTGAAAACGTGTTAAGGGAAGGAATGATAATAGTGCGAGCGTGGCTCGGAATCGAGGAAACGCGTAGACGGAGTGTATACGATAAGTTCTGGCGTACCTGCACGACTGTTATAGTTCTGTATCTAAGCTCGATTAATTCTTGGCCATAGAAATGGTAGGATGGCTTGCCTTCAGGAAAGTCTCGAGGACGAGACTTGTTCTGAGTGCTGTATGATGTAGTGCCCCGTCCCGTAAAGTCAATCGGAGGAATTGAAACGTCGACGGCATTCGGACCTAGCCTTACAACGGCTGCTCGAAGGCTCGTTCGGTCGAGGCGACTCCTCACACAGGTGGGTAGTTTCGGTAAACTCGCCTCATCTTAGCCTTCACTTAATAACTCGCATGTTTTCAACTTTCACAAGTTAGGCTTGATAATAAAAGAGACGCATCCACATAGCTAAGGAAATAATCCCGACCCGTCGGAATGTCTTAGAACATGAAAATTTGTCCCACGGTCTGCTTAGAAGTCGCCTCAGCGTGTTTTCAAATGACACTCGATCCTTCGTCCCGTGGCTTGGGACAAGGACGTTGGCCTAAGTTGCTAAGTTGTCCCGACACTCGAGTTAGCCTAAGTCATAGGCGTCGCCCGCATGAACGCTTGATAAAGCATGCACAGTCCCGTCGCACAAGGCTTGACATAGCCTTCGTATGTTCCGTTGGTTAAGTCGTCTTGCACGGCTTGTTGGCTTAAGTCTAGGCACCCGAGAACTCGGTTGTTCAAGTCGAACGCGTGCACAGCACGTTCCCTCGATACGGAGCTCGGCGTAGCCTTTACTCGTCGATTCGATATCCGAATAAGTTAGACAAGAGTTACGTTGGGCTATCAAAGCCATTTCTAGCACTGTCCCGCTCCATCTGCGGTTGTCAAGTCGTGTAGTCCCTTGAGAACAAGGCTCGTCGTATAACTTATATGACTTGAGCGACAGCGTCGTCTAGAGAACAAGGTCCATCTAAGGCACGAGCCACGGTCGGCACGATGTAAAATTAGCCACAGTCTATGGCATTTAAGGAACACGTTTGGTTCAAGTTAAGTTGGAAGGCTATGCAGTAGTCGTTCCGTGATGTATGAGGCGGTCCCTCGGTTGGGAGTCTCACATTCTTATGCACGTTAAGAAGAATGAGACAGTCCCTCGGTTGGAAGTCTCACGGTCCCGATGCACGTTATGTAAAGTGTGGTTCAGAGCATCGAGTTGCTAAGTATAGTTCCAGTCGTACCAACAAATTAGGCCATACATTTACGTGAGTTTAGATGTCTCATAGGTGCGTGGTCATGGACAACTTGTCGACAAGGTCGATGTTTCTTCGAGCGGCAACCCGGGGCCACGGGACCGACTCGGCCTAGGAGGAAACACGATATAGCCGAGCTGGGTATGAAGTAACCGGCAGGTCGGGGACTTACATCGGGGATCGCAACCTGCGGTGCAGGGGTCCCGAATGCCAGGCTATGTCCACGATGGCTTGTCGTGCCAATGACCTTTCATATAGATAATTGGTGTGCTAAGCGACAAATTCGTATGCACGGTGTCGATCGTAACAAAGGAAGTGTAAGCGAAGTATGACTTGAGTGATGAAATGTGTGCTCGGTTGCACCCAAAGTATTATGAGGCCTAGGGTTTAGCTAAGTAAAAACCCATGCTTCGGCACGAAATATGGCGTCGAGTGTTAAGCCGTTGGCATAGAGTTGCATAAGTCAAACTTGAGTCGTTGCGAATTAAGTCGAGAAGGGCCGTAGGGCAAGTTGGGTGTAGTTCTGTTGAGTTTTTGGGCATGACCTCGAAATATGAGACACGACCGCGTTATCACAAGACAAATATGAGTCGGTGTGTTGACATTGCAAGTAAACGAGAAGGTCTTGAGGCAAGGATAAGGATGTTATCGGTACGATAGCACGGTTACACGGAAATGGAGTCTATCGTGTAGTTGCGTCCCTGATTATGACCGTAAGGCAAACACGACTTGATAGATTAATATTGCGAGCACGAGAAGGGTCTAGCGGCAAGTATGAGTACATTATTAGTGCAAGGCACGGTGTCGGTCTAAAGACACAAAATAGACCAAGGCGTCGGTCCTAAAATCGATTCTAAGGCAAGACTAGAAAGATAATCGTAAAGGGACTTGTATTGCACAAAGTAAAATAAACGTGTCAGTTTTGTATGGGTGGGCGAGGAGCTCACTCCACCAGTACAGTTTAGTACTGACATCCACACAGTGGTTCATGTGCAGGCACAGGTAGAAGCTCGTGGTGCGGAGCTTGCTTGGATGCGTCGAGGCACGGAGTTCCTTGGTTATTCGAAGTATGCGGCCACGTGGAGTTAAGACTTATACTGGACATAATGTATGGATATCGCCTTCCAAAGCTTCCGCTGGCTCAAGCATTGTAATATAGAAATGAGAGAGCAGAGTGACTTGTAAAATGAGAGAAAAATGAGCTTGAGAGACTTGTAATTTGGCCTTGCGCCCAAAAATGTAATCTTGTATTCAATATCAATAAAGAGCTTCTTTTGAATGACTTGTGTTCATGTGTTCTTGTTCTAATTTCCGCTGCGTATTCATTGTATCTGCTTGGGACTTCTGTGCGACGACCCCGTCGCTGCCGCTGCAAATCGGCCGTTATGGAACCTGCCTTGTACGAGCGCAATCTAGGCTCGTGCGGCATCACGCCATAGCGAGGACGATCGCTCCTACTGGAGTGGGGTGTGACAGATCACATCAACGGATCTTGTCGAGGATAGCGGTGTAGAGGAGATCGGCATGGGGGTTGCAGCGGATTCAGCCGACTGCGGAGGCGATGGCCACGGGTGGCTTTGGTGGAGGCGGGGCGCGGGTGTGCTTCCGACAGAGGCGGCGACAGTTTTAGGTAAGAGGTTTTCTCTTCCCCTTTTATTTCTGGGTTATCGTGGTGATGATGTTGACTTGGTCGGCCAGAGTTGCCCATGGGGGCTGGTCGTTGGGCGACCGCCACGGTCGGTGATGGCGATAGACGGGACGACATGTGGTGGTGGTGTTGTAGTGAGGAAGATGAGGGTTGGATGAACGGAGTTGGCGGCAGTGGGTTGTGTCTGCGGGTGGAGGAGGTGTGATGTGGGCGAGGCAGACCGGAGTCGAGGGGTACGGGTATGGAGAAGAAGACGGGGTCGAGGCTGAGGCTGTAGTGGTGGTGGTGAAGGAGACATGCTGGGCGTTGGCTGGGATTTCTGCAGTCAATGGCCTGGGACGGCAGTAGGATAGGATTTGATTTATCGTGTCGGGGTTGTCGACGCTGTGGGGGTGGATACCGTATTTGTAAATATGGAATAAGAGTGAGACACGTACACGGACACGATGTACGAGTAGTTGGGAATTATTTGTGGAGATGATGGATGGTAAAATCAATGTGGAGCTCCCCTATATATAGGGTTGAGGACTTCTTGCTAGATAAGGATTGGGTGTATTTAAATCCCAATAGATAATTTTGTTATAAAATTCATGCTCAATTAAAAGCGACTCCATAAAATCTAATCTTATTTAAACTAGATAATGCATTTTATTTAATTTAAAAGAATCTATATAAAAATATATTTTTCACTTTAAATTATCATGATTTATTAAATCTTAACTCAAACAAGGTTTTAAAATATCTTTTTCGAAATAATAAATAATAGCATTAAATAAATTTCAAAAATACAATAAATTTAAACTCATGTATTTAGTATGTAAAAGAATATTTATGTAGAACATCATTTTTGAAATTATCAATTATATAAAAGTAAATAGCCCCTTTTTACTAAATCAATACAGAAGATAAATAATTTATTTATCACATGAAATTTGAACCTATACTTTTCCTATATAAATGAAATCCATCAATAAATATTTTTATAAAATATGTACCTCGCACATATTTGCACTCGACGAGCAAGTACAAAAAATGCAAATTTGTACGCGCTGTACAATTACGAGAACTCGAACTTGCACACGCCGTACAAATACGAAATACTATCTAAATACCATTAAATAAAAATTTTATTTTAAAAAATCATAGTAGAAATTAGTGGTTTTATAGTTCCCGGTCCATTACCGGGACAGGGCAGTTCCAGCAGGTTGGCGACTCCTCACTCGTCGTCCAGCATTCCTCCCGCGTCCAGCATTCCTTCCGCGTCCAGCATTCCTCCTGCCGACGGCTCCATGGGGAGAGTCGACGCCTAGCATATGGAGGACAGCGATCAGATTGATCCTGGTCAGGCAGGAGGTGAGAGCGACCCTCCATGCGCTTCCCTGGACGAGACGCGTATGAAGATTTGGACGGACGGACCTACGAAGTAAGTTAATTAGTTAATATATATTTCTCAAATGATTATATGTACATATATATTCATGAAATTTATTATTGTATATATATCGGCCTCCTGCAGTACAGAGACAGTTAGGGTTATTTCTGAGGCAGAACTATGGTGGGCCTTGGATTAACTACTCAGATGCTCCCGCAGATAGGAAGGCCTTTTGGTTGGCCCACTTCAAGGTAAAAAATTTGTTTATTTTTAAATTTTAATAATCATTTGTGTATATTATACAACTCTTTCTATTTTACTTCTTGTAGAGGACCTATTTCTATCCACCACACCGGGCGGCTAAGATCGAGGCCAAATTTTCTGCCGTCACAGGCAAGCTCATCCGTGATACGATCCACGACCAGAAGTCTCGTGATCGCTCCGGAAAGCTGATCAATGGTTGGATCACGCCAGAGCAGTGGACTGCGATGAAGGATAGATTCGGCGGGCCAGGAGCGGTCTGACAAGGCCAAGGTGGCGCGGTCGAGCGCCAGTAAGTGGTGTGGTGGCTCCATTCCTATGACAGAGCATTTTCGCCGTCTGGTACGTTTCCTATGACGGACATTATTTTATATATAGTTGGATAGAATGTTTAATACTAATAATAGATAATATATTTTAACAAGTAAAAAAGGGTGATGACCCCAACATGGTGACCGTCTTCCTGGTCACCCATTGGAGGGCTGGGGAGTTCATTAACGAGAGGACGACGCAGGCATATGTACGTTCTATTCTTTATATTAATTTACTATAATTTAGAAAACAGAAAAATAGATTTCAATATAGACTTTAGCAAACACTTAGACGTTAGCAAACATTGTTATAGGCCGAGTTTCTTCGGCTACACGAGGAGGCGGCAGCTGCTGCTAGTACGCCAGCAGAGGGAGGGACTTGTACTTCCTTCCAGCCGCCTACAGCTCCATCGTCGGACGACCTCTGGATGACCGTTGTTGGTGGTCTTCAGAAGTGTACGTACTACGGTACGGGATCCTACGGCGCCTATTTGGCTTCAGAGTCATCCCGGGCCCCCTCTGTCAGTACGCAGTCTCCAGCTTCGCAGGCGTCATCACGAGCTCAGGATTTTGGTCGTCAGATCGACGAGCTGCATCGCGAGTTGCAGCAGCAGATTTCTGATCACCATACCGCAAAGTGAAGATCCGACGATCCGATGATCACCGGACGATTTGATGTGGTCGAGCACAGTATACAGGAGCTGATGAGTCTGCAGCAGGCTACAACTGCCAGCTTGCACATGCTCTTCGAGTCTACAGAACGCACAGAGCGTAGACAGGTCGAGCTGGAGGGATCGCAGAGGACCATGTCTGCCTCACTCACTCAGATACATACTTCGATTGAGGAGAGTTCTCAGAGGATGGTGAGTACCCTTGATGCGCATGCTGAGCGACTGTGAGAGCTGGAGCAGATACGTCCTCCCGTTCAATCGACGGCACCGACTCCAGACGTTGCACTACCTCCTACTGCCCCTATGGTGCAGCTCACACAGGAGCAGTATGAGTACATATGCTATCTCAGATGCGTAGCAGGGGTCCTCAGTGATCCAATAGAATTTTTTTATCATCTTTGTATGTATTGGCCCTATGGGCCCATTGATCATTGGTACACTGATTTTTATTCTTATTTGACTCTGTTGGACATGTATGTTTGTTAGACATGTATGTTTGTGATATTTACTTTGTTAGTATTTTCATTGAGTACATGTTTGATATTTAGTTGTAGACTGTTATGATGGGAGACTGTTATGATGGGAGACTGTTATTCATCTATTAGTTGTAGACTGTTATGATGGGAGACTGTTAATTATGATGATATCTGCGACGGGGATGCCAAATATACCTACGCTGGGTTATAAGCGATGATCTGATGTACAAAGAAGGTGTTGTCCAAATTTTTAAAAAATATAATGTGTATTTTTGTGATGATGTGTGTCTGTGTTTACAGTGTATATGAAATGCAGTGTTCGGAACCATCGATAGTTTCGATTACTATTGTATGTTTTATCTTGGACAGAAAGAGTAACAGTTCAGGGTGTACTTCTGAGAGCTTCATTTTTACATCCTTCACTTTCTCGGGACGTCGTAAAGGATCCCGAGAAGGTGAAGGACGTGAAGAGGAAGCTCTGAGAAGTGCACCCTGAACTGTTGCTCTTTCTATCCAAGATAAAACATAGGACAGTAAGCGAAACTGTCGATGGTTCGAACACTGCACTTCACACACACTGTAAACACAGACACACAGTATAACAAAAATACACATTATATTTTTAATTTTTTTTATAATATCTGCGATGTATAGCGACGATCTGCGACGTATAGTGACGTATCCTGATGTCGCTAATTAGCGCCATTACGTCGCTATCCGTCGCAATCCATCGCTCAGAAGCTGTCGCATTAAAATCCTGACGTTGCTAATTTAGTCGTTGTACGTCGCTACACTGCTGACATGGCAGGCCTGCCATGTCATTACATAAAAAGAAATAACGTCACTAAGTAGTCGCACTACGTCGCTAATTTGGCGACATACAATTTCGTCGCCCTCCGTCGCTAATTTTGCGACGACCCAGTGACATTGTGGTCACGTCGCAAACAGCGACAGAGGGCGACGAATTTATCATCTACAACTAGCTTCTTCGCGACCTTCATGTTTCGTCGCTAAAGTCGTCGCTAATTACGATTAGCGACGTATTTTCCTTAATTAGCGACGTATCCTGACGTCGCTAATTTGCCTTATTTTAGTAGTGTTAGGTCACATCATCACCAGAGGTGGAGTGGAAGTAGACCCCCAGAAGATAGTGGCTATAGAGACATGGCCAGTACCTAGCACCGTCACAGAAGTTCGGAGTTTCCTAGGATTGGCCGGCTATTACCGGCAGTTTATGTCAGACTTTGCTCGGATTTCAGTACCATTGACGCAGTTAACCCGCAAGGATATACAGTTTGCCTGGACAGTAGAGTGTCAGAGTTCATTCGAGAAGTTGAAGCAAAGATTGATGATGGCCCCCATTCTTACGCTTTCAGATGGGACTGGAGGATTTTCAGTTTATTATGGCGCTTGCGGCAGAGGATTGGGATGCGTCTTGATGCAGCATGGTAAGGTAGTAGCTTATACGTCACGTCAGCTTCGTGATCATGAGAGGAATTATCCAACCCATGACTTGGAGTTATCAGCGGTGGTTTTCGTACTTAAGCTTTGGAGGCATTATTTGTATGGAGATCGGGTATAGATTTTTTACCGACCACAAAAGTCTTAAGTATGTGTTTACCCAAAAGGATCTTAATATGCGTCAGAGAAGATGGCTAGAGTTACTGGTGGATTATGACATCAACCTGCAGTATCATCCTGGGAAGGCCAACGTAGTTGCAGATACGTTGAGCAGAAGAGCAGGAGCTTATTTTCTAACAGCACAACCAGAGTTATTAGCAGATCTTCAGAAGATGGGACTAGAAGTAGTTCTTCCTACCAATGTGGCATTGATGGCTAGTATGCAAGTTCAGTCCAGTATAGTCAAGAGAATCAAGATAGCTCAATCAATAAATTCTAAGTTTCAGCGGCTTAGGGCAGAATATGAAGCGGGACGAAGACCAGAGTTATGCATTCATGAAGATGGTACACTCCGACATGGAAGGCGTCTTTGTGTACCTAGTGGTGATATCATGCAAGAGATCATGGCAGAGGTTCACAGTATTCGATTCATCCTGGTCGTACGAAGATGTATCGTGATATCCATCAACATTTCCTGTGGAATGACATGAAGAGGGAGATAGCCCGGTTTGTCTCTCGTTGTTTAGTTTGCCAATAAGTTAAGGCTGAACATCAAAGACCAGCTGGACTTCTTCAATCTTTACCAATCCCAGAATGGAAGTGGGAGCATATCACTATGGATTTTGTAACTGGGTTACCTAAATCCCCAGCTAGAAGAGATGCAATATGGGTCATAGTTGACCGACTCATGAATGTAGCTCAATTTCTACCTTTCAGAATTGCTCAGTCGACGGATCAGCTTGCAGAGATGTACCTCAGGCAGATACTTAGATTGCAGGGAGTGCCAGTCAGTATTGTGTTCGACAGAGATTCTAGATTTACATCACTCTTTTGGCTGAGACTTCAGAAGAGTTTGGGGACTAGTCTCAATTTTAGTTCAGCTTATCATCCGCAGACAGATGGTAAGTCGGAGCGCACGATTCAAACTCTCGAAGATATGTTACGATCATGTATACTTGACATTGGGGGTTTGTGGGAAGATCACCTACACTTGGTAGAGTTTTCCTATAATAATAGTTTCCAGGCCAGTATCCAGATGGCACCATATGAGACAGTGTATGGCAGAAAGTGCAGATCACCTTTAACCTGGGATGATGTAGGCGAGAGGCAGATGTTTGGTCAAGAGATGGTTACGCAGACTATCGAGGTGGTCAAACAAGTTAGAGATCATCTTCGAGTTGCACAAGATCGTCAGCGCCATTGGGCCAATTTTTATCGGAGCCCTCTTGAGCTTTCTATCGACGACCACGTATTTCTTAGGATCTCGCCTACCCGTGGCGTCATTGGATTCGGCGTGCGGGGAAAACTTAGTCCTAGGTATATAAGACCGTTTGATATTCTCGAGTGAGTAGGTGATGTGTCATATCATCTTGCTTTTCCACCGTCGTTACGTGAGGTACATGACGTATTCCATGTATTCCAATTGTGGCGGTACATTTCGGATCTGAGTCATATCCTTGATCATTCGGAATTGGTTGTTGGTACCAACCTTTCGTATGAGGAAAGGTCCGTATCCATATTGGACTAAAGGAAGAAGATACTCAAGAACAAGTCTATTAGTTTAGTCCGTGTTGCTTGGGATTATCACTCTTTGGGTGAGTCAACCTGGGAACGTGAGGATGATATCCGATCGCGATATCCACACCTGTTTGACTCATAAGGTATAATGTCCTTCTTATGCCTTATGCTTTTAAATTTCTTGCTTGCATTAATGATTGATAAATAACTGCTAGTCGTAGATTGCCAGTATTAGTGTAGCTCGCCCCGACACATCTAGCCTCTTGATTAAATTTCGAGGACGAAATTTTTTAAGGAGGGTAGAGTTGTCACTCCCGTTTTTCGTTGTACGTATTTTCAGTATACGTATACGGATTTCTGATATTTGTCAGGTGGACCGTAATTAGACTTGTCTTGCTTAGCCTAGTCTTGGTTTAATCTTGACTTTTGGTTAGGTTCAATTTGACTTAGCTTGGCTTGGTTTGTTTTGGTTTGAGATGGAGAGATTTTGTATAAAACTCCTTCTCTCTCCACCATTATTTACATTTACTTCTTCATCTTCTTCATTTACTCCTCCCACCTACCAAGCCCTAGGCAAGTACAACTTGCTTCATGATGGATCTCAAGTTTTATTATTCTATTCTCTTCCTTACTTGATTCTAAGCCTTTTTAGAACTTGACATTTTTGGGTTTGATGGATGGATTCTTGTAGATCTAAGATTGTAACTTTTTTATTTTTTCTTGGTTTTGATCTCTGAAAATAATTATTTTCGAGATCTAATGGTTCCATGATGTAGGGAATTCAATTCTACCCACTTTTGGCTTATGAACCGCTTGATTTCGACTTCGTATGAGGAAGTTATGCCATTTTCGTGTTCATGGGTTCCCCATACCTTTTGGCGCTGTCGGGACGATGAACAGTGCCGCACGCAGCGTCTTCGCTGCCGCGCGCTGTACTTGCGTGCAATGTGCACCGTGAATGGTTTTGCTCACGCGTGCAGCGCAACTTGTACGCCGCGCTGCCGTGCAACGTGCGCCGTGGGCGATTTTGCTCGCGCGCGCAGCACAACTTGCGCAACGTGCACCGTGCTGCCGCACAACGAGCTCCGTGCTTGCGCGCAACGTACGCCGTAGGCGGTTTTGCTCGCACGCGCAGAGCAACTTGTGCGTCGCACGCCGTACACGATTTTCTGTCGTGCAACGTGCACCGTACTTGCGCACAACGTACGCCGTGGACATTTTTGCTCGCAGACTAGTGCGCAAATCACTCCAAATGACTGTTTTTGCCCGTTCGAGCTATTTTGTTGCTAAAATCTTGAAAAACTCAAAACATGAAAGTTGTAGATCCTTGTCTTAGCTTCAAGAATCTTCATGTCTTACTTTAATCAGAATTCATATGTGACTTATGGTTTCAGTTACACTTGGGTGCTCTCGATCTTCTTTGTATGTTTTCTATACTTGGCCTAAATTGCGACGACCCGACTTAACCACTAGTTGGCATTGAACTAGTGACTTGGACTTGAACAAGATAATTTTAGGCTATGAATCAGAACTTGACATGAACATGATAATGTGATCTACCTTGACATGAGAATTCTTGATAGTGGTCCGTTGTGACGCACTCTTGACATGATAGGTAACCCAACATAACATGTAAGCCTTGAATGCTGTTGCGACGACTATCTCAACTCGCTAAGTAACTCTTATCTTGACACCGTGAATGATTATGCTTGTACAAGCTACATGTCTCATCTTGCATCATGTCTAGGACATGGATTCCTGATTACCACGGTCAGGGATTCAAACTGAATCTGACTAGGATAATGAGTAGATTTATCAAGTAGCTCATAATGAGATTTTCCAGTCATAGGCAATCCTGTTATTTGAGTGCCTTAAGTGGACTTGTAGCCTGTCGTCGAGTAGGGCGCATTTCCAGCACACTGTTATGTGTTGCACCTCCAAGTCACCTAATCAACTCTCTCAACCTTAGTCAGGATAACATGGATGGTCTGCAGGGCTTGTGACTGTTGGAACATCTTATTGCATCTTGCTAGTAAATAGGCTCGTGACAACCCTAGTTAGTTAAAGTATCAAGCCGTACTCGTTGTTTGGTCGTGAATTATGAATGGAATCTAGTCTAGTCTTATCTAGGCAGTGCTAGTTATGATTACTTCAGTACATTACTATTTATGCTTTACTCTTCTCGATAAATGGTTAGAGTCTAAGCTTTGTTCAGGTGAAGGGTTACAACCTCGGTCCTTGTTTGGTTTACGGGTTGTAACTTGGTTACTGGAATAGTTTTTTAGTTATCTTATCGTTTATCCCCCTATCTTCCTAACTCCAGTTTTCTTGTTATTATTTATGTCTTGTGATCTAATATGCTGGTTAGTTCCTAAGTGAAGCCTCCCTTGTAGCACTTGCTCTCCGGGGTTCTGAACCAGCTGGTTTTGTATGGCCAGATTTCGGAGTAGCACTTGAGGATCTACCTGCCTTCCAGCCAAATGGTGAACACTAGACGTAATCGTGGCAACGAATGGGTTTCTTATTTTGCTCTCCAATTTTATTGTAAATTATTCTTTTGAGGCGTTTAGCCGCTGAGCAAGTGTTTGCTCGTGTTGAAACTTTAATTTTTGTCTGCCTATGGGCGGTTACATGATTGATAAATCCTAGGGTTGATCATGTATGACTTAAACTCCTGCTAGTCTTCGTATTTTGTATGACTAGTTTCATGATCATCTGAATATGTAATGTTTGGGACGCCTTACTTTGTATGTCTGATGATCTTACATCTTGTAACAATTACTTGCTTGTTGAGATTGATGCACTAGGCTTGTTCATGACCATAAGAGACTGTTGGCTTGTAGATAAACCCTCATGCATCTAGACAGCCGTGACCGTATATTGAGGTGGATTATACTTCAATGTACGTAGCTGGCTGTGTCTGTCTCCCATTCTCCAGTATTCTGGTTCTGGGACGTGACAAGATAATTAAGTAATAGGGCCTAGGCAGGGAAGATAATTCGAATCGATTCCAAGGTGATCAAGATAGGAGAAGTGCTAGTATCTGTCCTTCAAGTATCATTGCTTGAAAATAAAATGAGCGAATGCGAAAGATAAGGATCAAAGACAAACTCTTTCTAATCCCTATTGCGCGGATACTCAACGATCGAGGAAAACTTATATACCTAAAAGGACTTAAGATCAATATATAGATAACTGGATCAGAAATTATTTAAAAATAGTTCCTTATGCCCAAAGAGAAATAACTAAGTAATATGAATTCTATGATATGATGATGAGGATTAGAGGGGAGGAAAAATTGCACAACGATCAATATAGGAATTGAATATTAGGAAGTCTTTGTTTATCAAGCGAATAGTCTACTCACCTTTGATCCTACCAACGTATCAAAACACAATAGCAAATCGTTCTATGAATATTCCTTAAGTTATCTAATAGGGTTTAGGATTCAACAAATCTTTGGCTAAATAATAGGGCCTACTTAGCAACCTTAACTACCCAACAACTAAATTAATTAAGGGACTCCTATTCTTTGTCATTCTCCTAAAATCAAATTAATCCTAGTGTGAATGAGCACTTCCTAGTCGCAGGATCACGATAATACTATTAACTTAAGTACTACCACAAGTTCGCACAATTTGCGAAGGCTGACCTGCATGGGCCACCAAAAAAACTTGTCATGACCCGCACCTGCGTTTCGAGATACGAGTGCGTGTCCAAGCCAGCCTACGCCGCAGTGTCGACAGTAGAACCTTGTCTAGCCACAATGCTCTAAATCACATAAATAATAACTTAATTACTCATTCACACAAAACTACCTAATTTATAATTTCATAAGCTTTATATTTAAAGAAAGTACAATGTTCTTACAAATATTAAAAATGTCTACAACACATCTATTTTACTAATCTTTAGGTTTTGGCCTGCAAGTACACCCGTGTCTCCCCAATGCTAAGAGTAGTCGCGGCTAACCTAAAAAATATTGGTTTCTAGTCAAAAATAGAACGAGTACAATCCAAGCATGCAATTCCAATATATAATAACGACTATAAAATCATGAGTAGAAAATGACATACATGATGAAGGAAATAAACTATAAACATGGCACGGAAAGTAAAGAAAAATAGTTGACATGAACTATAAAAGAAGTAAAGCATGGAACAAAAAAACTTAATCAACTACGTGATTTAAAGTACACTGTTCAATATGTGATCAGGCTGGTCCACTATAACGTATGATCTACATATGATTTGCATCCTCACTGTCTATATTGCTTGAAATAAAACACGGTATATACTGTCTACATTGCATGAAATAAACACGGTCTACACTGTCTACATTTCATGAAATAAATACGGTCTATGGGGTTGATCACATATCTACTTAGTACGTACTTTTCCACCCGACTCACTACAAAAAAAGTATCTTTTTGGGACGACACTATAAGGAACACTAGTCTAAAAAGTCCTAAAAGTATAATTCTAGGGACGGCTATATTTTTAGTTACAAAATGTTGCTTTTTTTGGGACAGATTGTGAAAATGGATCACTATTTGGGACTGATGAAAATTTCTGTTCCAAATAATACATATTTTCGTCCTAATTATGTTGGCGGGAATACCACACGTGTGGCGGCTAATTGCCAAACTATTTGGGGGGAAAGTTTACCCCCACGTGTTTCCATAGTAACCATCCGATCGTCTGGATTAATCCAGACCGTCCATCCCAAAACCTATTTCCTATAGTCGATAGGACTTCTCTCTCTTTCGGATCAAAAAATTTTCTCTTCCTCTCTCTTTCCGATCAAAAATGGCGAGAGAACTGCTCTCTCTCCCTCCGACCTAGGTGATCCTTGCTGCTCTTTTTTTTCTCCGACCATTGTTCCGACCTGGTGCTCCAGTGTTGCTGCTCTCTCTCTCTCCCCGACCATTGCTCTCTCTCCGTCCGATCTTCCAACCCTAGGTGCTCCATTGCTGCTGCTTGGTATACTTCCCCCAATCTTTAGAATTTTTTACCAAAATATTTTAGTCTTTCCCTAATATTTGGATGCATGTTATTTTATCCTAGATTGTTTGCACTATTTACACCGTTTACTCAATTTTTCCTTGATATTTGAGTGTTTTACACTGTTTACACGGCTGCATGTAATTTTGTCGTAGATTGTTTGCTTAAAATTTGAGGGTTGTACACTGTTTACTGAAATTTTGGTTAAAATTTGAGTGTTTTACACTGTTTACACGGCTGCATGTAATTTTGACGTAGATTATTTGCTTAAAATTAGAGGGTTGTACACTGTTTACTGAAATTTTGCTTAAAATTTGAGTGTTTCACACTGTTTACACGGCTGCATGTAATTTTGACGTAGATTATTTGCTTAAAATTAGAGGGTTGTACACTGTTTACTGAAATTTTGCTTAAAATTTGAGTGTTTCACATTGTTTACACGGCTGCATGTAATTTTGTCGTAGATTATTTGCTTAAAATTTTAGGGTTTTACACTGTTTACTGAAACTTTGCTTAAAATTTGAGTGTTTCACACTGATTACACGGCTGCATGTAATTTTGTCATAGATTATTTGCTTAAAATTTGAGGGTTGTACACTGTTTACTGAAATTTTGCTTAAAATTTGAGTGTTTCACACTGTTTACACGGCTGCATGTAATTTTATCGTAGATTATTTGCTTAAAATTTGAGGGTTTTACACTGTTTACTGAAATTTTGCTTAAAATTTGAGTGTTTCACACTGTTTACACGGCTGCATGTAATTTTGTCCTAGATTATTTGCTTGAGATTTGAGTGTTTTACACTTGACTCAAATTTTTGCTAGAAATATGAGTGTTGTACACAGTTTACATGGCTGCATATTATTTTGTCCTAGATTATTTACCAATTTTTTTTTATCAACATTTGCTTGAAATTGATTACTTGTCCATATACATGAATTGACTTCTGTCATCACTATTTATCAATGACAATTAATGTTCAGTCATACTCTAGTGATACTGTTCATCATTGCTACTTTGTTCTCTGGCAGTGGAGAATGGTTTGCACATATCATCAAGATTGACAATTTTGAGGCACCCATCACTTCTTCTTTTTTTATTATCCTATGCAACTCATACTTTTTCCCTGACTTCTGCAGATTTCAATGTGTAAAACATGTGTGTATATATATATATTTGTGCCTTACAGGTTATTCTCTTGGATATGTGTGTATATGTGCGTATATGTGTGTGTGTGTCTGTAGCAAATAACTTTTGTTAAACTAACTGGCAGTGGTTGCGACCATCTCTAGTTAATGGTGCTTAGTATCCTTGTGGTCTTTTCATATACATCAAACGTACTGACATTTCTAATAAGAGTTATTTACCAATTTTTTGCTCGAATTTAATTACATGTGACACTGTTTATACAGGATTATTTACCAAGATTTTTTTTAGGATTATGTACCAATTTTTCATAGTTATTTACATGTGACACTATTCCCGGCTGCATATGTTTGTCTTAGTTTTAAGCATCAGTTATTTAGGTGATTATTTTTCTTTTGGGAAGATTTCGGTTTATGAAGTATATCAGTTTATTGAGAAAATTATTTGGTGGCAAAAATATGTTAGAACACCACAATATGTGCACATTGTCGTTAATTTGTGAATATTTGTGAAAAAATAGATTTTTTTTGTGAAAAATTGGGCCACATTTAGACCTGTCAATTGGGCCGGCCCATCCCAGCCCGGCCCGGCCCGAACCCCAAACACTGCTTATCATTTGTTTGTCAATGTGTGTTATCCTTGGCTTTAGCACAAGCAATTTGTGCTGTGCTTGGCTTTGGCCAAGCAATTTGTGCTTTGCTTGGCTTGGGTTTGCTTGGCTTTGCTTTTTTGCTTTGCTGTGCTTAGTTTGGCTTCTTTTGTGGGTACATGCCAGCCAGTCTTCATGACGGGCGGTGAACGGTGACTGTGTTGTTTGTGGGTACATGCTTAGTTTGGCTTTTTTTGTGGGTACATGTCAGCCAGTCCTCATGTCGTGGGTCACGTGCCGGACTGGGCTGAGATTTTTCACTCTTGGCCCGGCCCGGCCCGACCCGCTATAGTTCATGGGTCGAAGAGGCCCGAGCCCGGCCCACCCAAATTCAGTGTCGGGCCAGCCCGGCTGACTTGACAGGTCTAGACACATTTGCATGGACAGGAACATGAGTTTGAACCTGGCTATGTTCTTTATAGATTTTAATTTGTCAAATTATTGCGTTTATGCGTTCATGTAGGAATTATTGTGATGGTTTGTGAAAAATTGGGTTTTCTTGTGAAAAATTGGGACACATTTGCATGGATAGGAACATGAGTTTGAACCTGGCTATGTTGTTTGTAGATTTTAATTTGTCAAATTATTGTGATTATGCGTTCATGTAGGAATTACTGTGATTATTTGTAAAAAATGGGTTTTTTTTAAAAAAATTGGGACACATTTGCATGCCCATTCTGGATTGATGTTAAACATGTTATAAATGGAGATGAATTTGAACCTGGCTATGTTCTTTGTAGATTTTAGTTTGTTGAAAATCAACATTTGTGAATCATGCTTGAGCTTTTCAGTTGAAATTGGTTATTTGTGCCATGTGTTAGTTCCATGTCAGTAAGTCATAATCAACCTTGGTAGTATATTAATTTCCTTTTTCTAGCTAGTAATTGTCATAATCAATTGGTTATCTATATGCTTATTATTTCTTCTTCTTGGGCACATTAGTACATGGCTACCAATAAGTGTTTGCTCTATTATTAAATTTGTCTTTACTTGATATATTGCATAAGAATTTTGACTCTAATTTGTTAGAAAGTATATTCTTTGCATGATATATATTTTGGATGGTGCTAGGTGATAATTGTCTTTTGGAAATTGATATGGATAAGCGTTGGATTGGATCACATGATTGGAATTCAAAGGCATACAAGGATGGGGTCGAAGCATTTCTTAAATTTGCATATAGAACTAAGAATGCTGATACGGTCCATATTTATTGCCCATGTAGTAGATGTGTAAATCGTGTTTATCATAATCGACAGACTGTGGAGGTTCATATAGAGAAGTATGGATTTGAAAGGAGTTATATGGATTGGATATATCATGGGGAGTTATTGGGTGGTTTGGGTAATAACACCGATAATATAGGAGATGATATGTCAGTTGATGAAAGTGATGCTGGATTAAATGAATGTGCTGATATGACAACAATGGTACGAGAGGGAATGGGATTCTCATTCATGATAGAAAATATGGGTTGCGAGGAAGAGCCCATGGCAGAAGAAAACTTGCGGTCCGATGAATGCATGCCGAAATACTTCAAACTTCTAAATGAAGCAGAAAGCGATTTGTACGAGAGTTGTCCTAAGGGTGTCACTGAGCTATCATTTGTTGTCCAACTTTTACACCTGAAGCAACTTAATGGATGGACAAATCATTCTTTCACAATGCTGTTGGTCTTCTTAAAAAAGGTGTTTCCGTGTGCCAAGATTCCCAAATCATACTATCAAGCCAGTAAGCTAACTACTGACTTGGGGTTCACTTACAAAACATGGGATGCCTGTCCTAATAGTTGTATGTTGTTTCGAAATGAAACTGAGAATCTCGACAAATGTGAGATTTGTGGGGCTTCTAGATATAAAGTTGATCATGCCAACGAGGGTAATCTTCCTCCGGTTGACCAGGGTACTAAAGTTTCTCAAAAAAGGTTCGATATTTTCCTTTAATACCAAGACTGCAACGATTATTTTGGTCATCGCATACAGCTTCGCTTATGAAATGGCATGCTGAGAAGCGAGTAGAGGATGGTGTAATGAGGCATCCGGCAGATTCTCGTGCTTGGAAGGCTTTTGATGATAATAATCCATCCTTTGCCAGAGACAGTCGTAATGTTAGACTTGGGTTAATTACCGATGGATTTAATCCGTTTGGTAATATGAGTGTTGCTCACAGTACCTGGCCTGTTGTAGTCGTCCCTTACAACTTACCCCCGTGGTTGTGCATGAAGCAACCTAACTTAATTTTGTCTATTCTTATTGATGGACCAAAAGGTCCAGGTGATAAGATTGACGTTTATCTGCAACCCTTAGTAGAGGAGTTGAAAGAACTTTGGGAGGTTGGTGTTTCTACTTATGATGCATCAACCAAACAGTTATTTCAACTAAATGTAGCACTGTTGTGGACAATTAGCGACTTTCCTGCATATGCTATGTTGTCAGGATGGAGCACAAAAGGTGAATTTGCTTGCCCTTGTTGTAATAGGGATCATCAAGCTACCCGATTGACAAATGGTGGCAAGTATTGTTACTGGGGTCATCGTAGATTCCTACCAGGGCGCCATAAGTTTCGAAGGGAGAGGGTAACTTTTAATGGCAAATTAGAAATGAGGCCACCACCTTTGACATTATCTGGAACAGAAGTGTTAAAGCAGTTGAATGATCTCAATGTTTTAACTGAATATAAGAAGGAGGACCTCTTTACAAAGAGGAAGAGGGAAGAAGAAGAAAAAGAGAGAGCAAAAACACACAGTCTGCCAAAAACAAGATTAGGTTGGAAGAAGAAGAGCATCTTTTTTGAACTACAATATTGGGAACACAATTTGATTCGCCACAATCTAGATGTTATGCATATTGAAAAAAATGTATGTGATAATGTCATTTTTACTTTGCTAGGTATTAAAGGCAAAACAAAAGATAATATAAAGGCTCGAAAAGATCTCAGAGATATGAAAATTCGATCAGAGCTACATCCTCAACCACGGGGAAGAACTCTAGAGTACTTGCCTCCAGCTGAGTTCACAATGAGCAACAAAGAAAAGGACATTTTCTTGAAAGTGTTGCGAGATGTAAAAGTCCCTGATGGTTATTCATCTAATATATCTCGATGCGTGCATACAGAAGAGCGGAGTATGTGGGGTCTTAAGAGTCATGACAATCACATTTTAATGCAACAGTTACTTCCTATAGCTATTCGAAGGGTCTTACCAAAGCATGTTGTTAAATCCTTAATTGAATTAAGCAACTGCTTTGTGGTGTTGTGTTCAAGTGTAAATAGTATTACAGACTTGGAAAATTTTCAAGATCGTATGGCACTTACGCTTTGTAGTCTTGAGAAGATTTTTCCACCTGGGTTTTTCGATATAATGGAACACTTGCCTATGCATTTAGTGGATGAGTTACAAATTGCTGGAGCAGTATTGTATCGTTGGATGTATCCCATGGAAAGATATTTGCACACCTTAAAACTTTATGTGCGGAATCGTGCTCATCCAGAGGCTTCTATTGCTAAATCAGTATTGTTAGAAGAATGTATGACTTTCTGCTCAAGGTATT
This sequence comes from Iris pallida, assembly GCA_029216955.1. Taxonomy (NCBI): domain Eukaryota; kingdom Viridiplantae; phylum Streptophyta; class Magnoliopsida; order Asparagales; family Iridaceae; genus Iris; species Iris pallida. The sequence goes on from JANAVB010011999.1 coordinate 21,332,246, forward strand.
TGGACAATAGTACGGAAACCAAAATGAAGCGGCCAAGAAGAAATGATGATGGAGGAAAGAAATCTGGTCGCGTTGTAGGTAAAGCAGTGAACTTTCGACTTGATCCAATTATGCAAATACAAGCTCATCGATATGTGCTTGCCAACACGGAGGCAGTAGCACCATTCATTGAGTAAGTTTGTCTTGACTAATACCATGATTTATATCCTCTCGTTTAGTTATGTAATTGAAATAAATTTCTACATCTTGATACAGGAAACACCTTGCTGAACTTGGGTCAAAATATCCACAAGCTTCACAACGACACCTTATTAGTCGCCTTCATAATGAACACTTTGTCTCTTGGTTTAAGGAGCATGTAAGTAGATGTATCTTTTAATGAACATTTAATATTTTTGACAGCTTGCAGTAAAATATCATTATTAACCTTGTTTAATGTTTTTTAATATAGGTGAAAGGTTTACCAGAGCAACAAATATCAGAGGAGATCAGATGCCTAGCTTTAGGCCCTCTTAAGGATGCTTTGAAATTTAATTCTTACATTGTTAATGGTTTTAGATTTCGAACCAAAAAAATTGATCTTCGTAGAAAAACTCAGAATAGTGGAGTCCTCCTAAAAGCAGAACAAATGAGTTATTCTAGTCGGAAAGATAGAAATCCTCTTACAGGGGATGTTATATTCTACGGACAACTGATAGACATTATTGAGATAAAATATTTGAACGGCATGAAGTATGTTTTATTTAAGTGCAACTGGGTTAATCCACGAGTGGGCCAGAAAGTGGATGAGTTTAATTTTACTCTGGTGAACTTCAATCATTTGTTATACAAAGAGAATAGGGTGATTGATGAACCTTATATCTTAGCATCCCAAGCAGAACAAGTTTGGTATGTTCAAGACCCTCTAGAGTCAGATTGGCATGTTGTTGTTCAGATGTCGCCGCGAGACGCATTTGACAAGTACTCAACAATAGTAGAAGATTTAGAAGCTAATAGAGTGGAACCTTATAGCATGCAACATCTGGATGAAGCTCATAATGGATCTTGGGTTAGGCAAGGAGTAGAGGGCTTGGTGGTTGACACAAATATTTGTGATGGTGATGATGACCATGATGACAGTGGTCATGAGTAGCAAGTTTGTAGCTTGATTTGCAACTATTTGTGATGCATATCAAATTACAAACTTGTTCCTCTTAGCTATTTTATATCCTTTCAAGTTGTTGGTTGTTTTATCTACTGTGATTGAACGTTGATGAATTTTGCTTATTTCAGTGAATGTTGATTAATTTTGCTTATTTTCTTTACTTCATTCATTCATCTTGTCATATACTTAGCTTATTTTCTTTACTTCATTCATTCCTCTTAGCTATACTATACTTCATTCATCTTGTCATATACTTGCTTCTACATGTTGTATGATAAACATGTTCTGTGATAAACATATATTATTTAGTGGCTCTACTATATATTTAGTGGCTTCTATATGTTCTGTGATAAACATATATTATTTAGTGGCTTCTACATGTTCTGTGATAAACATATATCATTATTAAATCTGGTCGCGTTGCAGTAAAATATCATTAATCTGGCTTCTGTATCCCTTTAATTCATCATGCTACTTATACGAGACTGCAATTTGTATTTGAGTTGATAGTGTAGGTTTGTAATGACCAATCACGGGATAACCCTGTATATTGCAATTTTTAACTTCTATTAGGAAAAATGTCCCCACAAAAGAAGAAGTTTATCAAGCCTGGGTTCATGTCGGGATATGAGAGGCAAAGATTGGAAAATATTACTAGAAATAAAATGAAAATGGATGCTTTGAATTTGCAACAAGCTTCAAAGCTTGTAATGAATTCGAAGATGGTTACTCGAACAAGTTCGAGTAAGATGGGAAAAAGAAGCGCAAGTGAAAGAGATGATGAGTATATTCCCGTCGGTGATGACTTGCTTAGCGAGGAAGATAGCAACCATAATGAAGAATCTTCCGACCCTAAAATGAAGAAGGTAATAAATTGGATATCAAGTCTTGTGTTTTCTGTCTTCATTCATTGGAATATCTTACTATTTTTCTTATGTTTCAGGTTGCAAACAATGATGACTCTTCTGTCCCTAAAATGAAAAAGGTTAAAAATTTGATCACAAGCGATTTTTTTACTGTTCTAGTGTACAGCTTACTACTATGGTTGCAAATGATGAGAAAAGCAACATCCGGGGTCCTCGAGTCTTGATCCCTATTGGTGCTGGTCTTGACCCTCTACCAATGCTTGCACTGCCAATGTCTAATGAGTTGTGATACGCTCTAATACACCAGTGTGCACTTAAATTTCTTCTGATACGCCACTGTGCAATTGATACTTCTTCTGATACTCGGGTATCCTGCTATGGTGGTTTGGTTCTTCATTGGTAGAGCTGGTTGAGCCGCATCGTGGATGTTATTGAGCTATTGCAGACCCACGGTGAGCTTCGATCTGATGCCTAGCTTCAACTGGGATCAAATTGTAGAGGAAGATTATTTTACTATGGTTTGAGCTTCCTTGCATAGATTTTTATTCTGATTTGAACTTCCTTCTATGTCTTTTTAGTGTGTTGGACTATCTTGATCTAATACAACACATGTAGCAAATGATGAGAAAAGCAACATCCGGGGTCCTCGAGTCTTGATCCCTATTGGTGCTGGTCTTGACCCTCTACCAATGCTTGCACTGCCAATGTCTAATGAGCTGTGATACGCTCTAATACACCAGTGTGCACTTAAATTTCTTTTGATACGCCACTGTGCAAATGATACTTCTTCTGATACTCGGGTATCCTGCTATGGTGGTTTGGTTCTTCATTGGTAGAGCTGGTTGAGCCGCATCATGGATGTTATTGAGCTCATGCAGACCCACGGTCAGCTTCGATCTGATGCCTAGCTTCAACTGGGATCAAATTATAGAGGAAGAATATTTTACTATGGTTTGAGCTTTTCCTTGCATAGATTTTTATTCTTATTTGAACTTCCTTCTATGTCTTTTTACTGTGTTGGACTATCTTGACAATTCTGGATATTTGATCCTCAAATTTTGTCGAGGATGACCATTTTTTCTTTTCTTTATATACATATTGAATCTAATTTTCTTATATCTAATACAACACATGTAGCAAATAATACTTCTTCTGATACTCGGGTATCCTGCTATGGTGGTTTGGTTCTTCATTGGTAAAGCTGGTTGAGCTGCATCATGAATGTTATTCAGCTCATGCAGACCCACGGTGAGCTTCGATCTGATGCCTAGCTTCAACTGGGATCAAATTGTAGAGGAAGAGTATTTTACTATGGTTTAAGCTTTTCCTTGCATAGATTTTTATTCTTATTTGAACTTCCTTCTTTGTCTTTTTAGTGTGTTGGAGTATCTTGACAATTCTGGATATTTGATCCTCAAATTTTGTCGAGGATGACCATTTTTCCTTTTCTTTATATACATATTGAATCTAATTTTCTTATATCTAATACAACACATGCATCTCTATGATGAGAAAAGCAACATCCGGGGTCCTCGAGTCTTGATCCCTATTGGTTCTGGTCTTGACCCTCTACCAATGCTTGCACTGCCAATGTCTAATGAGCTGTGATACGCTCTAATACACCAGTGTGCACTTAAATTTCTTCTGATACGCCACTGTGCAATTGATACTTCTTCTGATACTCGGGTATCCTGCTATGGTGGTTTGGTTCTTCATTGGTAGAGCTGGTTGAGCCGCATCGTGGATGTTATTGAGCTCTTGCAGACCCACGGTGAGCTTCGATCTGATGCCTAGCTTCAACTGGGATCAAATTGTAGAGGAAGAGTATTTTACTATGGTTTGAGCTTCCTTGCATAGATTTTTACTATGGTTTGAACTAACTTCTATGTCTTATTAGTGTGTTTTTTTTGCATAGCTTACTACGTACTATGGTTTGAACTTCCCTATGGCACCGTGTTGGACTATCTTAACAGCACCTACCTATATACTGCTACATTGATTATGTATTTCCAGGCTGCATACAACAGTCCTACACGTAGGTCATCGCGTATTGCAAAGAATATGGAACATGTCATAGCAATGGGTGAGAGGACATTAGAGCCACGATTAGAACCCTCTTTTATGGAGGATGTCTTGCGCATTCCTATATCAAGACATCAAATTTTTCAGGAGAGCGATGATGAGCCTTTAGATAATGAGCCAGTAGAGAATTCTGAGAAAATTCCGAAGGGTAAGTTTTGTATTGAAATTTATAATGTAAATTGTGAGCTATTAATGGTTCTGATTTTTAAGTAGTATATTTATGAGTCTTTCCCTTTTGTTTCTGATAAGGTACGATGGAGAGTGGACCTTCCACTAGGCAACATAGAGGAGCTGCTAAGCCATGGAAAAAATGGGATAATGGAGTAAAAAAAATCATAGAGTGGGATGAAGATTGCCAACCAGTTGGAGAACATGGGCACCATTTGATGTCTCATCTTGGTAACCTTTCCCGAAATGGCGAATTGTTTCCGTTAACAATGTTATCTTGGCGTAAGGCTGATAAGGATAAACTAGAAATGGTCTGGGCGTCGGTTAAGGTAACTTTCCCCGTCTCTTTATCTGTATTTTCATGGATTACTATCTTTATTTTTAGTATTATCCTACTTGATAGTGAACCCCCTATTGTCTGTCTTGCTAAACCTATAGACACATTGGCATTGACTTTGTAGTCAGTAACACTCAAGGTCTGTATTGTAAGCTATAGATCATAGCACTATAATTCACCATCAAGAGTAAAAACAAATCGATTGAAGCAGCTGTGGCCTAGAAGTGTTGATTGAAAATGTTATTTCAAGTGCAATATTTTGTTTATATTCTATTAATGTTGGAATGAAGATGTTGAAGTGGTTACTTGTTTTTGGTTTGGGATGATTTAACTAATTTATATCTTGCTGTTCTTGTGGTTGTTTGGAAGTATAACCTCGGATATCATGTTTGAATGCTTTACCATCACCTATTGTTCACATATTTTTGCTATCGATAATGGCTACTTATATTGATAACTTAGATATTATGTTTTTTTAAGGAAAACACAAATGCACCCGATGCTTTTAAAGCTATTTGCTTTAAGAAAATGGGAATTTCCTGGAAGGCCTTCAAGCATCGAGTGAAAAAAGACTTCTATACAAAGTTTGAGACCGATGAAGAGCGCCTAGCAAATGTGCCGTCCCGGGTGGAGCCCAGTCAATGGCCAACTCTAGTGGCATATTGGGGCTTGGGTAACACACAGGTATAAATCGACTAACAAATAACTTACATCCATATTCATGCTAGTGGCAAACCCTTTATTTCAATTTACTAAATAATGTCCAAATGTTTTTTAGAAAGTTTCGGAGAAGAACCAAGTTAATCGCGGAAAACTTTGTGCTCTCCCTAGAACTGGTAGAAGATCCTTTCCAGAAATAAAGAGAAAGGTTAGTATTGTGTTTTTTGGTAAGATAATTGTCATATATTTTCAGTTTATAATGTATAAGTTTTTTCTTACTTTGGAACATGCATACACATCAGAGGCGGTTAGAAAACAAGCCTGTTGACCTTGTCAACATGTGGAGAGCCACTAGAGGAAAAGATGGCAGTTATAATGAAGAAGACGGGGCTGCTGGAACAGAGGTATATAAAATTCATATTTGTAATGAGTTTTTTTTTAACAAAATGTCTATTGCAAATTAGAGAAATTTAACACAAACCTCCTTGCATGCTATAGAAAATGTTGGAAAGGAGAATTGAAGAGCTACCAGCTGAAGAACGAGATAACGAGGAGCAATTGAATAATGTTTACAGGGAAGTGATCGGACAAGATGGGCATGGCCGAGTTTTAGGCCGAGGAGTAGGTGTAAGCGGTAAAGGATCAACATCCTTAGCAGCTCATCAGGCTGAGATTCAACAAGCAACAAATGCTGAGATTGTACAACTACGAGAAGATGGTGAAAAGTTACGAGAATATGCGGAGAAGTTGAGAGAAGAGACTGACGCTTTAAGGAAAGAGCGTGAGGAGCAAGAGGCCCGGCACAAGAAAGAGCTTGAGGCGGTCAAGAGTGAGCTTAGGACTGAGCTCAAAGATGAAGTTGTGGCCATGTTCCTGAATGCTCAACTACTTTCTCAACAATCCAGTACATCGTCCAGGTAATTTGCCAACTATCAACTTATTACATTGGTTTTTTTTTTCTGTGATTCTTATGTTTGGTTTTCTTTCGTGGCTGCAATTTATGTTTGGTTCTCCATTTCCTTTCTTTCAAGTTAAAATTTGTATTTATTACATTGGTTTCTTTTCTGGACTGATCTTTTCGACTGAATTTTGCATAGTCTGAATTTTGCATAATCTCGGTATCAGTATCGGAACTGAATTTTAGCTTCTGTTTTCACTGTGTCCTTTTCCCTGGAAACTCCGAAACCAGTGATATTTTTTACATATTGCCAAGTTATTTTTTACACTGAATTTTAGAGTATGTTAGATGGGTATCCATTGTTTTGTTTTAAGTTCAAATTATTGGACTAAATGTTCAGTCTCAGATTTACACTATACAGTTATATTCAGTCTCTAAATGTCCATATCACCTACATATATCAGTCCATTATTTTGTTCAGGTCATTATAAACAGTCCTTCTGAACTAAGGAGTTCAGTTCCCTGTTTTGATATTCCGATCTGTACCTTCATTTCAGACAATTGAAACTTCAAGTTCAGTCATTGAACTTTATTTTGGAGAATGAACTTCAAGTTCAGAACATTGAACCTGTGTGTGGGATGTCTTGGTATCCTAACCCCAGGTTAGCTTGCATCTGTCCACCTTGATCCCGTCCACTGCAAATTCATGTAGGTTCACTGCATTTCCTGGGTTCAATCACACTATGATACAGTAATTTAGGTGCTGCTGTAACTTTATTTAAGGGTAATGGTACGGTAATTGGTTTTACTGATATTCGACAAGTATCAGAGGATTGACGTCATATGATATTCGACAAGTATCAGAGGATACTCGGTACGGTAATTGGTTTTACTGATAACCGAGTATTGGGTGGACATTGGGAAATCAAATCGGACCCTTCATTATCCTGATGTTGGATCAGACTCTGCTCGGCACACGTCAGGTTAATACTGATGTGTATCTTCCTCAAGGTACCTTATGAACTCGGTCATAGTTGGTATATTCTCGAAATTCTTGATATAATAGGATCAACCCTGTTCTAGATCGTTGTATTGGATACACTGAGTTATCCGTTTGATCAGATAACTGAACGAAAGCAATTAAGCTTTCGAAACACCTGACAACCACTCTTAGGCATTAGAACTTGTGTTGTTCGAGCCAACCTCATATTAAGATTCATATTGATACCAAGTAGGTGATGTTTTCATTTTACCATTTTTTCGAATACATCAACAGTCAGTATCTTATTAAATTATTGAAGCACGACTGAACATGGTATCCGACCCTACCCTTATACATATATTACATGCACTTGATTACAGCTACCCCTAGTTGTAATTGGCCAATCAGTGAAGGCCATGGGTAGTACTGAGAGATGTCGTCCTAAGGCAAAACCCTGGTTGGGAAGTCATTTATCCTTCTGAGGAAGAGACATCCTTAATGGCTTGCTCTCGAAACCACCTTGTGGTGTCAGTCTATTGATTTTAACTTTTACATTGGTTTTTTTCCAGCTTGTTACTGTAATTCTTGCTAGAATAATTGTACTTCCCATTTAAAATGTTTTCCAATTTTTCCCGTCTTCACTTAAACTTCCTTTTTCACTTGAAGCTTCCTTTGTCACTTGAAGCTTTTTCTGTACATTGTTTTTTTCCAACTTCTTTGTACGCAGGTACGAACAGTTTGGAAGAACGGTTAGTAGGTTTGTACAATTTGTTTAAACCTTCACAAACTAATGTGGTCTAGTCTGTACAATTTGGAAGAACTTGTCTTTCTTTTCTGGTTGTTCATGTATAGTTAGCAGGTTGCTAATTAATATATTGGCATATCTTCATTTGCAGGACCTTCAAAAGTATTCTGGATATGCTAAAATGATGGGCGACGATCTTGTGATGATAAAAAGTTTGGGTTAATTTTTGGGTTCATGTTGGATAATACTAAAAATATGGTGTAATGGTGGAGACAATGGGTTCATTTTGTAACTGAATTGTGGGTGATTTTTAGTGTTTTGGATTTATTTTGGAAAAGGTGGTTAAGGATGCTTAATGGGTTCAGCATTTTGTATGTAATGGTGGAGACAATGGGTTCATTTTGTAACTGCTGCTGTGGGTGATGTAGTATTTTGGATGTATTTTGGAAATGGTGGTTAAGGATGCTTAATGTTTTGGATGTATTTTGGAAATGGTTGTTTATCAATTGAACATATATAGTTATATATGAATTTTGTTGTCTTCTACTTAATGGCAAAGAATGCTTGATGTTGTTAAGTTTTTTGGTATTGGAGCTTTGATGCCTGGAGATACATCTGAGGACAAGCTTGACAACGTCCATGATTATATGAATTTGTGTATTTAAATTGTATGTTTTATAGCTGAAAAATACAGACATTAATTTCATAAGTGTTACTTTTGGGACAGTTATGTAATTGTCCTAGATAAAAACGACATTCTTTTGTAACGCTGGCAAATTTGTTTAGGACGGGTGTTACTCGTCACAAACTCTTTTATTTTGGGACGGTTTTGTAAACCGTCGTAAAGATGTAAGAATTCAAACTCTTTTGGTACGGTTACATTTTTCGACCCTAAAACGAAATTAGGACGGCATTTTTGGTCCTAAAACTTTTTGCCACGCCACCCTATATAGCACCGTCACTTACCGTCCTAAAATTCGTCCCAAATCACAATTTAGGACTGATTTGGGTCTTTTTAAGACGGATTTTTGGGGTCCCAGAAAATCACTTTTTTTGTAGTGACTACTACACATGGATTAGTCACGACAATAAATTACGAAACACGATAAAATAAAATATGGCATCATGACTAAAATCCATATGACACTAACCCGTGTACCGACCGGATCAAGAATCAAATATGTATCACTAATCATACAATTATAGTAATTAACAATACTAAAAACAAAACATAAAGTGTACTCACCTGAGGTCCTTAGCTGGTGAAACTGATAATCTTGTTGGGTCCAGAATAGTCCAATTGGCTAGAGTTGATGTGAAGAATTTCGAAATTGCAAGAAAATGAGGAGTATGATTAGTCACGATCGCTGATTTATAATCGAAAGGAATTACATAAATAATACATAAAACTATTTTGGAAAATAATCATAATATTATAAAACCATATTTTTCTACTAGTCCTAATACCTTTTGATAAACATATAAAAATCAGCGAAACCAATTTAAGGCTAAAATCTTGATTTCCTCAAGTATAACCTTTAACTGTAAATACCATAAAATATATTTTTAGGGCTCGACGCCCCATTTTGAAATTACCTATAGGCCTCAAAGCCAAAAATTATATATATATATATATATATATATATATATATATATATATATATATATATATATTGGTCATAATAAGAATTTGGAAAATAATATATAATTTTGGAAAACAATAATTCATCTAATAATACTAATGTTAATAACAACAATGATAATAATGGCAACTAACAATAATACTAATTACTATACATACTAATAAACATGATGCTGGTTACTCTGCTACTAAGTAACCATTAATCTAAAACACTATTAAATCATATCTCTCCCTCTCTCTCTCGGTTTATAAAAAAAATAACATAATAATATAGTAATTATAACTATACAACATACTTTATATAATCATAGTATCATACTAATTATTAATTTTTTTAGAGAATAGAAAATAATATTGAAACTAATAATGGAACAACCCTTGCTCTCTCTTCCCTGTGTTTTTCCTCGGGAAGGGGAGAAAACAATAGGAAAGAGGGGATGTAACTATAGCAAAATTAAAGAAATAATAATAACAAAAGCTACTGAAGCATAAGCAGCTGTAACAAAAGCAAAACACAAAAAAAATAAAAGCTAATGAAGAATAAGAAGTGGAAAGAGAAAGAGAGGGAGAGAGAGTGAGCATAATAGAGAGAAATAGAGAACGAAAGGAGGGTCGAAGTCTCACCGTAGCGATCGCACTCGGCCGCGAGGAGGTGGCTCGACTGGAGACTGGACGCGGTGGCGGTGGCTCGCCAAAGGAGGGAAAAGCTCGGTGTGGGGCCGTCGGTGATACTGGAGGAGCTCGAAGGACTCGACAGTTTTGGAGCACGGGCACGACACCGACAATCGCACGGTCGGAGCTCGGCAAGGTAGATCGCCATTTAGGATGTCGAGGGGAGGGCGGAGAGGCTCGGGGAAGGTGGTCTCGGCGGTCGGGGAAGGGTTGCCGGTTGGGGATGTCGGTGCGGCGGTTCGGCTGTAGGCCGATGCCGGTGCCAGCAACCTTCGAACGGGGTTGCCGACGTCGCTCTGGCGGCGCTTGGCCGTGGTGCTGCGGCACCGGTTGGGACCGGGAGAGAGGGGGGTATGGCGGACGATTTGCCATACGGCGGGGGAAGTTTTTTTTTTTTGTATATTCTGGATTGCCTCCTAATTCCTTCGAATTTCTGTGTCCGAATCGGACACGAGAATTTCGTATTGATGTAAAGAAACGGGATATTGGCAAGGACACAGACAATACGGGTCCGGACAAGTTTGACACATAGTGTATTGGTTATGATATTGTGTTGGTGGCGGAGGTGGTTTAATGGTTGTGGCGGTGCTGATGTATGGTGGTGGCAGTAGTGATGTATGGTGGTGGCAATGGTTTCATCGGGGTTTGGTTGATGCCTCTATTTATATACCTGGCTTTGGTTTGTTATTAATCCTATGTGGATTAGAAGAGAGCAAATTCAGATCATTTTGGATGAGAATGCAGAGGATTTGGGTAGTCGGCAAGGAATTTTGAATATTCTTTTATAACCCTCCCCCTTTCTTTTGTTAGCTAACTCAAAGTTACAAATCAATTTTAATTCAAATAAAAGGTTATCATTTAAATAAAACGATATCCTCCAAATAGTTTAAAACATGTTTTTTTGTTAATAAAAAATAACCTTCTTAATTTAAATCAAACAATCCTTTAAATCAAAAAGAATCTAAACTTAACTCATTAATAGATAATAAGGGTTTTGATTTAGAGAATTATTTACTATACATCCAAAGTAGTTTAAATCGCCTATTGATATCATCAAGAATCTAAAATGATCACTATATAACTTCTAGAACAATATTCAATATTATCCAACCCAAAAAAATAATTAATTACTACAATAAAGTAAAATCCGTTACCATCAATAAAAATATATTTTTATAAATCCAAAATTCTTTTTTAAAATACTTTTTAACAAATCTTTTTAATACTAAAAATTATCTATGCTTTTCCAAAAACCATTTTGAAATCAATAATTTGAAAGCCCAAAGTACTAACCAATTTTGTAATCAACTTAAATATATTTTTTATTAAAACCGAATAGTACTTTAATTTGAAGCTAGTTTTTAATAACATAAATAATCACAAAATACCCTTTGCAAAATCTTGACGAAACTAACCTTTAACAAATAAATTAAAAAATAAAAAAATCGAGGAAGAGGAGTTACAATCTATTTATGAGATCGCAAATAAGGAGAAACTAGTATGTGATGCATGTGATTTAGGCAAACTTACTAGGACGCCATATGTTAGTGTGGGCCATAGGAGCTCTTCTGTTTTTGATATTATACAATCTGATGTTTGGGGCCCGTGCGCCACAACTACTATGAATGGTTACAAGTATTTTGTTTCCTTTATTTATTGTTCCTCTCGTGTCATCTGGTTGTATTTGATGAAAAATAAGAGTGATACTTTTGCCTATTTTCGAAACTTTCAAAAATATGTCCAGACTCAGTACAAAGTACTGGTGAAGGTACTGAGGTCTGACAATAGGATAGAGTATCCAACTAAGCACTTGAAGAATACCTGTCAGCCTACGGGATACAGCATCAGACCACCTGTGTATACATACTAGCACAGAATAGAGTGGCAGAAAGGAAGAACATACACCTTCTGGAGGTGGCAAGGAGCACGATGATCGCCATGAATGTCCTACAGAGTCTGTGGGGACATGCAGTACATACAACAGCTCAACTGATCAAAAGGATGCCCTCGAAGGGTACTGGGATGGAAGTCTCCATGTGAGATATTGCAAGGAAATAGTAGTGGAATACTCCCGCTGAAGTTGTTTGGCTGCGTATATTTTGTGAAGGACAACATATCGTCTGTTGGGAAACTTGACCCAAGAGCAGTCAAGTGTGTCTTCGTGGGCTATTCGGCGACTCAGAAGGGTTACCTGTGCTGGAGCCCAGTAGAAAAGAAAAGGTTTGTGAGCATAGATGTTCACTTCAGGGAGCATAAACCATACTACCATCAGGAGGGAAGCTCATCCATGGACAACTCACCTGATACTGAGAGTATGAGGCAGGAGAGGAAGATTGGTGAGAGTGTGGTAACCAATTTAGGAGTATGGCATGGAGAACGGTTGAGGATGAGCAGGAAAGTGAAGAAGAACAGGGGGAGAAGATGAGAGGTGTTAGGCCCACGGCTCAGGGGGGTTACTTACCTACAGCAGAAAAGGAAAACAAACTACAGGACCAGTACATAGTGCCACTGCCAAGTCCCTTGTCTACATCTGTCTCGACTCCCGAGACACCTACACCACCACCACCAGATTCCCCTTCAGGTGATATCATTCTTTCTACTCCTCCCACACTATTATCAGTATTGAGGACGTGTCACGACCCGCACCCACTGTTTGGGTACGAGAACGTAACAACGCCCAGCCTACGCCGTAGTATCGACGGTAGAACGCTGTCCTAGGTCACAACATCTAACAATATAATGCTAAGCAGTTATACTCCCCGAATGGGGGTAACATAGCAGATACAGTCTCAATCACATCTAAGGCAGAGCATGATAATGATAGATAAAACATAAAATCCAAAAGAGATACAGGAGATAGAAGTCTAAGTGTCTAAGATACATAAACCCAGGAATACATCTCAAAACTCAAATACAGTAATCCACAAATCAAGTACAACTCCAGAAAAATAAAATAACTATCTAAACATCCTCTAATGTGTCTCCTCTAGGCTAGCAGGCACCTCCAGGCTATCTGTAAAATTTATCAACAGGTCCAGTCAGGACTGGAGCGAGTACAGTACATCTCAACAGTTCATAGCAGGTTAGAAGATATAATCATACAGTAAAGTAAGATACAAGTACTGAAAGAAATACAGTATGTAAACAGAGAGAGAGTAAGCTGTAATAGAAATATCTACTATAAATAGAGAGCTAACATGTGGCTAGTGAGTCAGAGTACAACATGAACATGTAAATGGCTTGGAATGATTCTGTGAAGACACTACGGAATGATTCAAAGAAGATACTACTGGTGTATTATTCACATGTCCACTTCTACTCCTCCGTACCCCCAATCAATACACAAGGATCCAGCCAGGTTATGTTATATGATTCCATGCACGGCCCTCGAAGGGTGATACATGGATGTCCCATAAATGGGAATTCTGGGGGTTATCCAACATTGTAAGATTCAAGAGACTCTGTGATCATGAGGGTACATGTCACAAGTAATCAAATGAACCAAGAAGCATAGTGATACGCCATGTAAGTAAAATACACAGAACACGTAGTACCCGATGCTCCTTAAGGATAACATCTCAAGAAAGGATCCATATAGTACCAATCCGTGTGACCATCGTGACAGTACAAGTAAAGTAATATACTGCAGGAAATAATTCTAAGCAGGATATGAAATGATCAGAGAATGTACTCGCCTGATATCTGAATGTCCAAGGTAAAGATACTGTCCGAGGAGAGGTGTCTGGCTCCTAATTAGAACAGCACATGTCACAACATGTCCAGAAGGGTAATATAAAGCACTACAATACATTCTACGTGAATCTAGGTCAAACTAGGCCAAAGTCAACCCTTCGTCAACTCTGGTCAACTGTACTAGTCAAACTAGGTCAAACTAGGTCATGTCCTAACCCAGCAAAGTCTTACTAGGCCTAACCAAGACTATCCAAGCAAGCACACATCACTACAAGGCTATACAAGCCAATATACACCCAACTCTATATAGCATACAATTATTCAATACTCAAATAGGCAAGAATTCACATTGGATATACACTAGATAATCTATTACTTTAAGCTATATATGTCTACACTTATATACACATGCATATATTGGTATTCAACATTAGGTCTATAATCATGGCATTTCAAATGGTTATATAAACTTATATATTACAACACAATATGCTAACATATATATAATATACATACATAGCTAAGTTAACTGTATTCATAAATACTTATTTAAGAGGCTATGTGTGTGTATGTGAACATGGCAAAGGGGCAAGTGAGGGTTAAATGGACATACATAGTGTATACATATCAAAGAGTGTCAAAGTGTAAGTGAACAAAGTGTCAAGTGTGATAGTGTCAACATAGTGTAAAGGGTACATGAGGTAATATAGGATTTGTGTTAACATAGAACATTACATCTCATTAACTTGTATGTTGCATACATTACATCTATTATTACATTACATTCATGCTTGCATTCATTCATCATTCATTTATTCTCTTGCACTACTATATGTACCATACATTACATACTATGGAACCTACATATTCATTACAAGCCATACTTATACATGCTTACATTAGATAGGATACTTACACCTCATACATCATTTATTTAACCATTTACTCATGCTTACATTCTCTATTTAATTACATAATGTATATACATTAACATGGGTTAAAATCAAATAGAACATAATATTACACATAAGGGTGCACAAAATGCATATGCCGAATAGTAACTCCTACTAATAATCAATACTGTACCATCTCAGCATGAATTAAAATCTAGGATTAAAGTATGTTATAGATCTATGTGTTAGCTTTCCGAAAATTCAAACGGATCGCGTTTTCGTTTCCGGAAACTCCTGGAATCGCGAAAACACCGAGAATGCGTTGTCTTTCGTACAGCTGACACTCAAATAATTCTCCAGAAAGTTACAGAAAGAATTAGGCCTATTAATACATGTTTTTGGAAAGCTAACTTCAATACGCTTCTTTTAAAAAAAATGGGAGATTAAACCGAGCATTGGGCTAGAAGTTATGACATTTCTAGGTTAGGGCTAAAATTAAAAACGTGGATAACAATCATGACGGATTTGGGTAGTTTGAGACAAAAGAACACAAATATATAACATAATATATCAAGAACTCACTCTCTACACTAATATATATATGAGACACTATAGAACACATCTCCAATACAAAAATATGAGATTAAACATGTAATAATTCATTCATACATAACAACAACACATAGTGTGTCCAAATTTGGGATTTTCCCACATGAACACAACCACAACACAAAGGACACTCCTATGACCTCCAAATGGACACAAAATGGACACAAATGGAGATACAACCATGGGGGTCATTCCTATGGGTTCAAAATAGACTTATATGCATGAGGAAATGAAAAGGAGAAGGGATTTATACCTCCCGGTAGATCGAATCGAAGAAAAGCCTTCCCGGAGCGACACCGACACGTAGAGATTCCAAAAGGACACGAACGAGCTCTGAATCCTCCCAAACTTGGGTAGCTTCCTCCTTGGCTAGAATGGAGAAGGAAAAAAGAAGATTTGGTGGTGAAATGGAAGGATTTGGTGGAGAAATTGCTAGGAATTGCTCTCTAGGAATTTGGGGAAGAACAAGAGAGAGATTGTGGATGAGAATAATGAAATGAACTTGAGCATATCCTCTCCCAAAGTGGATGGCCATATGGGGCTATTTTTCCTATTATGATAAGGTCCAAAATGCCCCTACTAACCTATTCTATGAGTATTAGGAAAGGGCTAATTGGTTGGGGCTAAATTAGTCATTCTAAAGTCTCTAATCACACTAACCTTATCCATAATAATTAGTCTAACCTCTAACTAAAATATTTCTATCATGTGGACTAAAATTAATATCATGTGGGCCATGTCTAACTAGTGTGTGGGTCCCACTAGAGTCAAACTACCCCCGGGTCCCCGTTTCAAGTCGTATTGAGTTAAAATTCGAACCCGGCTCAAATAACCCCAAAACAATATCATAAATAATAAAATAATATCAAAATAATTCAAAGAGGTCAAATGCAAAAATATTCTTAGGCCAAAAATGACATTACAATATCATAATCACATGGTTAGGCTCTAGGTCAAACAGTCTCTAGGGTTTCACTAGCAAAACGTCAAAACCACAAGTCATTGATTTAAATAATTTTAAAATGATTTAAAATCACCAAAAATCATATCATGAATTAAATATCATTATTAAAATAATTATAAACACAAAATTTCAAAATTACCCTCATTTGGAAAACTGGGTGCTACAACTCTACCCACCTTAGAAAAATTTCGTCCTCGAAATTTAAGATCGATAGTACTCCTTCTAGAGCCTCTAACCTACCCAATATCTAAGGTAATACTTTCTAACACTGGAATAATAAACGGACATCTAAAAAGTGTCAATCTAGGAATACCTCCAATACTGCTCTGCTGTACGGCGGTAATGGAACTTCAATAAAATATGGACTGGAACCTATATCCAAGGGACTGGACCTATTTTAAAGTGGTCTTAACTAAGGATGAAAAGGAACTGATCATAGGCTATAGGTATGCTCAAACTATTATCTTCCTATTAACCATCTATTAATACATCTATTACCATAGGAACGATGCATTACTAAGACATATAGGTCCCTATCTCTCATAACACATTTATACTCACCAAAAGACTATTACATCCTATCAAGGCTGATACTATAATCTCTCATAAATCTCATAAGCTATATGTTTATAGACACACATCCCCACATCCAGGACTAACCTATATATATCTACAACTGATACTAATGGGATGACGTCCCTATTTTCCAACAATCAAGGTCTAAATTTTTTTTATCTAAATCATACAATTTGAAGGAATAGTATACAAGGTCAGGGCATACCGTAGCAGTTGGAAGTCTCACCTAGGTGCACTGGTCATTCTAGGTCAAAACAGTACTATGGTATCAACACACAAACAATTTAGGGTGTCTTAATTGGGAAGGTAAGGGAACAACAATCATCAAGGTTGTAGGGCTGTCTACCATCCTATATAAAAATTGGTCATTATCAAAATAAAATAAAGGCAACTACCAATTATATAAAAAAAGGTACAGAAAATCAAATTCAAAAATTAAGGAATTGAAAATCACTTGCATTGAAATCCAATCACAATATATATATAGAGAGAGCGTTAGAGAGGAAAAAGCTAGCATTGTGTGTATGGGGACGTGTTCATATGGTTAGATAGTAGGCGTGTGTGTACGTGAATATACATGAAAGTGTATATGAGGATTTGGATTTCAAACAATAACTATCAAGTTACACTAATCATGGCATATGGGTTAACAATCTACAATCTACAATCTATTTAATCACAACTTGCATGGCTAACCATATATATATATAAAAAGGTAGAGACTTAGTTATGTATTTATATATTATAACATGTATGCCTAAGCTCTATATATATCTATCTAGATATATAATCATAACATAGAGGGGAAAAAGGGTTAGGTTACATGACAGTGTATACTAAGTTAGGGTGTGTGTGTTCTTGTACAGGGTTATAGCTTAGTATTGAAAGGTTAAACCCAGTTTTAGTTCAGCATTTACATACAAAATCTGAAAAGATGCTAACATTTAAACCAGTGCAATATTAACATAACACAGTTTCAGATTTTAGGGTTTTGAACATCGCAACCAATCTCAATAGTCCCAATACATCCTAACATGATAGAAATGAAACCCTAACATACTATCCATACATTTATCTACGTATACAGTTCAATATTACATGTTAAATCTGAAATTGAACATTTGAAATCAATGTGAAAATGTTAACATATATTCAGTTTTCAGGATTTTGGAAAATTTTGAACATCAAAACCAACTCAATGTTTATCACAACCTATCATGTAAGAATATGAAACCTAACTTTATATCCCTACAACAATAATGTACACAGCTCTAAATATTACATTTAAAACAATAATTTGAACTAACATTTAAAATCCAGTATTAAGGGTTAATATGCACACAGTCTCAGATTTGACAAATTTAAACACAAAACTCAACAAATTTTTTTTTAAATGAAACTCTAGGTATGACATACATGTGCAGTGATGTAAACATAACTAATAACATGAAATTTATATTTAACTTACGAATTTAAACTGGAAAAGCAGAAAACCAGAAATATTGGGTTTTGAAAATTTAACATCAACGACATATTAATATTTATTTAGATAGGTGGAAATCAAGTGTAGCATGCATAAGTGTCAGAAAAGTACACACTATATATATTCATATATATATTCTCATGTCCCAATATAAAAATCAGATTCTATACCAAGATCAACATTAGATTCCTACCAATATTGCAAAACAGGTGATTGGTGTAATCAAGACGATTTATTATTATTTAATACATAAATAATAGCAAGGAGGAAATAACAATAAAATCTATTTTGCTTATCTGTTTAAAAGAAGGACCATTTTGAAATCCAGAGTTAAAATATCAAATCCAAGGTAAAGTCTAGCAAAATCATCGATTCATTGTATTAAGAAGAAATTCATAGAAGAAGTTATACAAAGGTTAATAAAATAGCTAAAGTTACTCCTAAGCTAAATAATGAGAAGCAAAACAAAACAAAACAAAACAATTAATAATTCCCTTTTTTTTTGGAAGGACTGAAACAAAGTAGAGAAAACATGTTCAAAAATAATTAAGGTACAATCTGATAATCATATGCGTCTGTCCACAATCATGGTACTCTAAATCCTCGTCATACTAGTAAGCAAGGCTACGATAATCATAGAGCCCTTGACTTATGCACATATCTCTAGAATCATGGTATTTAACATTTTCGCGGTGCCGCTAACTTGGCTGCGAAAACCTTAAATTCTCACACCCGAGAAATATATCCAGAGTCAGACTATATGTCCTCACCATACTGGCTAATGTGACTATAGAAGACTAGATTCCATAACATAGATGACCTAGCCCATATAATTTCATCTTGCCAAAAATTAAATTAAATCAACAATGAATACCCAAAAATTAAATCAAATTTATCAACGAACATCAAACTTAAAAATGAACAATATCCTTCAATCATATAAATACAAACTCGGATGCTACAGCTAATCGTCAAGATTCAAAATTCAATAATCTTCCATCAAAATCAATAAATACAAACCCAAATTCAACAATAATCCATCAAATTCAACAAAAGAAAATAAAGATAAAACAATCAAAGAAAAAGAGAGTTTTCAAATCGAAATTAAAATAAGATTCTCAAGGTTTGTCCTAGGAATCTCTCAAGGGTTCCTAACTGTGATTGAGTACCTTCAAAATATATCCTAATCCTACTGCAGGCTGTAGTGGTACTCAAGTTCGAATACCACTACATAAACTCGACCTGCATTGGCCACCACTAAAAATGTGTCACGACCCGCACCCACTGTTTGGGTACAAGAACGTAACGACGCCCAGCCTACGCCGCAGTGTCGGCGGTAGAACGCTGTCCTAGGTCACAACATCTAACAATATAATGCTAAGCAGTTATACTCCCCGAATGGGGGTAACATAGCAGATACAGTCTCAATCACATCTAAGGCAGAGCATGATAATGATAGATAAAACATGAAATCCAAAAGAGATACAGGAGATAGAAGTCTAAGTGTCTAAGATACATAAACCCAGGAATACATCTCAAAACTCAAATACAGTAATCCATAAATCAAGTACAACTCCAGACAAATGAAATAACTATCTAAACATCCTCTAATGTGTCTCCTCTAGGCTAGCAGGCACCTCCGAGCTATCTGTAAAATTTATCAACAGGTCCAGTCAGGACTGGAGCGAGTACAGTACATCTCAACAGTTCATAGCAGGTTAGAAGATATAATCATGCAGTAAAGTAAGATACAAGTACTGAAAGAAATGCAGTATGTAAACAGAGAGAGAGTAAGCTGTAATAGAAATATCTACTATAAATAGAGAGCTAACATGTGGCTAGTGAGTCAGAGTACAACATGAACATGTAAATGGCCTGGGATGATTCTGTGAAGACACTACGGAATGATTCAAAGAAGATACTACTGGTGTATTATTCACATGTCCACTTCTACTCCCCCGTACCCCCAATCAATACACAAGGATCCAGCCAGGTTATGTTATATGATTCTATGCACGGCCCTCGAAGGGTGATACATGGATGTCCCATAAATGGGGATTCTGGGGGTTACCCAACAGTGTAAGATTCAAGAGACTCTGTGATCATGAGGGTACATGTCACAAGTAATCAAATGAACCAAGAAGCATAGTGATACGCCATGTAAGCAAAACGCACAGAACATGTAGTACCCGATGCTCCCTAAGGATAACATCTCAAGAAAGGATCCATATAGTACTAATCCGTGTGACCATCGTGACAGTACAAGTAAAGTAATCTACTGCAGGAAATAATTCTAAGCAGGATATGAAATGATCAGAGAATGTACTCGTCTGATATCTGAATGTCCAAGGTAAAGATACTGTCCGAGGAGAGGTGTCTGGCTCCTAATTAGAATAGCACATGTCACAACATGTCCAGAAGGGTAATATAAAGCACTACAATGCATTCTACGTGAATCTAGGTCAAACTAGGCCAAAGTCAACCCTTCGTCAACTCTGGTCAACTGCACTAGTCAAACTAGGTCAAACTAGGTCATGTCCTAACCCAGCAAGTCTTACTAGGCCTAACCAAGACTATCCTAGCAAGCACACATCACTACAAGGCTATACAAGCCAATATACACTCAACTCTATATAGCATGCAATTATTCAATACTCAAATAGGCAAGAATTCACATTGGATATACACTAGGTAATCTATTACTTTAAGCTATATATGTCTACACTTATATACACATGCATATATTGGTATTCAACATTAGGTCTATAATCATGGCATTTCAAATAGTTATATAAACTTATATATTACAATACAATATGCTAACATATATATAATATACATACATAGCTAAGTTAACTGTATTCATAAATACTTATTTAAGAGGCTATGTGTGTGTATGTGAACATGGCAAAGGGGCAAGTGAGGGTTAAATGGGCATACATAGTGTATACATATCAAAGAGTGTCAAAGTGTAAGTGAACAAAGTGTCAAGTGTGATAGTGTCAACATAGTGTAAGGGGTACATGAGGTAATATAGGATTTATGTTAACATAGAACATTACATCTCATTAACTTGTATGTTGTATACATTACATCTATTATTATATTACATTCATGCTTGCATTCATTCATCATTCATTTATTCTCTTGCACTACTATATGCACCATACATTACATATTATGGAACCTACATATTCATTACAAGCCATACTTATACATGCTTACATTAGATAGAATACTTACACCTCATACATCATTTATTTAACCATTTACTCATGCTTGCATTCTCTATTTAATTACATAATGTATATACATTAACATGGGTTAAAATCAAATAGAATATAATATTACACACAAGGGTGCACAAAATGCATATGCCGAATAGTAACTCCTACTAATAATCAATACTTTACCATCTCAGCATGAATTAAAATCTAGTATTAAAGTATGTTATAGATCTATGTGTTGGCTTTCCGAAACTTCAAACGGATCGCGTTTTCGTTTCCGGAAACTCCCGGAATCGCGAAAACACCGAGAATGCGTTTGTCTTTCGTACAGCTGACACTCAAATAATTCTCCAGAAAGTTACAGAAAGAATTAGGCCTATTAATACATGTTTTTGGAAAGCTAACTTGAATACGCTTCTTTTAAAAAAACGGGAGATTAAACCGAGCTTTGAGCTAGAAGTTATGACATTTCTAAGTTAGGGCTGAAATTAAAAACGTGGATAAAAATCATGACGGATTTGGGTAGTTTGAGACAAAAGAACACAAATATATAACATAATATATCAAGAACTCACTCTCTACACTAATATATATATATATATGAGACACTATAGAACACATCTCCAATACAAAAATATGAGATTAAACATGTAATAATTTATTCATACATAACAACAACACATAGTGTGTCCAAATTTGGAATTTTCCCACTGAACACAACCACAACACAAAGGACACTCCTATGACCTCCAAATGGACACAAAATGGACACAAATGGAGATACGGCCATGCGGGTCATTCCTATGGGTTCAAAATAGACCTATATGTATGAGGAAATGAAAAGAAGAAGGGATTTATACCTCCCGGTAGATCGAATCGAAGAAAAGCCTTCCCAGAGCGATACCGACACGTAGAGATTCCAAAAGGACACGAACGAGCTCCGAATCCTCCCAGACTTGGGTAGCTTCCTCCTTGGCTAGAATGGAGAAGGAAAAAAGAAGATTTGGTGGTGAAATAGAAGGATTTGGTGGAGAAATTGCTAGGAATTGCTCTCTAGGAATTTGGGGAAGAACAAGAGAGAGAGTGTGGATAAGAATAATGAAATGAACTTGAGCCTATCCTCTCCCAAAGTGGCTGGCCATATAGGGCTATTTGTCCTATTATGATAAGGTCCAAAATGCCCCCACTAACCTATTCTATGAGTATTAGAAAAGGGCTAATTGGTTGGGGCTAAATTAGTCATTCTAAAGTCTCTAATCACACTAACCTTATCCATAATAATTAGTCTAACCTCTAACTAAAATATTTCTATCACGTGGACTAAAATTAATATTATGTGGGCCATGCCTAACTAGTGTGTGGGTCCTACTAGAGTCAAATTACCCCCGGGTCCCCGTTTCAAGTCGGATTGAGTTGAAATTCGAACCCGACTCAAATAACCCCAAAACAATATCATAAATAATAAAATAATATCAAAATAATTCAAAGAGGTCAAATGCAAAAATATTCTTAGGCCAAAAATGATATTAAAATATCATAATCACATGGTTAGGCTCTAGGTCAAACAGTCTCTAGGGTTTCACTAGCAAAACGTCAAAACCACAAGTCATTGATTTAAATAATTTTAAAATGATTTAAAATCACCAAAAATCATATCATGAATTAAATATCATTATTAAAATAATTATAAACACGAAATTTCAAAATTACCCTCATTTGGGAAACTGGGTGCTACAGGACCACTCGCAGCAATACGGGAAATCCTCCTGATAGATATGGTTGGGATCTTGCTCAATTTTTTTTATATGGTTGGGATCTTGCTCAATTTGTTTCATATGATAACATATTTTCTTCTCATGGAGCAATTATTGAATTTTTGGATAGTATTACTATACCTAACAATTGGTAGGTCGTCAAGAACGATCCAAAGTGAAAAGCGACGATGCACGAGAAGTTAGAGGCACTTAAGAAGAAGAACACTTGAAAACTAGTAAAACTGCCAAAGAGAAAGAGGGAAGTCGGATACAAGTGAGTCTTTACTGTGAATCAGAATTCAGATGTACAGGTTGAGCGCTACAAGGCTCGACTGGTGGCAAAATGATACAGTTAGACGTACGACATTGACTACGTCAAGACCTTTGCACCAGTGATGAAGATGAGCACCGTCAGGATCCTAATTTCTTTGGAAGCGAATAGTGGATGAAAGCTACACCAACTAGATGTGAAGAATACATTTCTTCATGGAGATCTAGTGACGGAGGTGTACATGGAGATACCACTAGGATTCTGCACCGATAAGACAGTGGACAAGATCTGTAGGTTGAAGAAGTCCATCTATGGACTGAAGCAGTCTCCTCGAGTGTGGTTTGGCAGATTCAGTAGGACAACGATAGGAATGGGATATCGACAGATCAATGTCGATCATACTGTGTTCTTTCGTCGGAATGGAGGTCACATCACCATGCTTGCGGTGTATGTGGACGACATAATTATCACAGGAGATGATGAGCAGGAGATTACCCGACTCAAGGAAAAGCTTGGCAAGACGTTCGAGCTGAAGGACGTTGGCCTTCTGCGGTACTTCCTTGGGGTTTAGATTGCTCGAGGAGCAGAGAGGATTGTTCTTTCTCAGAGGAAGTATGCGCTGGACCTTCTCATAGAGACAAAAATATTGTGATGCAAACCTGCAACGACGCCGATCAATCAGAGGTTCAAGCTGGGTACTGAGCCTGGAGAACTAGTTGACCGGGACAGATATCAGAGAATAGTGGATAAATTGATCTATTTGAGCCACACATGTCCTGATATCTGCTTTGCAGTGAGTATTGTGAGCCGCTACATGCATGACCCAAGGAAGGGTTATATGGATGCAGTGTATCAGATTCTGAGATACTTGAAGGGTGCCCCCGAAAATGGGCTAATATTCAGGAAGAATAATCATATGAGCATCGAAGGCTACTGTGACTCCGATTGGGCTAACTGTGCTGATGACATGAGGTCTACCTCGGGCTATTGCATATTTGTAGGAGGCAACTTGGTCTCTTGGAGGAGTAAAAAGCAGTCAGTAGTGGCCAGATCGATAGCTGAAACGGAGTACAAAGCTATGACCTTGGGAGTTGCAGAGCTTGTATGACTGAAGAGTATGCCGGTGGAGTTGAAGCTGGATCAAGGAGCCAAGATGAAGTTGTGGTATGACAGCCAGTCAGCCATCAGTATTACTAATAATCCAATGCAGCATGACAGGACCAAACACATTGAGATCGATAGGTTCTTCATCAAGGAGAAGGTGGATAATGGACTACTGGAACTAGGCCACGTTCCAACCAAGGATCAGGTAGCAGACATTCTGACCAAGGAACTTAGCTCTGGAGATATGATTAGAGAATGTGACTAGATAGGCTTAGTGAATATCTTTCGTCCATCTTTTGGAGGAGTGTTGGTATATTAGAATCTATTAAGGGGTTTTATATAAGATGGAAGATTGTAAGGCTATATATAGCCAAGAGATTATCAATAAACAAATTCATTACTTCTAATATTCTACATATATATTCAAAATGTTTACATTTGAATAGTTACAAATTTATCTATCTAGACATGGGATGTGTTTGTCTTCATTAGATCTTTGTCTAAAGATTTTAACGCGAAAAGGAAATAGTGCAAGCTTGTGTTTACATTAAATTGAGACTTTTGTTTGGAAAGAGTGAAACCTTTGTTTGAATGGTGAATTGGGTTTTAGGAGATTATTAATGGTCATTAACTTATAATGGTATGGTTATGATGGCTGTAATATAACTTGGCTCGCTATGAATGTTATGTTGTCTAGAAGTGGAGAACATTTGATTGTATTCGACATAGAGTGCAAGTGAATCTGCACTTGAAGGCCGTGTGTTCCCTGTAGTTGTTGCAGTAAAAAAATACTTGCGGCAAGTACAACTGAACTTAAGGTATTTGGTTGTATGTATCAGCAGAAAGGACAAGATTAATTAGTAGAACGACATAAAGGTTTAGCAAGTAATTAATTATTTATTTGTTTGATGTGGCAAAAGAAGATTGACACAATCCATAACAAATGATGAGTTTAATGAGGATGCCCACCAGTAACAACTTTCAAGTAAAGTTACAGTTATTTCTATCATGACTTGCTTGTGTGTTATCTATCAAAAGGAAAATATTCATATCCAAATATATGTTGCAATGCAACTTTGCCAAACAATGGAAAATGATGTGTTTGTAAGTAAAGCTACTTGGTTTGTATTCAACTGAAGTACTGAACACACTCTTTATGCCAAATAACTTACAAGAAAAGTTATGATAAAAATAATCTGAACTTTACTTGGAGAATGATAATGGATGACAACCTCGTTAAATTAGTTATGGCTAGTTCCAATCTCCTTTGTGTTAGAAATTCTTGTTTTCCTTTTCTTGTATACAATATATAAAATAAGATAATGAGAGTAGTGTTACCGGTCTACGGAAAAGTCGTGTACGAAACACTGCCCTAAGAAATTATTCGAGGTCTATATATAGACTTCTTATCGAGTCCTTCTAGTGGTAAAAGCTCATTGCTTATGGAATTTGTGAGGTCTTATCGATTGAAAGACCGTTAGAAGAATTAGAGAGTAGTAATTCTCTACCAATGAGATTATATTGTGATAACAAGCAACAATCTCCATGGTACACAATCTAGTTCATCATGACATAACAAAACATTTTGAAGTTGATAGACATTTTATCAATGAAAAGCTGGAGTGGACTCATTTGTATGTATTATGTCCCTACTAATGAAGAAGTGGCAAATATACTTACAAAGGGACTTCCAAGTAAGAAATTTGAAACCCTAATTGGCAAGCTAGCTATGGAAGATATCTTCAAGCCAGCTTGAGGGGGGTGTGGAAAAGTTTCAATATTGAAATGACATATCTGCTAAGATATAACCGTTTTATGGTGTTCCAGTTGTGGGATTTGCTAGTTGTCCTGCTAGCTGTCCTCTTGTAAATATAGGATTCTTTCTGTTAAATGTATTTTATTCTTTCTTTAGGATAGTTTGTTAGCCTAGAAATCAGAATATTATTATCATTTTTTATTTTATTCTTTGTAAATATTCTACAAGTAGCTACCTTTGTATTCTTTTCCAAAGATATGAAAGAAATAATCTTGAAAAGTTTTCTATCATTTTCATGTCATGGCTAGGGAGTGCTTCCTTCCTATAGACTTTCAAACTTCCTACTAGAACAAAAGTTCCTCTTGGTTATGAATATATGTTAAAAGTAAAACAAAATAATCTCTTGCTATTCTTTCTAGTAATCAAGAGTTGCTATGTTTCGAGTTCAGAATGCTATGGTATATGTACCGAGCTTTAAGAAATATACTCATTTTGTACAAAAAGGATGTTTGTTTCTGTTGACAAACAGAATATATATATATATATATCTCACAGAGTATATGTCAAATATAAGATCGATATTATTTTAGTAAACATGATGTAAATCTAACAGGACATGCAAATGTTTAAATAGCAGAATTAATCTCTTAGATTGTTAGAAATTCTTGTTTTATTTTTCCTTTATACAACATATAAAATAAAATAATGAGAGTAGTGTTACCGGTCTACGGAGAAGTCGTGTACGAAACACTGTCCTAAATGATTATTCGAGTTCTATGTGAAGACTTCTTCTCGAATCCTCCTAGAGATAAAAATACCTTGCTACCGATATTTCGTTACTGCACACAGCTTCGGAAGAACTAACAATTTTCTGATTTGTAGGAGGAAGAGGGTCAGAGGATTGTTCACAAAAAAAAAAAACCTATCCCGGGCAGAATAATATGGCATCTATATATAGGCAGAGCCTAACCCAAAAGATTAATAGGTATTTAATGGTTGATAAATCAGCCGTTAGACCCAAAATAATTTTTCTGTTGAAATAAACTAGTTAAGAGTCGAACAGTCAGAAAAATAGAGAAATAAATGAGGAGCAAACAATTCTTTTGGGTCTCAATTTGGGCAATTTGAACCCGGTAGTAGAATTCGGATCGGCATTCCGCGTCCGCAGATGTGAGTGCGTATCCACACACGTCACGTGCAGAACAGAGTCGGACCGAACGTCGGCGACGCGTGCGTGTGGCCCATAGGATTAGTCCACAACAACTCACAAGTGAGCAAGAGATAGTAAGTGTTATATGGACAAGGGAGTGAGATTTTTTTCCAATGTAGAACTAAAAGTTTCTAAAGTGGTTTTTTGTTTCCACGACATACAACAGTGTCTCATGATCCCAAAATTTAATTCGTCATGTGCTAACCCTTCCCAGCGAATGAAAGTTCGTGCCGGCCTTACATCCTAGGTTTGTATGTGAGGATACGACGCAAGGATCAGGATCCACTGGGGTATGGTGCCTGGGAGTTGAAGATTTATAGGCTTGAATTAGACTCGCGATAAAATATGTGAACCATGGAGATGACCAATGGAAATAGTCACAAGTTTGTATTTGGTCAAAGAGATGTTGGATAATCAATAGCACACAAGATACAGCTATGATCTTGATTTATTTGATGAGGCACTGCATAGTGCCTCGGCAGTGCTTTTGATAGTTTAAAAAGGCTGTGACCATTATATGGCTAGACGACACTGTTGTCAACAGCGGCAGATCTACATTAAAAGCAGGGAGGCTCAAGGTCCTCCTGGAAATTTGAAAAAGAATGAATTATACATATTTTTTCAACTTTGTTTCCGGAAGAGAGATGCATGCGGCCCAAGTGGTCAGAGTTCGAGCTCCAGTGGAGACGAGTTCCCACAATTATCTATTGCTTCAAATATATATATATTCTACTATATAATAGAAAATTTTGGTGGTAAAACTTTTGTATACCTAAAATACCTGTTTGAGCTTTTCCTTTGTATGTAGAGAGCTTGCTCTCAAACATGTCTAGTTATTTTAGTCCCACATTGGAAAAGCAACATGAGTAGTATCTCAATATATACTTGGTATGTAGTTGAGGTGTGCACATGGGGTGGTGACCCTAAGGAGGGAATCATGTGGGTGATTTTACTAGGAGGTAAGGATAAGACTCCATGGTAAAACTTTTGCTTTTTGCTCTTGGAAATTTATTCCATTGGAGCTAAACCCCGTAGGGGCTTAGCAACTCGGACTCGGGCTGATGGGATCATGAGGCGTAATGTATCGTTTTGTTGGCTCACTGTGCGCGTGGTGCATGTATGACACAGGTGCGCAGTTGGCTCTATGCGCTTATGACGCAGGTGACGCCCACTGTGCGTCAATTGGCTCAAATCGTGTCTGTGCACGATTTGAGCAGTTTCAGAATGTTCGGGACAGTTTTTTTTCACGTCCCGAGCATTTTGCTAATGGGCAGTTACAGTGCGGCCTACATAAGCTTCTCTGCTCTCTCTCTCTCTCTCTCTCTCTCTCTCTCTCTCTCTCTCTCTCTTTCTCTCTCTTGTTACAGAAGTACATAAGTGTTCAGAACACAATTTCCTTACGAATCCAGAGAGTTCAAGAGAAGTGTTCCAGTGCTAGAGACATTTAGTGCAGAGTCCACGCCATCCGAGGAGTCAGAAAAGCAGAGTGCTCTAAAGTTCTCCGTCGAACTTGCTGGTTCCTAGAAACTGTTCGTGTTGGGCGAATCAAGCTTTGAGCGCCGGTGATCATTCACCCCAGCAGGCCAGTTCATTCTTCTGTTCATCCACTTGCAACTTGTTCTGAACGAGAGCTTTTCAGATCTAATCAGAAAAGTTAGTGGACTTTCACTGCTGCTACTACGAATTCTTCTGTCTTCTTCGAAGTAATACATTAGATTTTCGTCTCTCAGAATCCTCCAAGGATCTCTGTCTTGCACATTTTTTGAAGTGTTGCATAATTGTCAGTTTTTTTATCGAAAATTACGCCCCGGGACTAACAATCTCAAAGCTTGATTTCACAAGATGGAAAACTTTCGTGCTTCACTAATCAATCCTAACTTCACCAAGTTAGAGCAATTTGATGGAGAGCATGTAGTGCCCCATCCCGCTCAGTCAATCGGAGGAATAGGAATGCCGACGGCGTTCGGACTTATCCTTACAAACGGCTGCTCGAAGACATCGCTCGGTCGAGGCGACCGCTCGCTCAGGTGGGATAGTTTCGGTGAACTCGTCTCATCTTTGCCTTCACATAATAAATCGCATATTTTTAACTTGCATAAGTAGGCTTGATAATAAAAGAGACAAATCCACATAGCTAAAGGGAATAATCCCGACGGGTCGAATTGAGTCAGAATATGGAAAGGTCCGACGGTCGGCTTAGAGTTGGTGCATGGCATGCTTTGAAAATGACACTCGACCCTTCGTCCCGTGGCTTGGGAGAAGGGAAGCTGGTTGAGTAGTAAAAGTTATGAACGTAGCATAAGTCATAGGCGTCGCCGGCATGAATGCTTCATAAAGCATGTATGGTCCCATCGTCCAAGGCTTGGCATAGCCTTGACCCTAAGTTGCGTCACACGGCTGCTGGCGTAAGTCTAGGTGCCCAAATGACTTGGTCGTTCAGAAGTCGAACGCATGCACGACACGTTTTCGCAATGTGAGACTTGACGCAGCCTTTGCCCGTCGAGTCGTTGTGCGTTTAAGTCAGGCAAGCTATGTTAGGCTATCGGAGTGTTAGCAGGCATGGTCCTATGAGTTCTACGGTTGGGTATAACCACATAGTCTTACGGTCTCAAGGCCCGTCATATAAAGTATGACTTGGACGATAGCGTTGCGTAGATCAGAAGTCGGTTTGAGGCACGATGCATGAACTTAGTGTTTAAGGCATGAACCACGGTTGATCGAATGAGTTTTGGAGAAAGGACTATCGAATAGGCATTGAGTTGAATGAAATGATATGGTAACATGGAAAGAATGCTTGCGACCGTGGGTCGTCGAGGGGTCTCAAATGATAGAAAGAATGCTCGCGACCGTGGGTCGTCGAGGGGTCTCAAATGATAGAAGTCTTGATATTGGTCTGAAAGAGATGGTAACATTGGAAGAGGAATGACTGTGTGAGATGTCAATTTGTGTCGAGTCTTGCATGGTCATTGGACAACTTATCGACAAGGAGGAGTTTCCACGAGCGGCAATCCTGGACGCCATGGGACCGCATCGTTCCGGAGGAAAACACGGTATAGCCATAGCTGGACGAACCGCTCGGGTCATTCGAGAACTTTCAGCGGAGCTAGCTACTTGCATTAAAAGGGTCGTCGAATGGCAAGGCTATAGACCAGGATAGCTTGTGATGTTAGTGACCAATTCATATAGATGGGTCGGCACGGGCGACAATCCGCATGTGTGCCTTTGGATTGAGTCAGTTGAATATGTGTACAGTTAGAACACAATATTTGGGCCTATGATTTGGTATTAACATAGGCGACGTGCTCGGCACGAGATACGACGTTGGGTCTTAAGTTGTCGGCATATAAGTTGCATAAGTTGGGTTGAGTTGTCTTGAGTCTAAGTCAGGAAACGCCGTATGGCAAAGTTGGTCGAGTGGCACTTAGTCCACAAGTCTTGATTGGGTCTGTTGGTGATCGAAGTAGCAATGGCCGCGAGGCGACGATATGGTTAAGTCACATTGAGTTGCGAGGCACGGTATGATTGATTTGTAGCACGACCACAAGGAATTGGGTACTACAGCGTAGTTGCGTCTCCGATTACATGCCGAATGGCAAACACGACTTGATAGGTTAACGTTATTGGCACAAGAAGGGTCTAGAGGCAAAGTATGAGTTAACATCGTTGTTGCAAGCACGGGATGGTCTAGAGACACAAAATAGGCCAAGGCGTCGGTCCTAAAACTGATCCTAAGGCAAGAGTAGAAAGACAATATAAAGGGGACTAAGCTGCACAAAGTAAATGAACGTGTTGGTTTTGTATGGGTGGGCGAGGAGCTCATTCCACCAGTACAGTTGAGTACTGACACCGACATAGTCTTCATGTACAAGCACAGGTAGAAGCTCATGGCGCGGAGCTCGCTTGGATGCCTCGAGGCACGGAGTTCCTTGGCGATTCAAAGCGTGCAGCCGCATGGAGTCAAGACTTATACGGGACATAATGTATTGACGTCGCCTTCCAAATCTTCTGCTGGTTCAAGACATGTATTGAGAGATGAGAGAGAGAGCTGAGTGACTTGTAATATGAGATGAGTGAGCTTGAGAGACTTATAATCTTGGCCTTGTGCCCCATTGTAACCTTTGTTTCAATATCAATAAAAGAGTACGTTGCAATGACTTGTGTTTTGCTTCTAATTCCGCTGCTATTATTCAATGTCACTGCTTGGGACTTCTGTGCGACGACCCCGTCGTAGTCGCTGAAATCGGCCGTTATGGAACCCGCCTTGCACGAGCGAAATCTAGGCTCGTACGGCATCACGTCTTAGCGAGGACGATCTCTCCTACGGGAGTGGGGCGTGACATAATGGTATCAGAGCACGGCTTTACGTCCTTGGACTATCGATTGAATTCTTTAACTTCGATGTTTCCGCAAAACTCTGTTGCCTCCGCAAGTTGTTATCGTTGGTGCGCTCTCTCTCAAATATCCCACGGGATGTCCATACAATAAGTCTAAATAATTTGTAAAACATAGGAGAAACATTTTTTGACAAGAAATAAAAATATGGTTTACGTAAGCACGGTTGGCTAAGTCGGGCTGGGCATATACACCAAGTTGCGTCGACCTTAAAAAAGTCGAGTGCGGGATTCGTAATGTTACGAGCATAAAATGGGTTGAACTTGATTGAGTAAGCGGGATGACTATCGATAGGGATACTATCGAGCGACGATAACGTCGGTGCGATATAGATGAGCGTGCTTGGATATTGAAAAATGGTTCGAACGGAAGATCTGAAGAAGTCAATTTGATTTGAACGATAGTATTGAAGATTTGTTGAATGACTTCATCCCTGAGTGGTGTATGCGATAATCTAAGAGATGTAGATCGATTGATTGAGGATGTGGGGTGTTGATGAGTCTAGCGAGATGACTATCGATAGTGATACTATCGAGCGACGAGGCATGGAGTTCATTCTACTAGTACAGTTGAGTACTGACACCCACATAGTCTTCATGTGCAGGCACAGGTAGAAGCTCGTGGCGTGGAGCTCGCTTGGATGCGTCGAGGCATGGAGTTCCTTGGTGATTCTAAGCGTGCAGCCGCATGGAACGGGTTGAACTTGATTGAGTAAGCGAGATGACTATCGATAGTGATACTATCGAGCGACGATAACGTCAGTGCGATATAGATGAGCGTGCTTGGATATTAAGAAATGGCTCGAACGGAAGATTTGAAGAAGTCGATTTGATTTGAACGATAGTGTTTAGGATTTGTTGAATGACTTCATCCCTGAGTGGTGTATGTGATAGCCTTAGAGATGTAGATCGATTGATTGAGGATGTGGGGTGTCGATGAGTCTAGCAGCAAGCGTCGCACATATGCAAAGCCTTAGATCGTGTATGATAGAGTGAGTTGTTGTCTTGAAGTTTGATAACTTGATTCGAATGACCTAGAAATTGACATGCACGGAACGTGCACGAGATTGAGGATGGTGCGAATATGAAACGCGAATATAATTGAGTAGATAAATCAAATCAAGGAAAAGCTAAGGTGTAGCGAACGGATGACTTGATCGAGGAAATTGATACGGATTGTATACAAAAAGTTAGCATGACAGGTAGATAGCGTGCATGAAAAGTTGAATTTTGAAGTTACGTAATGACTCTAAGGATTAGAATGGGTATTGCTTGATGATTTGAGTTAGCAAGGAAGGATATGATTTGAGGAAAAAATGTTGCTCGACGACTTGAGATTGATGGATGAAATTGATGTTGTGAATTGATTTGAGGAGATTATCCAGTCGAACGATAGCATCATTCGCACGACTCGAAATTGGTTACAAAGGAAGATCGTCAGGTTACGCATATCGTTGATGGTATTGAGGCGTATCAAAGATCGATATACGATAACGCGGGAGTACTCTGACTCGGCAAATGACGATCGTACAAGTATTATTGTTCGGTTGTATGCTATACTTAGGATTTTAATTGAGACGAATGCTGGATAAAAATGATCGTGTCTTGATGGTTACGTTGATAGCCACAACATCGACGATCTTGTCTTGCGTGAGTGCAACTCTAGCCTCGCACATGCGTTGCATCAGATTTGGGGCGATTGTTCCACGTGAGTGCTGACATGGTGATTCATGTCACGGGAATGATCGAACTCAAAAAATCAGGATGTAGCAACTTTGATTGTCTCGACTTGTCGGTTTGATGCGAAGGAAAATTTAGGATATTTGGACTTGCGATTGACGAATGAATGAAACTTGAGGATTGAGTAGGTCCAATCCGCGCATCGAGAATGAATTAGTCCGGACACAAAACAAGAGTTACGTTCCGATGAAAATGATTATCTCGCGGGAGCGTGCATGGTGATTCTTGCCCACCGTGGATAATCTGACTCGCGTGAGATCGGGACGCAACATATTGTTAAGTCGGACGACCTTGTGATCGATTACGTGAATTGTGATAAATGACTTAGGGAGTACGAAATGTCAATTATGGATTAGTAACAAATTGTGTCATAGCGTGCTTGATTTGAGAAGGAATTGATAGGCGATCGATGTCGAACGTGTTCGAAGAGATAGACTATACGAAATGGCTTGATAAACGAGCGATATGTTCTTGTCGAGGATTGGTTGAACATGAATTATCGTAGAATGGCTTTACAGAATGACTCGGACCCCGTGCGATAAATATTGGGATGTGCGTAGGGAATCGATGCTCTATGTTTAGAAATCAGAGTGATACAAGCTTGGGTAGCAAACCCCCGTACTGTCAACTTGGTTTAACCTTAGAATGGTTCAATGTTGATATTGTTGTTTGGGAACTGTGATTCCAATACTGACAATTGATTTTAGCCTAAAGAGATAGCCTAGCGGCTAGGCGAGATGTCCATGATGCGAGAGTTAGCGTTGGTAGGATTGATTTTCAGGATTGAGTGGATAGATCGATAGGTGGAATTGGATTCACTATCACAAGGCTTGGTTGAAATGCATGTATTTTGGAGATGTCTGGAATGTGTGCACGATCCAAACTAAGTGATACATTGAATTCAAGTGAGCCTTGAAGAATAGAGAAGTGTCGAGGAATTTGAAATCGTATTGAAGGAAAGATTGAGAGTAGCACGAGCGTGGCTCCGCTCAGTCAATCGGAGGAATAGGAACGCCGACGACGTTCGGACTTAGCCTTACAAACGGCTGCTCGAAGACATCGCTCGGTCGAGGTGACCGCTCGCTCAGGTGGGATAGTTTCGGTGAACTTGCCTCATCTTTGCCTTTACATAATAAATCGCATATGTTTTAACTTGCACAAGTAGGCTTGATAATAAAAGAGACAAATCCACATAGCTAAAGGAAATAATCCCGATGGGTCGAATTGAGTCAGAATATGGAAAGGCCCGACGGTCGGCTTAGAGTTGGTGCACGACGTGCTTTGAAAATGACACTCGACCCTTCATCCCGTGGCTTGGGAGAAGGGAAGCTGGTTGAGTAGTAAAAGTTATGAACGTAGCCTAAGTCATAGGCGTCGCCCGTATGAATGCTTCATAAAGCATGCACGGTCCCATCGTCCAAGGCTTGGCATAGCCTTGACCCGCCCTATGAGTTAAGTTGCATCGCACGGCTGCTGGCGCAAGTCTAGGCGCCCAAATGACTTGGTCGTTCAGAAGTCGAATGCATGTGCGGCACATTTCCACAATGCGAGGTTTGACGCAACCTTTTCTCGTCGAGTCGTTGTGCGTTTAAGTCAGGCAAGCTATGTTAGGCTATCGGAGTGGTAGCAAGCACGGTCCTATGAGTTCTACGGTTAGGTATAACCACATAGTCTTACGGTCTCAAGGCCCGTCATATAATATATGACTTGGGCGATAGCGCTGCGTAGATCAGAATTAGTTTGAGGCACGATGCACGAACTTAGTGTTTAAGGCATGAACCACGGTTGATCGAATGAGTTTTAGAGAAAGGACTATCGAATAGACATTGAGTTGAATGAAATGATATGGTAACATGGAAAGAATGCTCGCGACCGTGGGTCGTCGAGGGGTCTTAATGATAGAAAGAATGCTCGCGACCGTGTGTTGTTGAGGGGTCTCAAAAGATAGAAGTCTTGATATTGGTCTGAAAGAGATGGTAAAATTGGAAGAGGAATGACTGTGTGAGACGTCAGTTTGTGTCGAATCTTGCATGGTCATTGGACAACTTGTCGACAATGAGAAGTTTCCATGAGCGGCAACCCTGGGCGCCATAGGACCGCGTCGTTCTGGAGGGAAACACGGTATAGCCGTAGCTGGATGAACCGTTCGGGTCATTCGGAAACTTTCAGCGGGGCTAGCTACTTGCGTTAAAAGGGTCGCCGAATGGCAAGGCGTATGATATTAGTTACCATTTCATGTAGATGGGTCAGCACGGGCAACAATCGCATGTGTGCCTTTGGATTGAGTCAGTTGAATGTGTGTACATTTAGAACACAATATTTGGGCCTAAGATTTGGCATTAACATAGGCGACATGCTCGGCATGAGATACAGCGTCGGGTCTTAAGTTGTCGGCATATAAGTTGCATAAGTTGGGTTGAGTTGTCTTGAGTCTAAGTCAGGAAACGTCGTAAGGCAAAGTTGGTTGAGTGGCACTTAGTCCACAAGTCTTGATTGGGTCTGTTGGTAATCGAAGTAGCAATGGCCGCGTGGCGGCGATATGGTTAAGTCACATTGAGTTGTGAGGCACGGTATGATGGATTTGCAGCACGTCCATAAGGAATTGGGCACTACCGCGTAGTTGTGTCTCCGATTACATGCCGAAGGGCAAACACGACTTGATAGGTTAACGTTGTTGGCACGAGAAGGGTCTAGAGGCAAAGTATGAGTTAACATCGTTGTTGCAAGCACGGGATGGTCTAGAGACACAAAATAGGCCAAGGCGTCGGTCCTAAAACTGATCCTAAGGCAAGAGTAGAAAGACAATACAAAGGGGACTAAGCTGCACAAAGTAAATGAACGTGTTGGTTTTGTATGGGTGGGCGAGGAGCTCATTCCACTAGTACAGTTGAGTACTGACACCCACATAGTCTTCATGTGCAGGCACAGGTAGAAGCTCGTGGCATGGAGCTCGCTTGGATGCGTCGAGGCATGGAGTTCCTTGGTGATTCTAAGCATGCAGCCGCATGGAACGGGTTGAACTTGATTGAGTAAGCGAGATGACTATCGATAGTGATACTATCGAGCGACGATAACGTCGGTGCGATATAGATGAGCGTGCTTAGATATTAAGAAATGGTTCGAACGGAAGATTTGAAGAATTCGATTTGATTTGAACGATAGTGTTGAGGATTTGTTGAATGACTTCATCCCTGAGTGGTGTATGTGATAGCCTTAGAGATGTAGATCGATTGATTGAGGATGTGGGGTATCGATGAGTCTAGCAGCAAGCGTCGCACATATGCAAAGCCTTAGATCGTGTATGATGGAGTGAGTTGTTGTCTCGAAGTTTGATAACTTGATTCGAATGACCTAGAAATTGACGTACACGGAACGTGCACGGGATTGAGGATGGTGCGAATATGAAACGCGAATACGATTGAGTAGATAAATCAAATCAAAGAAAAGCTAAGGTATAGCGAACGGATGACTTGATCGAGGAAATTGATACGGATTGTATACGAAAAGTTAGCATGACAGGTAGATAGCGTGCATAAAAAGTTGAATTTTGAAGTTACGTACTGACTCTAAGGATTAGAATGGGTATTGCTTGATGATTTGAGTTAGCAAGGAAGGATATGATTTGAGGAAAAAATGTTGCTCAACGACTTTAGATAGATGGATGAAATTGATGTTGTGAATTGATTCGAGGAGATTATCCAGTCGAACGATAGCATCATTCGTACGACTCGAAATTGGTTGCAAAGGAAGATCGTCAGGTTACGTATATCGTCGATGGTATTGAGGCGTATCAAAGATCGATATACGATAACTCGGGGGTACTCTGACTCGGCGAATGACGATCATGCAAGTGTTATTGTTCGGTTGTATGCTATACTTTGGATTTTGATTGAGACGAATGCTGGATGAAAATGATCGTGTCTTAATGGTTACGTTGATAGCCACAACGTCGACGATCATGTCTTGTACGAGTGCAACTCTAGCCTCGCATATGCGTTATATCAGATTTGGGGCGATTGTTCCGCGTGAGCGCTGACATGGTGATTCATGTCACAGGAATAATCGAACTCGGAAAATTAGGATGCAGCAACTTTGATTGTCTCGACTTGTCGGTTTGATGCGAAGGAAAATTGAGGATGTTTGGACTTGCGATTGACGAATGAATGAAACTTGAGGATTGAGTAGGTCCAATCCGCACATCGATAATGAATTAGTCCGGACACAAAACAAGAGTTACGTCCCGATGAGAATGATTATCTCGCGGGAGCGTACATGGTGATTCGTGCCCACCGTGGATAATCTGACTCGCGTGAGATCGGGGCACAACATATTGTTAAGTCGGACGACCTTGTGATCGATTACGTAAATTGGGATAAATGACTTAGGGAGTACGAAATATGAATTATGGATTGGTAACAAATTGTGTCATAGCGTGCTTGATTTGAGAAGGAATTGATAGGCGATCGATGTCGAACGTGTTCGAACAGATAGACAATGCGAAACGACTTGATGAACGAGCAATATGTTCTTGTCGAGGATTGGTTGAACATGAATTATCGTAGGATGGCTTTGCTGATCGACTCGGATCCCGTGCGACAAATATTGGGATGTGCGTAGCGAATCGATGCTCTATGTTTGGAAATCGGAGTGATGTGGGCTTGGGTAGCAAACCCCCGTACTATCAACTTGGTTTGACCTTAGAATGGGGTCAGTGTTGATATCGTTGTTTGGGAACTGTGATTCCAATACTGACAATTGACTTTAGCCTAAAGAGATTGTCTCGCGGCTAGGCGAGATATCCATGATGCGAGAGTTAGCGTCGGTAGGATTGATTTTCAGGATTGAGTGGATGGATCGATAGGTGGAATTAGATTCACTATCACAAGGCTTGGTTGAAATGCATGTATTTTGGGGACGCCTGGGTGCACGATCCAAACTAAGTGATACATTGAATTCAAGTGAGACTTGAAGAATAGAAAAGTATCGAGGATTTTGAAATCGTATTGAAGGAAAGATTGAGAGTAGCACGAGCGTGGCTCGGATTTGGGAAATGCATAGGAGAAATGTGTGCGAGAGTCATTTCGAGTGATGAGACGAAGAGTAGGTACTCAGTTAGTTTCGAGGACAAAACTTTTTCTGAGTGGTGTATGATGTAGTGCCCCGTCCCGCTCAGTCAATCGGAGGTATAGGAATACCTACGGCGTTCGGACTTAGCCTTACAAACGGCTGCTCGAAGACATCGCTCGGTCGAGGCGACCGCTCGCTTAGGTGGGGTAGTTTCGGTGAACTTGCCTCATCTTTGCCTTCACATAATAAATTGCATGTGTTTTAACTTGCACAAGTAGGCTTGATAATAAAAGAGACAAATCCATATAGCTAAAGGGAATAATCCCAACGGGTCGAATTGAGTCAGAATATGGAAAGGTCCGACGGTCGGCTTAGAGTTGGTGCACGACGTGCTTTAAAAATGACACTCGATCCTTCGTCCCATGGCTTGGGAGAAGGGAAGCTGGTTGAGTAGTAAAAGTTATGAACGTAGCTTAAGTCACTGGCGTCGCCCGCATGAATGCTTCATAAAGCATGCACGGTCCCATCGTCCAAGGCTTGGCATAGCCTTGACCCGCCCTATGAGTTAAGTTGCATCGCACGGCTGCTGGCGCAAGTCTAGGCGCCCAAATGACTTGGTCGTTCAGAAGTCGAACGCATGCGCGACACGTTTCCGCAATGCGAGGCTTGACGCAGCCTTTGCTCGTCGAGTCGTTGTACGTTTAAGTCAAGCAAGCTATGTTAGGCTATCGAAGTGGTAGCAAGAACGGTCCTATGAGTTCTACGATTGGGTATAACCACATAGTCTTACGGTCTCAAGGCCCGTCATACAAAGTATGACTTGGGCGATAGCGCTGCGTAGATCAGAAGTTGGTTTGAGGCACGATGCACGGACTTAGTGTTTAAGGCATGAACCACGGTTGATCGAATGAGTTTTAGAGAAAGGACTATCGAATAGGCATTGAGTTGAAGGAAATGATATGGTAACATAGAAAGAATGCTCGCGATCGTGGGTCGTCGAAGGGTCTCAAATGATAGAAAGAACGCTCGCGACCGTGGGTCATTGACGGGTCTCAAATGATAGAAGTCTTGATATTGGTCTGAAAGAGATGGTAACATTGGAAGAGGAATGACTGTGTGAGACGTCAATTTGTATCGAGTCTTGCATGGTCATTGGACAACTTGTCGACAAGGAGGAGTTTCCATGAGCGGCAACCCTGGGCGCCATAGGACCGCGTCGTTCCGGAGGAAAACACGGTATAGCCGTAGCTGGACGAACCGCTCGGTTCATTCGG
Source organism: Iris pallida (assembly GCA_029216955.1). Taxonomy (NCBI): domain Eukaryota; kingdom Viridiplantae; phylum Streptophyta; class Magnoliopsida; order Asparagales; family Iridaceae; genus Iris; species Iris pallida. The sequence goes on from JANAVB010011999.1 coordinate 21,372,454, forward strand.
AAATTTTCAGTGGGGCTAGCTACTTGCGTTGAAAGGATCGTCGAATGGCAAGGCTATAGTCCAGGATGTCTTGTGATATTAGTGACCAATTCATGTAGATGGATCGGCACGGGCGGCAATCCGCGTGTGTGCCTTTGGATTGAGTCAGTTGAATGTGTGTACAGTTAGAACATAATGTTTGGGCCTAAGATTTGGCATTAACATAGGCGACATGCTCGGCACGAGATACGGCGTCGGGTCTTAATTTGTCGGCATATAAGTTGCATAAGTTGGGTTGAGTTGTCTTGAGTCTAAGTCAGGAAACGCCACAAGGCAAAGTTGGTCGAGTGGCACTTAGTCCACAAGTCTTGATTGGGTCTGTTGGTGATCGAAGTAGCAATGGCCGCGAGGCGGCGATATGGTTAAGTCACATTGAGTTACGAGGCACGGTATGATAGATTTGTAGTACGGCCACAAGGAATTGGGCACTACCGCGTAGTTGTGTCTCCGATTACATGTCGAAGGGCAAACACGACTTGATAGGTTAACGTTGTTGGCACGAGAAGGGTCTAGAGGCAAAATATGAGTTAACATCGTTGTTGCAAGCACGTGATGGTCTAGAGACACAAAATAGGCCAAGGCGTCGGTCCTAAAACTGATCCTAAGGCAAGAGTAGAAAGACAATACAAAGGGGACTAAGCTGCACAAAGTAAATGAACGTGTTGGTTTTGTATGGGTGGGCGAGGAGCTCATTCCACCAGTACAGTTGAGTACTGACACCCACATAGTCTTCATGTGCAGGCACAGGTAGAAGCTCGTGGCGAGGAGCTCGCTTGGATGCGTCGAGGCACAGAGTTCTTTGGCGATTCAAAGCGTGCAGCCGCATGGAGTCAAGACTAATACGGGACATAATGTATGGACGTCGCCTTCCAAATCTTCCGCTTGTTCAAGACATGTATTGAGAGATAAGAGAGAGTGCTGAGTGACTTGTAATGTGAGATGAGTGAGCTTGAGAGACTTGTAATCTTGGCCTTGCGCCCCATTGTAACCTTTGTTTCAATATCAATAAAAGAGTACGCTGTAATAACTTGTGTTTTGCTTCTAATTTCGCTGCTATTATTCAATGTCTCTGCTTGGGACTTCTGTGCGACGACCCCGTCTCAGCCGCTGAAATCGGCCGTTATGGAACCCGCCTTGCACGAGCGCAATCTAGGCTTGTGCGGCATCACGCCTTAGCGAGGACGATCGCTCCTACGGGAGCGGGGCGTGACAGAGCACTATCAAGTCTGGAAGATGAAAGTTACTCTCAATCTTCAACATTTCAAAGTTGATCATGTGTTAACCGAGGAAGAACCTACTGTTCCAGAAACTAGGTCTGCAGCCGTAGTTACTGCTGCTACTAAAAATCAGGCCAAATAGAGAAGGGAGAATAGCATTTGTAGGCTTTTAATCGTAAATGCTATGGAGGACTCCCAAGCGGAATCATATTCAAAGAAGACAATTGCTAGAGAGATATGGGAGTCTCTGGAGAAACTTTACAAAGATGACAAAAACTTGAGCAAGATATTTATTGTTAAAAAATATCATAAATTGCTCTTTGAAGACGAGAAGTCTATGCTGCCGCAGGTGAAGGAGTTCCTGAAGCTGCAACAGAAGTTGGAAGATGAGGCGATGCCCCTCACCGACAAGTTTGTTGTTGGTGGGATCGTTTTTAAGCTCCCTGCTGGATGGAGCAAGTTCTATGCAAATGTGCATAGGAAGAAGTTGGAGATCAGTCTCGAAGATCTCCTGCAGAAAATTTACGTTGAGGACCAGATGAGGGCTCAATTAAAAATGTACGCTTTGTCCAAATAGCTGGCTAACGCCAATTTGGTTCACACCAAAGAATTCAAAGGAAAGAAGACGGCTTTCCATAGCAAGAAGAAGGACCTTAACAATCTAAAAGTGAAGGGGACCTCCTTCAAGCATTAGAAGGCAAAGTCCCAGATGCCTTGTTTCAAGTATGGCAAGAAGGGCCCACTTAGTGGTGGCCCATGCAGGTCGAGACTAAAGTGTAGTGGTATTCGAACTTGAGTACCACTACAGCCTGCACTAGGAATAGGATATATTTTGAAGGTACTCAATCACAGATAGGAACCCTTGAGAGATTTCCGGGACGACCCTAGAGAATATTATTTAACTTCGATTTGAAAACTCTCTTTTTCCCTTGATTTAATTTATTTTACTTTTGTTGTTAAATTTGATTTTTATGGATTATTGTTGAACTTGAGTTTGTATTTATTTTGATGAAAGATTTTCGAATTTTGAATTTTGATGATAGCTGTTGCATTCGAGTTTGTATTTTGATGGATTTTGTTCATTTTAAATTTTGATGTTCGTTAATAAATTTGATTTGATTTTGAGTATTCATTATTGATTAATTTAATTTTTGGCAAGATGAAATTATATGGGCTAGGTCGTCTTTGTTATGGAATCTAGTCTTTTATAGTCACATTAGCCAGCATGGTGAGGACATATAGTCTGACTCTGGATATATTTCTCGGGTGTGAGAATTTAAGGTTTTCGCAGCCAAGCATGCGGCACCGCGAAAATGTTAAATACCATGATTTTAGAAATATGTGCATAAGTCAAGGGCTCTGTGATTATCGTAGCCTTGCTTACTAGTATGACGAGGATTTAGAGTACCATGATTTTGGATAGATGCATATGATTATCAGATTGTACTTAAAATATTTTGAACATGTTTTCTCTACTTTTCTCAGTCATTCAAAAAAAAGGGAATTATTATTTGTTGTTTTGCCTAGTTTCTTGTCATTTAACTTAAGAGTATGTTTAGTTGTTTTCATAAACCTTTCTGTAACTTTTTGCTATGAGTTTTTTTTTTCATAATACAATGAATCGATGATTTTGCTAAAGCGCCTCATGTTGGATTTGATATTTTAGTTCTGGATTTCAAAATCGTTCCGTCTTTAAACAGATAAGCAGAACCAATTTTATCGTTATTTCTTTCTTGCTATTATTCTTGTATTAAATAATATTGATGATAAAACTGTCTTGATTTTGTCAATCACCTGCTTGCAATCTTGGTAGGAGTCTAAATGTTAGTCTTAACGTAGAATTAATTTTATTGGGACATGAGAATATGTATATGAATATATATAGCAGACACTCTGCCTAACACGTATGCATGCTACACTTGATTTTTTTTCACATATCTAGATACATATTGATATGTTGTTGATGTCCAAATTTTCATAACCAATATTTCTGGTCCTCTGTTTTCCATGTTTAAATTCGTAAGTTAAATATAAATTTTATGTTATTAGTTTTGTCTACATCACTGCACATGTATGTTATACATAGAGTTTCAATTCAAAAAAATTGGTTAAGTTATGTTAAATTTGTCAAATTTAAGACTGTGTACATATTAACCTTAATACTGAGTTTCCAAATGTTTAGTTCAAATTGCTGTTTTATTTTCTTAAATGGAACTTTTGAGCTATATACCTTGTGGGAAGTAGGGATATAAATTTAGGTTTCATATTCTTACATGTTAGTTTGTGATAAACATTGAGTTGGGTTTGATGTTCAAATTTCTCTAATATTCTAAAAACTGTATACATGTTAACATTTTCACATTGATTTCCATATTTAGTTAAATTTCAGATTTAACATGTAATATTGAACTGTATGCGTAGATAAACGTATTGATAGTATGTTAGGGTTTCATTTCTATCATGCTAGGATGTATTGGGAGCATTGAAATTAGTTGTGATGTTTCAACTTCTAAATTTTGAAATTGTATTATGTTAATATTGCACTGGTTTAAATGTTAGCTTGTTTTCAGATTTTATATGTAAACGTTGAACTAAAACCTGGTTTAACTTTTTAATACTAAGCTATAACCCTGTACAAGGACACACACACACACCCTAACTTAGTATACACTGTCGTGTAACCTAATCTTCCTCTCTATGTTATGATCATGTATCTATATAGATATATATAGTTTTTTATACATCCATGTTATAATTTGTATAGATACATAACTAAATCTCTACCTCTTTATAGATGTATATGGTTAGCCATGCATGTTATGATTAAATAGGTTGTGTATTGTAGATTGTTAAACCATATGCCATGAGTAATGTAACTGGATAGCTATTGTTTGAAACCCAAATCCTTGTATACACTTTCATGTATATTCACGTACACACACGGCCTACTATCTAACCATATGAACCTGTTCACATATCCCCATACACATGATGCTAGTTTTTCCTCTCTAACGCTCTCTCTCTGTATATATATTGTGATTGGATTTTAATGCAAGTGACTTTCAATTCTCTAACTTTGATTTTGATTTTCTTGGGATAGTACTTTTCAGATGATTGGTAGTTACCTTCCTTTATTTTTATGAGTACTAATTTTCATATGGGATGGTAGACAACCTTACAGTTTTGATGGTCGTTGTTTCTGTATCTTTCTATTTTAGCACTCTGGTTTGCTTGTGTGTTTTGATACCCGATGACTGCCTTGGTTATTATGACTAGTATACCTAGATGAGACTTTCACTACCACCGTATGCCATGACCCTGTATGCCGTTCTTTTATTTGATGGTATGATTTGTTTAAGTTCTGGGACTTTGATTGTGGGTGTTTGACCTAGAGGGAGTAGGGACATTTTAATTTCGAGGACGAAATTTTTATAAGGTGGGTAGGATGTGAGCACCCTGAATTTTGGGTTGAATTTTTATTTTATTTTATTTTCTGATTGTTTAGTTTCATCAAAAAATTAATTTTTGTTATTTTTTTCCCTTAAGTGTACTTTTTCATGCCATTGATATTTGGAGTATCAGGGATGTTCAACTCTGGAAATCTTATTCACGAGTTTGGGAGTGGACAGGATTACCTTCTTGGCGGTATATGGTGTCCCACCCAAACTTGTTCCCTTGTGCTCTTTTTGGTTCGCTGAACTTCGGGTCGGATTAGACCATTTGAGTATTATTTATTTTCCCACTCTTTTCCTTGATCATTTTCAGCGCGTTACCGTGACTTTTAATTTGGGAGCGCAAGACCAGTCAGTTTCTTGAACTCCTCATTGATGATCTACTCGAGACGCTCGTCACCCATGACCTTCGTGTCCCACTCAGACATGTCATTTTGTGCCCCATTTGATTCGCACAACTTTCCCGAAACATGACCCGATTTTATTTCACTCCACGGCATCACATTTATCTTCCAACTTGATTTGTGGGTCCCCTGTCGACCAAAACCTGTCCGCCCCAATTATGGACATGGCCCACATTGAGCCTACTATCCGTCCGCCACTTGTGTCCCATTTATTGGAATCCCCATGTGCTACTTATTTGCCCATGATTATCAACTCCTGTTTTAATTCGAATATTTCGCCATGTCCGATTTTCATCCAACCTAGTTTGACCGAACCCAGTCCAAGCCCCATATTATCCTCCATCACCACCCTCAGCCTCTTTTCCCTTAAAAAAAATATCAAGTACCCTCCTACCTATTTTTCTATATTTAATAGAAAATTCTATTTATTTAATTTCTATTGGGATGACCATTTCTCTCTAATTAACTTAGCCCTTGATTTCTCCAATCAATCCCAACCATTCAATTTTTTCCGTGCAACTTTTCCCCTCACATTCACACAGCACCCCCTAGCCGGCCCTAATTTCAATGTTGGATAACTTTTTCTCTCTCTTCCTCTCATCTCATTTATTGTTCTTCCTCTCTCTTTCTCTTCCCTTCTACTTTCTTCACAATACAACACAACAACAGCAACTTTCACTCCAACCATGCAACCCGAGTCTCCCGCCAACCACATCCACACCAGCCAACTCGACACTTCTTCCTCCTCCTCCTCACCTTCCCCGACCACCTCGCCACTCCCCGGCCATGGCCGTCGGCCACTCCAAACCAAACCACCACCGTCGACCAAACTCTATCTCCTCCACCTTTCCATGGCACACCACCACCATCCTCCCGCCGCGCCAGGCCGTACCAGGCAGCGCCTCCGCCGGGCCAAGTGCGTCGCGCCGCCGTGTGCCACCAGCACGCGCAGCTGGCAGCAGTAGCTGCAATGGCAGCACAGCGCGCGCCCCTTGCCGCGCACGGACGAGCGCGTGCAGCGCCTTCGCCGGCCACGCGTCACCGTGGCCATGTTCCCCCGTCTTGGGCGAACTCCGGCGACCCCCCTGGGTCCGCCACCTCGCTCCCCGGCGCGACGTATAGGCGATTCGTACGTTTTGAACGACGTCCCGTCGTGACGCGCGCGAGATCGAGTTCATTTTGGCGCCCCGTCGCAGCGACTTCGTGCATGTTTTCCCGGAGATCCGACTGTTGGATCGGCGATTTCTTTGCTCCGTCGCAATCTCGGTATATCCACCTTCGCTCATGTCAATTTTCGTCCGTTAATTTTATCGTTTGATACATGAAAACTGGCCACCAAGTTGACCGTTTAAATTGTATTAAATTTGGACAGTTCGCGGGGCCAACTTCGTCAGCTTGTATCTCCTCCACCGCAGCTCCGTTTGGCATGCTACAAGTTCCGGTGCGAAGCTGGTATAACCCTCTTGCTACCCCTTCAGTTTCGTTTTATTGTGAGCTTGTTTGATTGGTTGAATTCGACGCCAAAGTTGGCCGTCCGAATTCGTAATTTCCAACTTGTAAAATTCCATTTTTGAACACGGGACTCCAGATTTCATTTCTGACACCACCATTAGACTTGTGGTATCGTTCTGGCATGTTTTCATATAAAATTTGTTAGATTTGGAGAACGTGGGTCCGGACACGCATTTCGGTGTAAAGCGGGTCCCACTTTCTGGGTCAAGGGGACTTTTTGACGCCGGCTCATCGGAATCCAATTCCTGATATACCGATGAGTTCGTATCATCATTCTGGACTCGTTGACATATAATTTGCTAGGTTTTGGTGGACATTGGGTCCGACACGCATTTCGGTGCAAGTCGGATACCAATATCCGGGTTAACGGGTCATTTTGAGTTCGGCTCATCGAAATCCAATTCCGGAGATACCGTTGAGTTCGTATCATCATTCTGGACTCGTTGACAGGTAGTTTGCTGAGTTTTAAGAACTTTGGCTCCGGCACACATTTCCGTGCAAACCGGAATTCTAAGTTCTGGTCAACCGGCCAAAATGAGATCGGGTCAACGAAATCCAATTCTGGAGATACCGTTGGGTTCGTATCGACATTCTAGTTTTGTGGACATATAATTTATTATATTTTATAGACTTGTTTTCTTGCACATTTTTTGGTGCAAAACGGCTTCGACACGGACACCGTTTTGACCCGAAATTACCTTTTTGCCCTTGTGTCCAAATTGGACCGTTGGGTAGGCTATCCTAACTAATTTGACTATTCTGGACACGTTGGCGATGTTCATTTCATCGTCCGACAATGTTTGTTGATAATTTCTCTGAGTTTAACCTTTTTATAATTAATTAATAATTAATTCATATAATGTTCGTATTTCGGGATTAGTACAACGAAACTGAGATCAGCCAATTCCAGTGGTCTCACATCGCTGAAATTGACAAGTTGGACACGTGGATCACTATAATAAGATTATCAACCTTACCGATAATCTTCTTATCTCGATTTGCGTGTCGTAAGTTTCGACGTACAAATAACGAAGTACACTTTATATTAGACTAGAATTGACCCTGTTTGACCAGAGTTGACCAGTTGACCCAAAGTCAACTGTAAGTCAATACTTGACCTAGTTTGACTAGATTATTGACCGGAGTCGACCTAGAGTTGTTTTGACTTAGAAGAACCTAGAATAATGTAAATTGATTATAGAGATTCTTTTATTACAACTTGAACCCTTGTAACCTGTGTTGCTTTAAATAGGACTCTGTGGCTTCAGTGGGACCCCCTATACTTATCAGCTGTTCAGGTTATCGAGGCGAGTACATTCTCTGATCATTTCATATCCTGCTTAGAATTATTTCCTGCAGTAGATTACTTTACTTGTACTGTCACGTTGGTCACACGGATTGGTACTATATGGATCCTTTCTTGAGATGTTATCCTTAGGGAGCATCGGGTACTCTATATTCTGTGCGTTTCACTTTCATAGCGTATCATATGCTTCTTGGTTCTTTGATCACTTACGACATGTACCCTCATGATCGTAGAGTCTTCCTAGAATCTTACACTGTTGGGTTACTCCCAGAATCCCAATTTTTATGGGACTTACACTGTTGGGTTATCCCCAGAATCCCCATTTTTATGGGACTTACACTGTTGGGTTATCCCCAGAATCCCCATTTTTATGGGACTACTATGTATCACCTTCGGGGTCTACCACCCTTCGGGGGCTTATCACCCTCGGGGTCTATCACCTTCGGGGTCTGCTACATAGCATCATATAACATAACCTGGCTGGATCCTTGTGTATTGATCGGGGGTACGGGGGAGTATTACATGTTCATATTATACTCTGACTCACTAGTCACTGCTAGTTCCCTATGTATAGTAGATATTTCTATTACAGTTCTCTCTCTGTTTTTATACTGCACTTCTTTCAGTACTTGTATCTTACTTTACTGCATGTTCATATTTTCTAACCTGCTATGAATTGTTGAGATGTACTGTAATCGCTCCAGTCCTGACTGGACCTGTTGATAAATTTTACAGATAGCCTGGAGGTGCCTGCTAGCCTAGAGGAGTCACATTAGAGGTTGTTTAGGTAGTTATTTCTTTTTGTCTGAAGTTGTATTTTACTTTGTGGATTACTGTATCTTTATTTGAGTTTTGAGATGTATTTCTGGGTTCATGTATCTTAGACACTTAGACTTCTATCTCCTGTATCTCTTTTGGATTTCATGTTTTATCTATCCTTATCATGCTCTACCTTAGATGTGATTGAGTCTGTATCTGCTATGTCACCCCCATTCGGGGAGTATAAACTGTTTAGTCTTATACTGTTAGATGCATTGAGACCTAGGACAGCGTTCTACCGTCGGCTGGGCGTTGTTGCGTTCTCGTGCCCTAACTCTAGGGTGCGGGTCGTGACACACTTCAAAAGTGAATGCAAAGCGAAGACCAAGCAATCAGGACAATGTGAGCCTAGCATGGTTTCTATAATCACTGATCTTGTTGCTATGATTGCTCAGGTCGATGCGGTGGGGGCTGACTCTGACTGGTGGGTAGACACTGGTGCCACCTGTCATGTCTGCTCAAGCAAGGAGTGGTTCACCACCTACACACCAACTTCTGAAGTTGTTATGGTGGCGAACCAAGCACGAGCTGAGGTGTAAGGGATCGGGACGGTGGTATTGAAGCTGACTTCTGGGAAGTCTCTGACGCTTCAAGGTGTGAAGCATGTACCTGCTATCACAAAGAACCTGATCTCGGGAGACCTACTCTGTAATGCAGGCCTAAGAATGGACATCAATGTTGGCCGGATGGTGATGTCCATAAAGGGAACATACTTCGAAAAAGCTTTTTATACCGAAGGAATGTTTAAAATTCAGGTTGTAAATCAGTCCAATATAATTAATGCAGTCACTCATTCTGGTTATACTCTTAAGTTGTGGCATAATAGACTAGGACATGTTCATTATAAAAGAATAAACAAAATATCTAGTCTAAGACTTATCTCCAAATGTAGGTGTAAGGTAGAGAATTGTGAAGTATGTCCTCAGACGAAAATCATAAGGAAACCCTTTCCTCGGGTTAATCGAAGCACAGATCTTCTGGAGTTGGAACACTCTGATATCTTTGACTTCAAACAGTTCTCTATAAAGGCAGGGATAAAGTATTTGATAACCTTTATTGATGAATTCTTAAAGTACGTGTTCGTCTATCTGCTGAAGGCCAAAGACGAAGCATTCGAGAAGTTCAAGGAGTTCAGGGCCGAGGCTGAATGGCAAACTGGACAACAAATCAAGAGAATAAGAAGTGATCGAGATGGAGTGTACCAGTCTTATGAATTCGTATCGTTCTGTAAAGAACATAGAACTGTCAATGAGACTACGGCTTCGTACCCTCCTCAATCAAACGGAGTAGCAGAGAGGAAGAACAGAACATTGACAGAAATGATAAATACTATACTGTTGACTGTGGGTCTTACAAAATGCTACTGGGGAGAAGCTGCATTGACGGCCACTTTATTCTAAATAGAGTGTCTCATGTAACTTCAGACGTTACTCCTCATGAACTCTGGTTCAAGGTCAGACCTAAGTTGAATGTCATTCGAGTGTGGGGGTGTCTGGCATATGTGAAGCATCCAGATCTGAAGATTCAGAAGCTTGGAACAAGGACTACAAAGACGATCTTCTTGGGTTATGCCGAGAAGAGTGATGCTCGAATATTTTTTTATATTGAGTCAAATCATATCATTGAATCTCGCGACGCAGAATATTTTGAAGACAAATTTACAAGGCACAAGAATATTGTTCTAGCGGATGTTCCAGAGAACAATGAAGGTGCGCATAAAACTGAAGTCTTTAATAAGAATGTAGTCCAAGAAGATGTTGTTGTGGAAACAACGATTGAACCAGAACTCGCTGATAGCTAAGCGTGTGAGGGGGCCGAAGGACTTTGGAAATGACTTTGTCACCTATCATGTGGAAGCAGATCTGCTTACCTATAATGAGGCGATGAAGGCCAGAGACGAAGTTTTCTGGAAGGAGGCGATAGACAATGAAATTGATTCCATCATCTCAAATAACACTTGGGTGTTGGTTGATCTTCCTGTAGGAGCAAAACCCATCGGATGCATATGGGTCTTCAAGAAGAAGATGAAAGCAGACGGAACTATTGACAAGTTCAAGGCTAGACTGGTAGCCAAAGGGTTTTCTTAGAAGCAGGAGATCGACTACTTTGATACGTATGCTCCAGTAGCTCGGATGACCACCATCAGAATGTTGATTGCTCTCACAGTAATACATAAGTTGGTGATACATCAGACGGATGTGAAAACAGCTTTCCTAAATGGCGAGCTGACCAAAGAGATTTACATGCAACAACCAGAGGGATTTGTCGTCAAAGGTCTTGAAGACAAAGTCTGCAAGTTGGTAAAATCCTTGTACGGTCTTAAACAGGCTCCCAAGATATGGTATGAGATGTTTGACAAGGTTATAAGGTCAAACAGCTACAGGGTCAGCGAGACAGACAAGTGTATTTACACAAAGTTTGATGATGGAAGAGGTATAATCGTTTGTCTGTACATGGACGATATGCTGATCCTAGGTACGGATATAGGCTTTGACACAGAGACAAAGAAGTTTATCTCAACTAAGTTCAGTATGAAGGACTTGAGGGAAGCTGATGTGATCTTAGGGATCAAGATCATTTGAACAGACACTGGACTGGCATTATCACAGTCTCATTATATTAAGAAGATGATCACACGCTATGGGTATCAGGATCTTCCAGGGATTGATACACCTTACAGCTGTGATCTGAAGTTGAAGCATAATTCAAAAGAAAGCGTCAGACAGCTGGAGTATGCAAGCATCATCGGGAGTTTGATGTATGCTACTACTGCCATAAGGCCAGACATAGCTTTTGCCGTAGGAATGTTGAGTCGTTTCACGAGCAACCCAGGCATTGAGTACTGGAAAGTTGTAAAACGGGTTATGAGATATCTCAAGAAGACTCAGACATGTGCACTGGACTATAGTAGAGATCCTCCGATAGTGGAAGGCTTTAGTGATGCCAGCTGGTGCTCAAAATTGGAGAGCGAGAGGTCCACAGGAGGATTCATTTTCACAATGGGTGGAGCTGCTATATCATGAAAGTCGAAGAAGCAAACTATGCTCTCGTAGTCCTCCATGGAATCTGAGTTCTTTGCACTTGGTACCGTAGCGGAGGAAGCAGAATTGCTTTGGGAGCTCATGTATGATCTTCAAGTGGTTGGGGCACAAATACTGGCGATACCAATATATTGCGACAACCAGGCGATTATGGCGGTAGCATCAAATAACCTCTTCAACGGAAAGAAGAGGACTGTGCGGTTAAAGCACAGGGCAGTACACGATCTTATCAAGAGAGATGTTATTGCAGTGATTGATGTTCGGAGTCAGGAGAACCTAGCAGATTCGTTCACCAAGGGCTTCAAGCGCCAGCTGGTTGATGACACAACAAATAAAATAGGCTTGAAGGCTTTCTGATATTATGTTATTGCAATCCTACCATAAAGTTTTATGCTATTAGTACAAACAGAAATCTTCTAGACATCTAGCTTTTGGTTCAAGGGAGGACCATTAACTGGAAAAATATCAGGAATGATGGATACATGTCCTCAGTGGCATGGAGAGGTTACGAACCTACAACAACTGTTGTCCACTATTGTTTTCTGCAGAAAACAGATCCTGTGTTGAGGATGGCTTAAACTCCTTAATGAGTTCTTAGACAGAGCGAATGCCTGGTGTGCTTTACAGGAAGCATGGTAGCGCAACACTACAAGGAGTGAAACTCCATGCTACAGTGGGGTGACTCCACTATGAGGTTCCCGGATAGGTGTAATGCCTCAGCTTTGCAAGCCAAGTCACAGCGGAGTAGCACCGCAAATAGGCAGGTAGTCTAATGTTGTATGATGAAATTAAAGAGGGGTAGACAGCACTACAAAGGGGAGGTGTTTCCCATGTTATAGTGGTACGACACCATGATGAGGTACCCGGATAGGGATAAAGCCTCGGCCTTGTAAGCCATATCGTTGCGGCGTAATACCGCAAGGGAGCCTAAGGCTTCATGCGGGGTCGTATGGCACTACAAAGAGGCTGTGACCTCATGCTACAGTAGTATGACACTACGATGAGGTTCCCGGGTAGGGGTAATGCCTCGGCTTTAGGCCATGTCATTGCGACGTAGCACCACAAGGGAAGCGCAAGGCTTCATGTCATGTCTCTTTAATAAAGACCTCAACTATAGTGTATGGACAGAGATATCAGGCCGTCTCTTGAGGGTAAACTTGTAGATGCCCAAAATTATACACTGAAATCAGGTTGGCACAGGGCCTTTATTGTGTAGCCAGAAGCAAATGTAACTATATTATATGAGTGGAAAGAATTTCAGCTATGGTGCAGAATTTAAGGCTTAGTCCATTCTTGTATTATAGTCTGTTGTTTGACCCATGCGGGAAGATTCAAGTCGTCAGCGACATCTCTCTAATGCATGATGGATAGTTACTGTGGAGAACACTCAAATCCATATATCGAGATATGTGGGGGATTTTGGAGCTTTTTTTTGTATGTAGAGAGCTTGCTCTCAAATATGTATAGTAGTTTAGTCCCACATTGGAAAAGCAACATGAGTAGTATCTCAATATATACTTGGTATATAGTTGAGGTGTGCACATGGGGTGGTGACCCTAAGGAGGGAACCATGTGGGTGATTTTACTTGGAGGTAAGGATAAGACTCAATAGTAAAGCATTTGCTTTTTGCTTTTGGAAATTTATTCCATTGGCGTAAGGGCTTAGCGACTCGGACTCGGGCTCATGAGACATAATGTGGCTTTTTGTTGGCACACTTTGCACTTAGCACGACAGCATCATCGCTAGGCGCATAGTGCGCTTAAGTTGCGCTCGTTGCGCGAGCCTTTTGTGCAATCGTTCGCACACCAGTTGGCGCTGCCCGATCGCGTGGCCAGATGGCGTGCCAGTTGGCGCTGCCAGATGGTGCAGCAGTTGGCATGGGGTGCACGCGGTACGCACGTTGCACAGGTGGCACTGTGTGCGTGGTGCACGTGTGGCGCAGGTGCACAATTGGCTTTGTGCGCGTATGGCGCAGGTGGCGCGTACTGTGTGTTAGTTGGCTGAAATCGTGTCTGTGCACGAATTGAGCTATTACAGAATGTTCGGAAGGGTTTTTTCCTACGTTCCGAATATTTTGCTAACTGGACAGTTACAGTGCGGCCTATATAAGCTTCTCTACTCTCTCTCTCGGTACAGAAGTACATAAGTGTTCAGAACACAAATTCCTTATGAATCCAGAGAGTTCAAGAGAGAAGAGAAGTGTGCTAGTGCCAGAGCCATTCAGTACAGAGTCCGCGCCATCCGAGGTGTCAGAAGAGCAGAGTGTTCTAAAGTTCTCCATCGAACTTGCTGGTTCCTGGAAGCTGTTCGTGTTGGGCGAATCAAGCTTTGAGCACCGGTGATCATTCACCCCAGCAGGTCAGTTCATCCTTCTGTTCGACCACTTGCAACTCGTTCTGAAGGAGAGCCTTTCTGATCTAATCAAAAAATTAGTGGACTTTCGCTGCTGCTACTACGAATTCTTCTGTGTTTTCTTCGAAGTAACACATTAGTTTTTCATCTCTCAGAATACTCCAAGGATCTCTGTCTTGCATATTCTTTGAAGTGTTGCATAATTTTCAATTTTCCATCGAAAATTATGCCCCGGGACTAACAATACCCTTCAGTATTTTTAAACATGATATTATTATATCAACCTTCATGTCATTTATGTTTAAGAGTCAAAGCAATAAAATTTGCATGCAAGTTTTCTTTTTCCATACAACTTTTCATGTTTCAATGGCAATAAATTTTTCTATCCTTAACATTGTCCAAAGATTATTATTCTCAATAGAAAATTAAAAAAAGAACAAAAATTTGTACTTCAAATCTATTGACACTATAAAAAACACACACATGAATAATCACCTAGAAAAGACAAAAAGACGACAACTAACCTTATGATATTCTAATTGATATACGTGCAAAGCACATACATTTAGACTAGTACATAGTAATATGATTCTAAAATCAAGTATCCAATAGGGATCATATTCAATACGTATCCTTGAAGTATCAAAAGAATATAAGATGACCAGATATAATTATAATACCTCCATTGTAAGTATCCATGCAACATAGATGATTACTTACAAAACAAAAAAATAAAAAAATCTATCAGATTTTTCAAAGCATATTAAGACTGAAATAAAATTGCTGACTTGCATTCAAAGCTCTAGAAAACATCGAGTAATTCAACATAATATTGACAAAATAATTCGCCCCGATCCGTTCTTACTCATTTTGCTCTACAATTATATATTGAAGAACAAATATCTATCAAAATGATAATTCCAATTAAATATAACTCTAATGATAATAACCGAAGCAAAGATTCAATCTTTAATAATATAACCAAATATACATCAGAAAGGTGAAGGAGAGGGGAATCTCACAGGCCTGTTTTATTCTGTAAAAATATATTCACACATAAAATATCAAATTTAATGGCATTAAAGGACAATAAATCTATACTACCATGTAATGGAAAAAGTAGAGTTCACCTTGGAAGTTTTTATTCAAAAAATGTCTTCATCTATGTTTACTAATTAAAATTATTTTAAATTTAATATTGTTAGTCATGTAATTACGAATAGAAAAAAAAATTAAGATGGCTATTATTTGCTATTTCTAAATATTAAAAATACGTGCAAGACACGTGCATATATATATATATATATATATATATATATAAAATATATATATATATATATATTTTTTCAGTGGGGGTAAGTGTCAATCGTTTGCCCAATCCCCCCTGCTTCCACTACCAAACTATCACACCAGATTTCACTCCAGCGAAGGTAAAAAAGGCAAATGCGCCTCCCCGGACAAAGCGGTGGTCCCCTACCACCCACCAACACTACCCCTTTCCAACCAGTTTAACGCCCTCGTCTCGGAAGCGACCGACCCCTCCCAGGAGATCGCTTTTCTTGAAGACTCTTTCGTGGACCCTGGGTCGGACTCTGAGGACATTAGCGACACCCTCGGAGGCTGCAGAGGACACCCTCTAAGAACTTTGACATGCCACAGACCACCCCGCCGCCGTTCATCCCTCCTACGGAGTCGTCGTCGAAGATGCCCTTGATATTCTAGGGCCAGAGCAGGCCCTTAGAGGACTACAGGTACTCGTCGCAGGATTCCCCATCCAGTCGGAAGAAGACCAGATTGGCAACACTGACGACACCCTTCTCATCCCTCCTGAGGAACCCGTCCTGGATTCTGCAGGAGAATTGGTCGAACCCTCCGAAGACACCCACCTCAACCCTTTCGAGGATTACATCCTCGGTACATCCACCTCGAAGGCGGGAGAGGCTACCACCACAACCAGGAAATCTAAAAAGAAAGGAGCCGTAGAGTCCCCGGCCATGCGCACCAGGTCCGCAGCCTAGCGGAGAAACCAACCCCCCAGCTCCATTAATGCTGAACATCCTCTCCTAGAATATCCGTGGTCTGGCGAACAAACCAACCAAGAGGAGAATAACCAGCCTTAAGAAGACTCACAAGATTGACATCTTGATCATCCTTGAACCCAAAATCTTCTACAAGAAACTCAAATCCATTCAGCTGCAGTTACGCATTCCTACGGCCATTGCCGGCAGATACGACATTTGGATCCTCTGCTCGAAGGACGTCAAGATCGGGGTCATTCAGGACTCCATGCAGGCCCTCTCTTGCTGGATGGAACACCCTTTGATCCCCAGGCACGCTATCCTATCTGCGGTTCATGGCAGCTGTGACATCGCTGATCGCAAACACCTCTGGAACGACCTCCTGGACATCCACCTTCACCACATTAACCTCCCTTGGCTTTGCGTTAGGGACTTTAACGCTATCACATGCAGAGAAGAGAAGACAGGCGGCCGCCCTCCCTCATATTCGGCCATGCAAGATTTCAACAACTTTATCTTTAACTCCCACGTCTCCCCCCTTCCGTCCACCAGCAATGCCTTCACCTGGTTCAACATGCAGGAAGGCAACCTCCGGCAATACTCCCGCATTGACAGGGCCCTAACGAACGCCCATTGGCACAGAATGGGGACCACCTCTAAGTTTCTCACCTCAATGCCACAGAATCCGACCACGCCCCCTGCTAGTTGGAATTACTAGCATCTCCGGCCAGACCAAAAAGAGCTTCCGCTTCCTGGACTTTTGAAGCGAGCACCTCCAATTCAAGGGCATCGTCACGGAAGCTTGGGACCGCGCAGACTCCCCCGAACCTCTCACTCGGGTAGCCAACAAGCTCAAGGCCACGAGAAAAGCCCTATCGGTCTGGAGCAAGCAGGCATATGGGGACATTTTTCAGGCCATTCCTGAGGCTGAGGATGACATAACTCGTGCCAAAGTCAGGTTCGTGACCGACAGATCGCCAGCTGCCAGGAACGCCCTTGACCTAACCAAAGCTATCCTCAAATTCTGGCTGAAAGTTGAGACAGATTTTTGGAAGCAGAATGCGAGGCTAAAATGGGACAGCGAGGGGGACAAAAACTCGAGCTACTTCCACGCATGCGTCAATGGTCGCAGACAGAAACTCATACTCCATCAGATAGCCGACGAAACCGGGAACATCATCAACGATCAAAGGGGTATCCAAGTGGCGGCCGCGAATTTCTTTTCCCAGCTGTTCTCCAAAGAAACGGTTCTCAGAGGCAACACCTTCCTGGATGAAATACCCCACCTTATTAGAGATACCGACAACATCCAACTAGAACAACCTCCTTCCGAGCAAGAGGTGAAAGACGCCATCTGGGCCCTTGACGAGCACAGTGCACCGGGACCAGACGGGTTTTCGGAGGTATTTTTCACATATGCTGGGATATCATCAAGGTGGACATCCACAAAGCGGTCTCTTCTTTCTTCCAGGGAGCTACTTACCCCAGAGCCATCTCGAGCACCAATCTGATCGTCATCCCGAAGAAAGATAACCCGGAGACATTTCGCGATTTTCGTCCCATCAGTCTTTGCACCTTCACCAACAAGATCATATCCAAGATTATCGCTTTTCGCATGTCAGGTCTTCTACCCAAGATCATCTTTGAGGAGGAGAGTGGCTTTGTCCGGGGTAGAAATATCCAGGATAATATCATGTTGGCTCAAGAGTTAATCACCTGCATGAAGCTCCCAACAAGTAGGGGAAACATAGCTATCAAATTGGACATGGAGAAAGCTTATGATAGGCTGGATTGGCAATTCATGATCTAGGTTTTCTGTTCTTTCGAATTTTCTGAAACTTGGACCAACATCGTGTGGAGATCGATCAGCAACTCGTAGTTTTCAACGGTTATCAACGGTCAGGCCGACGGCTTCTTCAAATCGAGTCGTGGGATCAGGCAAGGAGATCCTCTATCTTCTACCATCTTCATCATTACGACGGATGCCTTGAACAGAAACCTTAATAAGATGGCTTGCACTCCGAACTTCTAGCACTATCATACCACCAGCGGCTACCCGAACATTACCTACCTGGCATTCGCAGACGATATCCTCATTTTCTCTTCCGGGGACGTCGGGTCAGTAGATGTATTCCATAACACGCTTCAGAGATACTCCAGGTACTCTGGCCAGAAGGTCAACCCGGATAAAAGTGTTATCTACGCCCACCACAATATCAAGAGAGAGCATGCGGCTAGCCTCTCCAACACCACCTCCTTCCCCATCAAGCATCCCCCTTTCCACTACCTAGGATGTCCCCTCGTGTACGGGAAATCCAATGCCGGCATTTTTGAGGAGCTGATCAACCGTATCAGGAAACAACTTGAGGGATGGCATAACGCTACCTTATCCCCAGGTGGCAAGATGATCCTCATCAAACACGTCCTCACCTCTATACCCTGGCTACGAGTTCCCGCCAAGAAAGTGCTCTCTTCGATCGAAAGCATCTTTAGCAACTTCCTTTGGGGCACAGCGGCGGCAACGACGAGCATTATTAGGCTAGTTGGGATACTATGGTGCGTCCTACCGGGGAGGGGGGCCTGGGATTCACCAAATTTTTCTACATCATTAATGCCTTCTCGATGAAACTGTGGTGGAAGCTCCGCACGAGTCAGAACTTATGGACCAGGTTCATGAAGGTCAGGTACTTCAAGCACATCCACCCATCGATGGCCATCTCTAACAGCAGATCCTCTACGGCTTGGCGACGCATTCTCATGGGGCGTTCTCTTACCGAAACCGTGATGTGCCTCCAGGTGGGCGACGGTGATTCATCGCCATTTCTAGAATGTTGGGTTGGAGACTCCTTGCTTCCCAACCTTTCAGCAACCCCTAGAAACTGTAAGATGAAGGACTTGTGGGACCCCACTGATAACAACTAGAATTGGAACAAGGTCCGGGATTGGGCCGGGTCTGAGGCAGTAGAGTGCATCCGCCGCTGCAGATTGACGATCGGCTCCGCCGTAGATAAGCTACGGTGGTCGATCGAAGCTACGGGATCCTTCTCGGTCAGATCGGCCAGAAGAGTGGTCCAAGGAACTGCGGAGCCTTCTCCAACCATTGCATCCTTCTGGCAGACATGCATCCCCAAGAAGTGGTCCTTCCTCATTTGGAGAGCCCTTCGCAAGATCCTGCCCACAGATGACATTCTCAACACTATTGGGTTCAGCCTAGCGTCTGCGTGCACATGCTGCTCTGATCGTCAATCGGAAATAATCGACCACATTTTCTGTCGGGGGAACTACCTGTCAAGGTATGAAGAGTACTTTCCCAGCGCTGCAGAATGGCTCAAGACGGTGGGTGCTTCTACGACCTCGTAGCGGCCTGGGCTTCTGCGTCCTATGGCCACCAGATCGTAGCAGCAGCCACAACGTGGGTTATCTGGAAGAATCGCAACAAGGCGAGATATGAAGGCCACCGGTACTCCGCAGACTAGCTAATTTGGGAGACCATTCGGTAGTGCCGCAAAAGAAGATCCTTCTATTCGCACGGCCAGACGGACTTCTGGAATTCTCTCCTATCCCTGGCCTAGCCGTTTTGGTTTTCTTTTCTCCCTTATTTTGATAGTATACGTGTATAGGCCTCGGCATTTTGCGCCTAGTGGTATACTTGTACAGGTTTCAACTTTTTGAGCCTTTTTGAATAAAATGGGTAGTGTTTAATATATATATATATATATATATATATATATATATATTTTAATATATAGTGTTTAATATATATATATATATATATATATATATATATATTTTAATATATAGTGTTTAATATATATATATATATATATATATATATATATATATATATATATATATATATATATATATATATATATATATATATATGCCAGTGGCGCACCGGTAAGACCTTTGGCACTCGGGGGTGAGGGCGCGGGTTCGAGCCCCCACTCCCACGGGGGCGGCTGGGTGGCGTTGTCTTACGGGCCTTGATTTAAAAAATAAAATAATATATATATATATATAATTTATATATACATATATTTTTTTTTAAAAAAAATATATGTATATATAAATTATATATATATATATATATATATATATATATATATATATATATATATATATATATATATATATATATATATTTGAAAAAAGGTAAATTTTATATAATCAAAAAGTCAAATACTACTTCCACAATATCAAGTCTCAGTAGGCCTCCTCAAAGCAGATACATCAAAATCAATTTTATGTAATATCCCTATAGTAGGGGTAGTAATTCCCTCAAAAATTCGTCTGTTTCGTTCTTTCCACACGTGCCAAACTGATGCAACAAGTCTGATCCGTGCTTCCATATACCACATCTCACCTTGATTTTTTTCGTGTCCTAATTCAAGCAATAATGTCACAAACACCCCTCAAATCAGTTCGGTAAGTAATTAAAAAATAAGTATGTTTTGTTGGTCTTGTTCGAATCTTTTCACATACATTTGAATTAGATTTTCTTTTCGCAAGCCTCGACTCATTTCTTTTCCAAGCCCCCTTTGACTTCACTCCATGGATCTGCCCCTAGTTGTCGAGGCCAAGAATTATGGAACATTGTGATCCAAAGTGCCAGAGTTGAGACCAAAGCGGCTTGGATGTTCAATGTCAATGTCACGTGCTCACTGTTTCACACAATAGGTTTTGTTTAGTAGCAAAGATTGACACTGGATGCATTGGGCTTTTCGAGGAGTATTGCATAACAAGAAGCATTATTCTGCTAAGTTACGTGTGTTAATTTGTTGGCATTGCAAGCATGCCCGATTGGCCACAAATGGCATGATATGATTGATACTTAGGGTTACATTGTACAACAGATAAACACATTGACAGACATACTTGTTCCCAGGGAAAGACAACATGATATTAGAAAGGTGCTTAAATCTGTAGAATCATAAAAAGAACTTTATACAACATTGGAGTGTATGAACTATGAGCATGGTGGAGGCATAGGGGTCTTGCATGTATTTTTTGTTGGTATTTTTGTCTTTGGACTAGTGTAAAATAGTCCCCCATCGGCTACACCACCAAGTGGGTATCTCAATATATTGTTTTGCATGTGTTGAGGTGTGCACATGGGGTATTGTGGGGCACATGTGGGTGATGTGGAGGTGTTTACCTAGAAGGAAAAAAGG
Organism: Iris pallida; assembly: GCA_029216955.1. Classification (NCBI taxonomy): domain Eukaryota; kingdom Viridiplantae; phylum Streptophyta; class Magnoliopsida; order Asparagales; family Iridaceae; genus Iris; species Iris pallida. The sequence continues at coordinate 21,393,789 of JANAVB010011999.1, forward strand.
ATTAACTCCAATAAGGAAGCAAGTTACTTTTTGTCGTTCGGACTCGGACTCAGACACGGGCTCCAGGATGCCTCGTTCATGCATGAGCATGTTAGGGGGATAGGCATGGAATGGCACAACATTATGCTGATTGCGGGATGATCTAAAATATCAAACTCTATTTTTTAGTATTGGTATTTTAGTCCCATATCGGATAGGAGAAAAAGTGAAGTCTCTTTCCACTCTATAAATAGAGCCCCCTAGCCTCCTTTGTAAGATGCATCAAAGATGAAAGCAGATGGAGTCCGTTGAGTCCAGGGAGCCCGTTCGAGTCATAAAACGTTGACTAACGAGCGTTCTAGAAGTTTTTTGTGAACTTGCTGGTTCCTGAAAGCAGATCGTATAAAGGCGAATCTTGCTTTGAGCAACGGTGATTTTCATCACCCCAGCAAGGCTGTTGAAATATCCTCTTTCTTTTTTCTTCTTCTTCTTCTTCTTCTTCTTTTCTTCTTAGTGGGTTGTAGGATATTTTGGGGAGTAAACTTGTTTGTCGGAATCTCCAAAATCCTAAAACTCAGTTCATATATTTTTGGAGAGCGAACTCATTCGTCGGAATCTCCAAAGTACTGAAACTCAGTTAAAGAAATTAGGAGAGCATACTTGTTTGTAGGAAATCTCCAAAATCCCAACTTAAGGAAATTAGGAGAGCAAGAGCAAACTTGTTTGCAGGAAGTCTCCCAAATCCTATAAAATCAGAATATTGAGCAAAATTTATTTTGCAAGAGGTCTCTTAAATTCTGATCATTCTTTCATCTAGATCTGTTTCGGGAATAACAATCTCAAAAAAAGATCCGGATAAGATGGAGAATTGCCGTACAATCCTTCTCGATACAAGTTTTAACAAACTTGAGAAGATTGACGCGCATCACTTCCAATATTTGGATGAGGAAATGTTCTTTGTCAAATGGTTGGAAGAGTGTTGGGCCTAACTATCCAAGGAGAATAATGCACATTACATGGCAGATCGGTTATGTCGATAGTGCATGGAGATTACAACTTGTGCTAGAGCGGACAATGAGTCTCTCAAAGGGCATCTCAAGACAAATGCGAAGAAGACTAAGGTATTTTGTGCGCATGGCTCAGTCATGCGCATAAGATCTGTTCAGATCATGCGTATGTATGTGCATGAATTCTGTTCAGCATTGCGCATGGGTTTTGCTCCAACTAAGAGCATGCCAGTGCATGGTGATCTCGGTGCATTACAGTGGTTGGTGTTCGGAGTCAGAAAATCTGACGGATCCATTAACTAAGGCCTCGAGCACCAACTAGTCGAAGACTGGCAAAAAATAGGCTTGACGGACCTCTGATATTGTGTCTTTGCAATCCTACTATAAAGTTTTATGCTGATTGATTCAAAGAGAAATCTACTACACATCTAGCTTATGGTTCAAGGGAGGACCATTGACCCGAAGAATATCAAGTATAGTGGACAGTCCTCTAGTATATTACGGGGTTACGGACCCAGAACCACTGACTAGTGGATAGTCCTTTGAGATATTGCAGGGTTACGGACCCATAACCACTATCAGTGGAAGTCCTATAGGATATTGCGGGTTATGGACCCATAACCACTGTTGTCTACTGTTTGTTCTTTGTAGAGAACAAAGTCATGTGAGAGGATGGCTTGGAAGCCTTAACGAGTTCTCAGGCATTTGGGATGTTCGGCATGCCTTACAGAAAGCACGGGTAGCACAACACTACAAAGAAGCGTAGTACTCCATGCTACAGTATGGTGATACCACATGAGGTACCTAATGAGGGTAAAGCCTCGGCTTAGGGCCAAGTCACAGTGGCGCAGCACCACACATATGCAAGTGGGCCTAATGTTGTAGAATGAAGAGTGGTAGGAAGCACTACAAAGAGGCTGGGCCTCATGTTACAGTGGCGTGACACCACATGAGGTACCTAGATAGGGTAAAGCCTCGGCTTTGTGAGCCATGTCACGGCGGCGTAACACCGCAAGGAAGAGAAAGGCTTCATGCTGGGTAGTTTGGCACTACAAAGAGGCTGGACCTCATGCTATAGTGGTATGATACTACATGAGGCACTGCTTCAGCTTTGGGCCATGTTATAGCGGCGTAACACCGTAAGGAAGCAAAAGGCTTCATGCCAAGACTTTTTAAAAGAACTCACCTAGAGTGTATGGATAGATATATGGGCCGTCTCTTATGGGAAACCTTGTAGACACCCAATATACATACACCGAAACCAGGCTGGCATATGACCTTCAATGTGCAGCCAGAAGCACAGTTGATGTCATTATGTGATGGGAAAAATTGTAATTACAGTACAGAATTCAAGGCTTAGTCCATTCTTGTATCATGCTGTTATTTAATCCATGTGGGATGATTCAAGTCGTAGCGACATCTATCCTAATGCATGATGGCAAGTCATTATAGGGAACGCTCAACCAACATATATTGAGATATATGGGGGATTGTTGGTATTTATACCTTTGGCCTAGTATAAAATAGTCCTACATCGACTACACCACCAAGTGGGTATCTTAATATATTGCTTTGTATGTGTTGAGGTGTGCACATGAGGTGTGGTAGGGCACATATAGATGCCATGTGGAGGTGTTTACCTAGAAGGAATAATGGTTTAACTCCAACAAGAAAGGAAGTTACTTTTTGTCGTTCGAACTCGGACTCGGACACGGGCTCCAGGATGCCTCGTGCATGCACGGGCATATTCGGGGGGTAGGCGTGGACTAGCACACGACTATGCTGATTGCGGGATGATCTAAAATATTAAACTATATTTTTGAGTATTGGTATTTTAGTCCCACATCGGATTGGAGAAAAAGTGAAGTCTCACTCCACTCTATAAATAGAGCCCCCTGGCCTCCTTTGTACGAAGCACCAAAGAAGAAAGCAAAGGGAGTTCGTTAAGTCTAGGGAGCCCGTTGGAGTCACAAAAATTTGACGAGCATTCTAGAAGTTCTTTGTGAACTTGCTGGTTCCTGGAAGCATATCGTATAAAGGCAAATCTTGCTTTGAGCAACGGTAATTTTCATCACCCCAACAGGGCTATTGCAATCTTCTCTTTTTTTTCTTCTTCTTGGTGGGCTGCAGGATATTTTGGAGAGCAAACTTGTTTACCAGAATCTCTAAAATCCTAAAACTTGGTTTATTTATTTTTGGAGAGCGAAATCATTCGTCGAAATCTCCAAAGATTTAAACTCAGCTAAGGAAATTAGTAGAGCAAACTTGTTTGCAAGAAGTCTCCGAAATCCCAACTTAAGAAAATTAGGGAGCAAACTTGTTTGCAGGAAGTCCCCGAAATCACAACTTAAGGAAATTAGGAGAACAAACTTGTTTGCAGGAAGTCTCCGAAATCCTATAAAATTAGAATAGAGAACAAATTTATTTTGCAAGAGATCTCTTAAATTCTGATCGTTCTTCCATCTAGATCTGTTCCGGAAATAATATTTCTTTCCACTGTTGTGAGGGCTTGGAGCTGGTTTGAGGCATTTGGTGCAGAGATGCATATGTGAATTTTGTCAATGTAAATGGTAAACTGGATACTACAAATTTCAAGCAAATTTAGCCTTTGTATGTGGCTTTCTAGGGAAATGCATGAAGAAGACGAAGAGTTACAGCATATGATCCTTTAACAATGAATTAAAGTTGGAGTTGAAGGGCTTGTAGCCAATGTTCTAGTTGTAAAACAACTAAATGAGGAAACACATTATGCAATTTTCATGCACAATGTTGATCAGACTCGAGCCTTAACTTGTTGTAGTGGGTGGTGTTCCCAACCTATGTCGAAAATACCTCGGAGTCGGATTAGGTATTCCTATATATAATAGAAATATTCCAATAGATTTGGATTGGGTATTTCTATATATAGTAGGAATATCCCAATGGAGTTGGATTAGATATTCCTATATATAATAGGAATATATCAATGGTTTAGATTGAGTATTCCTACTTATAGTAGAATACCTCAATTAGTTATGGTTTTGAGGATATATATACTAGGTGTTTCCTTACCATAAAAAATATCTCAAAAAAGAGAGAAGCAATAGTGCTTTACAACTTTTGAGAGAGAGAAAGAATTGAAGACTATTGTGAAGAAGAGATCGCTTTGAATAATTTTTCGACATCTCTAATTCTTCAGAGTCTACAATCAAATTTTCTTCTTTCAAGTGAGTTGTGGTGATCCGTTTGGATCGGGAGGAGTTGTAGAGGGTGTATTCTCTTTATTCCATTAGTGGAGGTTCTTAATGGTTGGATTCCGACCGTCACGTGGTTTTTTCTGTAAGGGTTTTCCGCGTCAAAAATCTTTGTATCTGTGATTGTGTTTGGCATTTTTGGTTTGTGTGCTTTTGCTCAATTTTTTTGCAGGACTTGCTGGTTTGAGGAAACGCTTTTCGTACTTCGTTCCCAACAGAGTGGTATCAGAGCTTTGGGTTCAGAGAAGTATCAGGTGTTGATAGTCAAACCAGGAAGCATAGATGGACGCGAAGCCGGTGTGCATGATAAACCTGAACGGTACCAACTATTACTACTGGAGGAGCAAAATAAAGGATTTGCTATTTGTCAAGAAGTTATATCTGTCGGTATTTGCTTCCGAGAGGCCCAGTGGTAAATCCGAAGAGGACTGGAATTTTGAGCATATACAGGTGTGTGGGTACATAAGGCAGTTCGTTGATGAGAACTTGTATAATCACGTTGCTAGTATTGAGCATACGAGGACACTGTGGGATAAGCTGGAATCTTTGTATGCTAAGAAGACTGGGTAAATAAGTTGTTCCTGATTCGGATGATGATGGGTCTGCGGTACAAAGATAGTACGTCCATTACGGATGACTTGAGTGAGTTCCAGGGCGTGGTTGACCAGATATCCTCAATGGAAGTCAAGTTCGACGACGAGGTTCAGAGACTTTGGTTGCTATGTACATTGCCAGACTCGTGGGAGACCGTGTGAGTATCTGTTATCACTTCTGCTCCGGAATGCGTGGTCAGTCTGGAGTTTGCCAGGAGCGGGGTATTGAATGAAGAGATGCAGAGACATTCTCAGGGCACTTTATCCACTTCCCACTCATAGGTACTAGTTTCAGAGAGCCGCAGAAGGGACAAAAGCAGGAATCCAGGTGGTGGCAGAGACAAGAGCAGAGGTAAGTCCAAGGGTCGGTACGAGGACTCGGAGTATTACCATTGTGGCAAGAAGGGCCACATCAAGCGGAACTATTTTTCTTAGAAGAGAGATAGAAGAATGGCGACAAGGAAAAGTAATGTGAGAACATTACAATGACGACCTCGGCACATGGAGATGATGTGATCGTCATAGGTGATGAGGTTGTTATGAACCTTGCTTGCGATAACAATTCTTGGCTGGTGGACTTGGGTGCTTCAGGGCACGTATCTCACAATAGGGCACTATTTGCTACTTACACAATATGCGACTGTGGAGTGTTAAAGATGGGCAACAGAGATGTGTCGAAGGCAGGTTCCATTGGAGATGTGCATGTGAGGACAAAGACGAGTGCAGTTCTTGTTCTCAAAGATGTCCATCATGTCCCTGATATCCATTTCAACATGGAGTCGGTTGGAAGGTTGGATAACGATGGCTTCTTCCATCTCTTCGAAAATGGTCAGTGTATGCTTTCCAGAGGTTCAATGGTGATGCCAGAGAAAGCAAGAACTCCGAAAACCATAAAAAATCCAAAAATGGCTAAAACCTAGATCTACAAGAAAATATACAAGAAAATATAAAATGACAAGAACTAAGGTGGATTTGAAAGTTGCATAGAAGAGTTTAGAACAATAAAATGGTGGTTTCCTTCATGAAGCAAGTTGCACTTGCCTAGGCTAGGGTTCTCTTGGTTGGTGGTGGAGAGTAAATAAAGAAGGAAGGAAATAATAATGAGAGAGAAAAGGAAGGAGTTATAAATAAGGAGGGTGGTGGTAGGTAGGAGGGTTCACCTTTGGTTCATGATGAACCAAAGCAAACCAAGCCAAGCCGAACCAACCCAAGAATAAACCAATCAATTAATTGCTAGAATAAATCAAGCAGGAAGACATGCAATACGGATCAAATTACGTATACCAAGATACGCAATACGAACCACAGGCATTACAACTCTACCCACCTTAAAATAATTTCGTCCTCGGAATTTAATCAAGAGGCTAGAATTACAAGAACAAGCTATACTAATCACAGGCAAGCTATACTAATCAAGCAATCAAGCAATTATTCATGCAAGCAAGGAATCAAAGGGTGTAGGGCATAAGAAGGATATTATACCTTACGAGTCAAACAGGTCGGTATACCGCGATCGGATATCATTCTCACACTCCCACATTGACTCACCCAAAGAGTGATGACCCCAAGCAACACGGACTAAACTAATAGTCTTGTTCTTGAGTATCTTCTCTCTCCGGTCCAATATAGACACGGGCCTCTCATCATACGAAAGGTTGGTACCAACAACCAATTCCAAATGGTCCAGGATGTGGCTCGGGTCCGGGATATATCATCGCAATTGGGATACATGGAACACATCATGCACCTCTCTTAGCGACGACGGAAGAGCGAGACGATAGGACACATCACCTACTCGTTCCAGAATATCGAACGGCCCTATATACCTACGACTAAGCTTTCCCCGCACGCCGAAACGAATGACGCTATGTTTAGACGAAATCCTCAGGAATACATGGACACCGACCGAGAATTCAAGGGGTCGTCGATGAGAATCGGCCCAATGACGCTGGCGATCTTGGGCAACTCGAAGATGGTCTTTGACTCTCCTGACCACCTCAACGGTCTGAGAAATCATTTCTGGACCGAGCATCTGCCTCTCTCCGACATCATCCCATGCTAGCGGGGATCGGCACTTCCTACCATACAGTACCTCGAACGGTGCCATCTGGATACTAGCTTGGAAACTGTTGTTGTACGAAAACTCTACCAGGTGCAGGTGATCTTCCTACGAACCACCGAAGTCGAGCGTACAAGATCTTAACATGTCTTCGAGAGTCTGGATCGTGCGTTCTGACTGGCTGTCTGCGGGTGATAAGCTGAGCCGAACTGGAGGCGAGTCCCCAAACTCTCTTGCAGGCTACACCAAAAGTGCGACGTAAATCTGGAATCTCTGTCCGAGGTGATACTGACTGGTACACCGTGCAATCTGACAATCTGTCGGAGATACATCCCCGCTAGCTGAGCCGTCGACTGACCAACTCTGAACGGGAGATAGTGAGCCACCTTCGTGAGCCTGTCTATGACAACCCAAATAGCGTCTCTGCCAGCCGAGGATCTAGGCAATCCAGTCACAAAATCCATGGTTATATGCTCCCACTTCCATTCTGGAATTGGTAAGGGCTGAAGAAGTCCAGCTGGCCTCTGATGTTCATCTTTAACTTGTTGGTAAACTAAACATCGAGAGACAAACCGGGCTATATGCCTCTTCATGCCATTCCACCAAAAGTGATGACGAATATCTCGGTACATCTTCGTACCGTCGGGATGAATGGAATACTGCGAACTGTGAGCCTCTGCCATGATCTCCTGTTTGATATCTCCACTGGGTACACAAAGATGCTTCCTATGTCGAAGTGTACCGTCTTCATGGATACATAACTCTGGTCTTCATCCTGCCTCACACTCTGCTCTGAGTCGCTGAAGCTTGAAATCTGCTGACTGCGCCATCCGGATCCTCTCAACTATAGTGGACTGAACCTGCATACTTGCCATCAATGCCATACTGGAAGGGAGAACAACTTCTATACCCATCTTCTGAAGATCTGCTAATAGCTTTGGTTGCGCTGTTAAAAAATAAACTTCGGCTCTCCTGCTCAATGCATCTGCAACGACGTTGGCCTTCCCGGGATGATACTGCAGGTTGACATCATAATCCATAAGTAGCTCTATCCACCTCCTCTGACGCATGTTAAGATTCTTCTGGGTGAAAACATACTTCAGGCTCTTGTGGTCGGTGAAAATCTCCACCCTGTCTCCATACAAGTAGTGTCTCCAAAGCTTGAGTGCAAACACTACTGCTGCCAGTTCTAAGTCGTGGGTCGGATAATTTCTCTCATGATCACGAAATTGTCGCGACGCATAAGCTATTACCTTTCCATGATGCATCAAAACACATCCTAAACCTCTGCCTGAAGCGTCACAGTACACTGAAAATCCTCCGGTCCCATCTGGAAGTGTGAGAATGGGTGCCGTCATCAAGCCTCGCTTCAGCTTCTCAAAAGAATCCTGACATTCTATTGTCCAAGCAAACTGCACATCCTTGCAGGTCAACTGGGTCAGTGGTGCTGAAATCCGAGCAAAGTCTGAAACAAATCGCCGGTAGTAGCCGACCAATCCAAGAAAATTGTAAACTTCTACAACTGTGCTGGGCACTGGCCACGTTTCGATAGCCACGATCTTCTGGGGATCCACTTTCACTCCTCCTCTGGTGATGATATGACCCAAGTACGAAATACGATCGAGCCAGAACTCGTATTTACTAAACTTGGCATACAACTGGTGCTCCCTGAGAATCTGGAGGACAACTCTGAGATGCTGCTCATGCTCTGCTTCACTCTTACTGTAGACCAGGATGTCGTCTATGAACACAATCACGAACTGATCTAAATAAGGCATAAAGATACGATGCATGAGGTCCATGAATACTGCCGGCGTATTAGTTGCTCCAAATGGCATCACAAGGAACTCCCAATGTCCATATCTCGATCTAAAAGCTGTCTTCGGGATGTTCTGCTCTCTGACTCTGATATGATGATATCCGGAGCGCAAGTCAATCTTCGAGAATACTGTCACTCCTCTGAGTTGATCAAACAAGTCATCTATCCTCAGGAGAGGGTATCTGTTCTTGATTGTCACTGAGTTCAAGGTACGATAATCTATACATAATCTGGACGTACCATCCTTCTTTTTCACAAGAAGCATCGGGGCTCCCCAAGGTGATCCACTAGCACGAATAAATCTCTTGGTTCTGAGTTCTTCAATCATCTTGTACAATATCTCCAATTATGACGGTGCCATCCCGTAGACTCTCTCTGATACTGGGGCTGTCCTGGGAATCAAGTCTATGGTGAACTCGATCTCCCGCTCTGGCGGCATCCCTGGAAGCTCTTCGGGGAAAACATTTAGAAACTCTTCAACTATCCGGGGTAACTGTATTACTGCTACTGCCATCTGCAACACTGGAGGAGAAGGTTCAACTTTGTCTTGGGAGAAGGAAAACTCTGGCTCGTCTGGAATGCTAAAAACAACCCTGCCGATATGGCATTCTATCCTAGCATACTGATCCCTCAACCAATCCATCCCTAAGACCACATCATAATCGGTCATCGAGAACTCTATCAATCTAGCGGGGAATTCTCTACCGCTAACTACGATCTGACACGAGGAAAACACCCTATCTACTCCCACAAGTCCATTACCAGTAAGTATACTGAGCCTTACTGATAATGACTCGGGCTCCAATCCTATCCGTGTCGTGAATCGTACAGACATAAATGAATGCGAGACACCATAATCAAATAATACTGAAGCTGGAAAGGTGTTGATGAGAATAGTACCTGCCACCACCTCACCTGGTGCTACTCCTTCCTCTTCCATGGTCAAAGCCAGCACTTGACGATGCCCTCTGGGTGCGGGTACCCTCTGCTGAAAATTCCTCTGCCTGCTCTGGATTAGGGCTTGGGCTTGGACATACTGCTGCGGTCTCTACTGTTGGAACGCCTGGGCCTGCATCGACAATGGCCTCGAGAGTGGGTACTGCAGCTGCTGCTGGACTGGTGCTGGTCCTCTAACTGAAGGACTAGAGAAGGCCGATGAACTCCCCCTGTTCGGACAGTTCCCAACCCTGTGGTCCGGGGCACCACAAACCAAGCATAAACCCTGTGTCCTACGACACTCTGATACCACATGCCCTGGCTTTCCGCAGTTTGAACATCCCACTGCGGAAGACTACTTCTGCTTCTTCTGCTGAGGGTGCATCGGAGTGGAATGCTGAACCGACGTCACTGAGGCCGCCCGCCTTGTAACTCCAATGGTCAAAGCCCTGGCTGCCGGGGCTGGTGCTGATGACTGATTCATCTGGCTGTGAGATCGCTTCCGACCTCCGGTCCTATCCACGATCCTCTGGGAGGTATATTCATGCCTCCGGGCTGCTCTCAACACTGCATCAAAAGTCTGATGCTCAAACTACTCCATCGCCAATAAAATATCTAGGTGGAGTACCTGTTAGAACCGCTGGGCTCTATCGAACTCGGCCGCATATCCGTCGACCGTCCTGCCCATCTGCTTCAGATTGGTAAACCTCGTCTGTAGATCGTACCGAGCTATAGTATCAAAAATTTTGGTCTGGAATCTCTCTTTGAATACTGTCCATGAAATAGGGGCCAATAATCCATCGGCCTGCGTTGCCCACCAGTTGCGGGCAAGATCTAGTAACTGCAGGCGCACTACGGCCACCTTCTTGTTCTCTGGAGTCCTGGCTGCTTCTAGAATCACCTCTGTGTCATGAAGTCATGCATCTGTAGCGATCGCATCTTCACTGCCGTCGAAGAATGGAGGGTTCAAGTGCTTGAAGCTGTTAGCCGCGCTGTTACCTTGATGACCTCCTCTAGTCAAAGCATCTGCCACCGTCTGGTGCAAGGCATCTCCGAGACGATCCTGGGAAGCTAATAGGGACCTGATGAGACCCACCAAAGGGCCATCATCAGGCTCTGCAGGCTAGATAATTGGTGGTTCTCTTCCGGTAGGCACGACTCTGGAGGCTACTCCTGAATGTTGGGCTTGATCTCCAGGTTGCGGCTGGTCCACGAGAGGTGCTCCGTCTTGCTGATCGGCAGGTCCAGGAACAATGTCGCTGAAGAAGACGACATAGAGAACAATAAGGAAGGACCAGGACAGATCAACGATACAAGCATGTGATCAGGCCAAGATTCTCAGGGATTTAAAGATACGAGCAGAGATCAAGAGCGAATACTGATTGAGACATCTATTCGGTAAACCCTCACATATCTTGATTTACAAGACCTGCATGGGCCACCACTTAAACCATGTCACGCCCCAGAACCAGAATACTGGAGAGCGGAGACATACATAGCCAGCTACGTATATTGAAGTGCTACCCACCTCGCTATATGATCACGGCTGTCTAGATACATGAGGGTTTAACTACAATCCATCAGTCGTCTATGGTCTAGAACAAGCCTATTGTCTCAATCTCAAGCAAGTAGTAACAGTATACAAGATGTCAGAGCACTAAATATATAATAGCAAGGCGTCTCATACATTACATATTCGGATGATCATGAAGCTAGTCGTACAAAATGTCAGGACTAGCAAGAGTTTCGTTCATACATGATCAACCCTAGGATTTGCCAATCATGTTACAGCCCATAGGCAGACAGTAAATAAGGTACAATACGAGCTAACACGTGCTCGCCGGCTAAACGCCTCAAAAGAATAATTTTACAAATAAGTGGAAAGACAAAAAGAAACCCACTCGTTGACAGGATTACGCCTGGTGGTCACCATCTGGCTGGAAGACAGGTAAATCCTCTGGTGCTGCTCTGGTATCTGGCCACACAAAACTAGCTGGATCAGACCCCAGAAAGAGCAAGTGCCACAAAAGAGGCTTCACTTAGGAACTAAAACCAGCATATCACAATAGAATATTAACGATGATAAATAAATAAAGAACTGATAATAATAGAGATAACAACAGTAAACTGAGTACGAGGAAACCATTCAAGTAGCCAGGTCACAACCCTTAAACCAAACAAGGACCGGGGTTGCAGCCCTTCACCTGAATAGAAATCCGTCTCAAATACTATTGGTATAGTGAAGACAATAAACGAAGAGAGGACACAGAACTGCTCCGGGAGCCAGGTTACAACCCTTAAACCAAACAAGGACCGGGGTTGTAACCGTTCGCCTGAACAGAACTGGACCCCTGATCTTTATTGCTAAGACAAGTATAAATAATTATGATATTAAGGTAAGGTAAAACATGACGAACATGGCATGGGATTGCGATAAGACAATAAACGAAGAAAGGACACAGAACTGCTCTGGGAGCCAGGTTACAACCCTTAAACCAAACAAGGACCGGGGTTGTAACGCTTCGCCTGAACAGAACTGGACCCCCGGTCGTTATTGTTAAGACAAGCATCAATAATCATGTCATGTCACAATCTTGCACATGATCAGGATAAAACTAAGCTGGAATAAATTCCATCCAATCAGTCACGGCCAATCAAGAGTACGGTTTGATACTTTTAACTAACTAGGGTTATCACAGGCCTAGTTACTAGCAAGATGCAATGAGATTATCCCAACAGCCACAAGCCCTGCAGACCATCCGGTTATCCAGGTCGAATGTCCGTTTATGAAGAATGCAACACGTGACTGTGTGCTAGAAATGTGCCCTACTCGTCGGTAGGCTACAAGTCCACTTAATGCGCCCAGATAACGGAATTGCCTGTAGCTGGGAATCTCTTCATGTCTACTAAATTATTCTAGTTTATTAGCCTTAGTCAATTACTGTAGGTATCCTTGACCGTGGTACTCAGGGATCCCTATCCTAGACATGATGTAAGACAGTACCGATTTATTTGTACAAATGCAATCGCCCACGGTATCGTGGTCATTCATACTTGTCATGTCAGGCTAGCTGTCGTAACAACATGTCAGGTTTTCTTGTCAGGAGTGCGCCACGGCGGGCCACTATCATGTATTATCATGTTGTGTCCATGTATCGTGTCAGGTTCATGTATCATGTCGTGTTCATGTCACAATTATCCTACATTACACTAAGGATCAAGAGAAACAACACGGATAAGGTAACAAGATTTGTCATGGCAAAACAAATGGTACAAGAGATAAAATGGGTGCTAGGGACAGCATGCACCAGCAAACAACATGTGTCAGGACAACATGCGCCAGCAAAACAGCATGTGTCAGCAAACAGCCAGCAACAACATGTTCCAACAAACTGCATATGCCAGCAAAACAGCACTGCTCATCTTCTCCAACCAGCCTCCAATGGCCATGAAAACTCATGAACCAAAAGACCATAATTCACTCAAAATAAGTCAAAATTAGGACTTTTAATGGTCTAAATTGGGTGGAATCAAATTTCCTACAACATGGATCCATCAAAACTTGAAAAAAAGAATATTTGATAGATCAAAACCATAAAAAATCTGAAAATGGCTAAAACCTAGATCTACAAGAAAATATACAAGAAAATATAAAATGACAAGAACTAAGGTGGATTTGAAAGTTGCATAGAAGAGTTTAGAACAATAAAATGGTAGATGTACTCGCCTGTCGTCCAGAGCAATAAATGAGGATCGATGCCTAAAGTGGTGTCACACAAACCTATATGTGAGATGTATAGAGTTATTTGATGTTCTAGAGTAAACAATTAATCTAAATGAGTTAATTACATGCTCCTAGGCCTTTTCTACGTCATAGAAGTCGAATTGGTCAAATCTAGTCAACATGGTATATACCCCTATAAGAAGAGGAATACTAGATAATATATGGATGTAGACACTAGTATACCAATATCTTGTAGCATCTAGCAATACCTTAGTATATGACTTATGTTTAATATCATATCTCATATTCTCATATGATACTTTATCTACCGTTCTATCTAGTGTCCCAACATTGTCCCTACTTGGTATCCTAAACAATCTTTAGGTAATACCCAAAACCTTAATCTCTATAATATCCTGGCCTTGAGCCAGGCTAGGTATCTATGTGCCAATTAATCATACACTATGGTACCATGGCACACCTTACTATGTCCTATTACTACTAGTAGAGGCTGCCATATTGCTAGACACCACGCTCATACACAATATGAACTTCAATTACAGTACAGATGTTGCTATTACTTTACATTGCCTTTCAAAGCAACAATCACCAATCAAAGCCAAGCAATGGCAAGTTGTTGCTTCCATAACCCTTTGCTAACCCGACCTATAGACTGATATATCTAAGCCATTAACTATATGATTTCTACTAGATATATATCCCTCTATAAATTACTAATACATGACCTCATCACCTACTCTCGACTAAACGAAGTCCACTTGACTGAATCTTAAATGATGTAGGAGTGAATCAAAATAGGAAATGGACTAAACTCTAAGCTAAGTTCCCATCACTTCTAAACCCCCTCAACTGATATCCATAGGATAAACCTATATATGAAACTGAACTAGAGATCAATATGGGCAAACATGTGAAGATGACAAGGAAGACATAAATGGGACTGACATCAACTGCTAATACTAAGATGACATAGACCCTAACTGATCTAATGAGGAAAGGGACAGATATTGAGTGAAGGTTTGGATTGAATGAGTGGGGTAGGCCATTTATCATGAAGGATACTAGGTAAACTTACAACTATGCCTACCATAAGCTTAACATTCTAACTTTCTATACATGCACATACTGGTTCTCTTCATTAGTGTAATGATACACAGGGCAACTCCTAACATCTGCTACTCAATTCCTGCATATAATCTCCATTTAGAGTGCGTACCAATTATTTCTAGATTGTTCGAGACTGTTAGAATACCTATTGTTATTGCCATAGACCTGTGTTAGGATCGACATATAGAATGGTGAACCCAAAAAAATTCTCTAAGTAAAAAGATTTCAACCTTTCGGATAATCCGTCGGAGATCCGCAAAAATTCGATAGATCGTCCGAATGGTCCATTTTTAGATGCAAAAAGTAGTTCTGACACTTCAAATTCTGAAAAAAATTGATTAATTCCGCCTGATCATTCAAGGAATTTCGTCAGATCATCCGACCGTCGAAAGGGATAGGATATTTTGATGAATAATAATGATATGTTCTTTCGTCCAATGGTTTCTTGGTTTTGATATATCTTATTATCTAATGGTTTCTTGGTTTTCGTAGATGAACGGTCCAGATTAATCCTGATTGAGTCGCGAATCGTAATCGGACGGTCATGAGTAATTCTCCTTCTCTATATATACGAGTTCAATTTCTTTTGAATTTTCTTTTACTTTCTCTCTCCACTCTTCTTCTCTTCTTGTTTCCACTCCGTATTCCTCGAGAGCTTGGAGCTTGGTCTCGAGACCTCAAAGTGTAGTTTTTGAACCTTTTTTGGTGGTGGAGTTGAAGAATTAGGCTGAAAGCTATCTTAGGCAAGTACATCTTGTCGAACTACTGGACATTTATTATTTTACAACTGTTTTGATTTATGTAGCCTTGATAGTTCATTATTTCATAAAGCTTGATTTACTAAAATTGTCTCCCTCAAGATTTTCATCATTTTTACTGTCTCAGATTTTGGTTTGAGCTAGGTTTTGTTTTCCTGTGATGTCCTAAATTTTTTTAGTTGGAAAACTCGTTATCGGTAATGATACGAGAGTTTCTGCCACTAGACTTAGTCCATATTAGTATATGAGACTCACCTGCAATATTGAGTATAGTTGGACTAGACTTGGGTGAGATTTGGGACCAAATTCTGGCCCGGAGTTTCATTCTTACAATTACTAAGTTCTACTAGGTTTTCGGATAACCCGTTGGAAATCTACGGTAATCCGCCGAATTCTTCGAATGGTCAATTTATGTACAAATACTTGCTGTGACCGATAGGAGAACCCGTCGCAAATCTGCGATAATCTGTCGGATCTTTCGAATGGACTCCCAAATTTTATTTTCTCATGATTTATTGTTTTAGTTTCTGGATTATCCTTGATAGTATAATTTTGTATATAGCATGACATGTTTTCTAATTCTTTATACTATCGTATTTGTCTGGATTCCTATACATGTCTAGCTTACTTGATAGTGGCCCGTCGTAGCGCACTCTTGACTCTTGTCATGTCTAGCTTAATTTAGTAGCTTGTCATAGCGCACTCCTGTCCTGATAATTATTTTGTCTTGTCTTGTTGTGGCTTGTTATAGTGTACCTTCTTACTTGTCTTATCTAGCCTTGTATGTCTCATATATAGGATGGATTCTGCGGAATGCCACACCCGGAATCCTGAATAAAAATGTTAAGGACTAAACAACTAGCTTGATTATGTAGATGCATTGGGAGGGAAGAATTTTTTGGTTGCCTATATGCCCTTTATTTCGGCCCTATTTCTATACTTAGGATTTGGAGCTATTTGTCAGGATGAGCACTCTTCCAGCGCACAGTCAAGTGCTGCACCTATACTTAGGATACATTTCTCTTCCGGGGTACGTATCCACTGTCTATTCTCCATATATTTGGCTTAGATAATAAGTTGGCTTTGTTTTGTCTTGTCTTGTTGTGGCTTGTTATAGTGTACTTTCTTACTTGTTTATCTAGCCTTGTATGTCTCATATATAGGATGGATTCTGCGGAATGCCACACCCGGAATCCTGAATGAAAATGTTAAGGACTAAACAACTAGCTTGATTATGTAGATGCATTGGGAGGGAAGAATTTTTTTGTTGCCTACATGCCCTTTATTTCGGCCCTATTTCTATACCTAGGATTTATAGCTATATGTCAGGATGAGCACTCTTCCAGCACACAGTCGAGTGCTGCACGTATACTTAGGATATATTTCTCTTTCGGGGTATGTATCCACTGTCTATTCTCTATATCTTTGGCTTAGATAATAAGTTGGGTAGTCTGTAGGACGGACAACCGAATTAGATTTCTCAAAGTGCACATGTGAGTAATTAGGATTATGCTAACCCTAGTTAGCTAATGTATCAAGCCATACTCATTGCTTGGCCGTGATTGATGGATGGAGTCCATTTCTGTCTTGTCTAGTCTAGTTTTGCTCCAGCTTTTTACTTTAGTATCTAGATTCATGTACATGCTATTATTCCTGCTACATGTCTGGCTTCATTACTTACCATACATGTTCGGTTACACTTACATATTTATTTGCTCGACTTCACTATACATGATCACATGCTTAGCTTCACTTAACATGCTCACATGCTCGACTTTACTAAATGTAAGCCCACTTCCCAAAATTTTAATTTTTTTATTTGTTTATGATTAATTTTATGGTCATTGTGTGTCATGCCAAAGCTTGTAGGTGAGCTATGACCATATTAAGGTCATATGACCTCTAGATAGCCTATTTATGTATTATTTAGCTATTTTATATTTTTCTACAATTTTTGGATATTTTTAGGTATTTAATATTTAAGGATTTATTATTTTTAAGGACTTTCATGATTTACTGTAAGGTCATACGGGGGTATTTCTGGACCAAATATTTTTATTTGGGCTCTAAATGACTAAAAATATTTTCTAGAATATTTTAGAAAATTTTTGGATTTTTTTAGAATTTTTGGAAATTTTTATATAATTAAAACATATTGAATTTATATTTTATAGGTTTTTGGAATTTACTGCGAGGTCACACGATGATATTTTGTGTTAAAATATTTTATTTATATTTTAGACACTTAGAAATATTTTCTAGAATTTTCTACAATTTTTCTGGATTTTTCTGCAATTTATTTTGATTTATTTGGACTTAAAATAATTTTTAATTAATTTTCTGAATTAAATAAATAATACCCAAAATTCCACCCGGGGGCCCACCTGTCGGCGCCAACTGTTACAGTGACCGCCTCTCTCTCTCCTATATATATATATATTATTATATTCGTCCACCCTAATTAAATTCCAGCAGATTTTTGTGGGAGAACAAATCTAGGGTTACCGACTTCCCGAAGCGATTTCCGCCAACTCCGATGTGCTTTTTGCGCACCGTTTTTTTGTTGGAAGCGTATTGAGGTATAGTTTCTGAATATGCAATTTATTTTCGTAATTTCTGAACCTAAATTTCTGGAAAATTCGTATAGTGCTAGTTGTCCAAAATTTGACACGTTTCAATGTTTTCGAGATTCCGGGAGAACCAGAAATCGAAATCATGAACCGTTTGAAATTTCGAAAAGCTAACACAGAGCTATACTAATGTAATTTTTCCAGAAATTATTTCGTTTATCTAGTATTTTAGTTATTCTGTGGAACTCAGAATTAATCGGTTGATCACCGTTTTGGTCACGATTAGCCACAATGGCAATATCTTTTGACCAAGACGTGATTTTGTGGCACGGTCAATTCCAGCACACTCATAGCACTGAAATCTACCAAGATGCACTTCCAAAACCCTGAGTTCATGATGTTTGACTAGATAGTCAACGGCACGTCTCGATTTGCGTGCCATGGTTTCCAAAATTAGAAACATGACTTTTGATGGCCAAACTTGCGTGTATAGATTATATTTTAGATTATTATTAGGTTAATTGATATTTTAAAATAATTTATTCCTTAATTAATCATTATTAGATTAGTAACCCAACTAACCACTATTCCATGAATTTAGAACTAGAACATTAGAATTAACTTATGATTTTCGTGCACGGTTCGTGGTGCGATATGTGTTATAGGTTGACATCTTCTAGATTCACTACCAAAATAAGTCAAATCAGTGACGTATTTAGAGACTCCATGAAATTTCGTCGCTAATGTTTGGGGTTTTAGCGACGTTAATATAAGACGTCGATGTTTGTCGCCAACAGCGACTAATAGCGACGTCTAGCGTCTACATTTTGTTAAATGGGGTAGCGCATCGCAAGTTTGTCGGTACTCGTCGCTGATATAGCGACGTTTTGCGACGCATTTTAAGTTGCGTCGCTATTTATTATATATCAGCGACGGTTAGCGACGTCCTATGCGGACGTCGCTAAACGTTTCATATAGCCAGCGAGGGTTTCCTTTTCGACCATTTCACAATCTCCCCCTCCCCCAATTTTGGGCGCGCTCCTTCTCCGTGACGCTCCTCCGGCGATTTCCCTCCTCCTCCGCGGCGCTCCTCCGGCGATCTCCCTCCTCCGGCCTCCTCCTTCTCCTCCTTTCTCAGGTAGCTCCTCCTTCTCCTCCTCCTCCTTCCTCTGGTAGCTCCTCCCCAGTTTCTCTTCGTCTTCTAGCTCTCTCTCTCTCGCTTCTAGTTCATGTCCACGAGAGCGTGGACTCGCTGCGGGGGACACGAGACTGACAGTAGACTCGCTGCGGGGGACTCTAGAGCGTGGACTCGCTTCTAGTTCGTGTGACACCTATTTTATTGGTTTGGACACGTCGTGTCCCACTGTGTGGACACGAGATTCACAGTGTGACACCTATATACTGAAAAATCTCTTTTTTTTGGGCATATCAACTGTCAATTTGATATTTTGCTTGGATTTAAATTCTAATAGGGTTCGAGCCCTATTTACTGATACTGGGAGTTTTTTTTGGGCATTTTCAGGATTTTGAAATGATGAATAAATTGACTAATAATTATTATCGAGCCCTATAAAATTTCAGCTATGTCACGAAGAATGAATATACTAATCCTGGGAATGAGTTTTCTCCTAAGTATTCTCGACAGTTGAGTATGATTTAGCTCACTGACATTACTGAAATATGGGATAATTAGACTTTCTGTTCATTACCCTTTGACCGACTTAAGTTGACCTGAATACCATATTTTAAATCCTAAATCTACGGCACGACATCGTGATCAGGACATAGTTCCTGCAGCCATTCGACTGGCGAGGCAGAAACTATGTAGCCGTAGATAAAGTTGACTGTCCTCCGACCCTCATCCCTCGGCAATGATGATACGACAACCTATCACTATATCTTATATATATAGTAGTAGATGACGTCTTAGTATTACATTATGTGAGTTCATCTTGATTCTGTTACATTCTTCAGATACTACATACGATAAGAACATATACTACACCATATGTACAGAACATAGATGATTCACACTAATGTATGCTAGAATGAATTTTAGGGTTGTGTTCTGAGCCATCCGTTCTGCTACTTGGCAAAAAATCAAATTTATTGTACTTTATCTGCTTTCAAAAATGTACTCAAATTACATGATGGTTCCTTTAGTTAGCTTGCTTATGTTACAATTATATTAGCTTGCTTACCAGATGGCACCCATGACCCGAGGAGCGGCACGTCGTTTGAGGGAAACAGTGAATGCTGAGGTGGCTCCTCCTACAGTTAAGGAGGAAGTGGCACCGGTAGATAGTGAGATCGAGAGGACTCTTCATGCAATCCTTGCAAGGGACGACAGCTCTCCTCGCGCCAAAAATCTCGCTTTTTCGAGGAGGTTGCGTGAACGTATCACTGAGCGTTTGCATGAGCAGCGTGGTTCTCATTAGCTATTAGTACTTATTTGTATTGGACTATTTGTATTGGGTTGTTTTTGTATTAGACTATTTGTATTGGACTACATATATGAATTAGTACTATGTCAATCTCTGGATTGTATTGGTACTACGACTCTCATCCCTAGGAAATGATGATACGACAACCAACCAGAGAGGATACTCTGAGAGATCCATCTGAGTAGGACGTATACTCTGAGAGATCACCTTTACAAGTATGATATCAGTAGTGGGATTGAGTGTGTACGTCCTACTCAGATGGGTCTCTCACTATTACTATTTTTTTCTGACAGCATGGTGGATGTGCTTCGTCAACAGATTCTTGCTCCGAGCCAAAACTTTGCCCTGGAGCTCAAGTGGACATCTTTGGTGTAGAGCTCGAATAAGAGGTTCCTGACAGCATGGTGGTCTTCTTTGTCAAAGTATCCGTGCTCGTCCCACAACCAATGTGTGATGAGCACGGATACTTTGACAAAGGAGACCACCATGCTGTCAGGAACCTCTCCCTCGAGCTCTACACCAAGGATGTCCACTTGAGCTCCGGGACAAAGTTTTGGCTCGGAGCAAGAATCTGTTGACGGAGCACATCCACCATGCTATCAGAAAAAATAGTAACGGTGAGAGACCCATCTGAGTAGGACGTACACACTCAATTCCACTACTGATATCATTCTTGTAAAGGTGATCTCTCAGAGTATACGTCCTACTCAGATGGATCTGCAGAGTATCCTCTCAGGTTGGGTTGTGTTCTGAGCCATCCGTTCTTACACTTAAAATACATATTAATTAGAACTGTGTTTTGTATTTTTGGGGAAACCAGGAATTTGATTTTGTATTTTGGTTTCTGTATTTTGGCTCCAGCTCCATTTGTATTAATCTACGGTACGACATGGTCCCTGCAACCATTCGACTGGCGAGGCAGAAACTATGTAGCCGTAGATAAAGTTGACTGTCCTCCGACCCTCATCCCTCGGCAATGATGATACGACAACCTATCACTATATCTTATATATATAATAGTAGATGATGTCTTAGTATTACATTATGTGAGTTCATCTTGATTCTGTTATATTCTTCAGATACTACATACGATAAGAACATATACTACACCATATGTACGGAACATAGATGATTCACACTAATGTATGCTAGAATGAATTTTAGGTTGTGTTCTGAGCCATCCTTTATCTGCCCCCTTCCCTGAGCCATCCTTCATCTCTCATTTCCTTCCGGGTCCACTCTACTCCCAATCTCTTCCTCTTTATACAATGATCTGCAGAATCAATGCCATCCGAGGAAGGCAAAACTGAATCAGCATTGTCTTCTGGATCGTCCTCATCAAGGCATAACGGGCTGCTCAGCGTGCCCAGCTTTTTCAACTTCTTGCTGGCTGCAGAGTCGAAATGGGAATGGGTCCTCTTTGCCGGCCCGGAGCTCTGACTCGCACTCGTCGCCTCGCTACCGGTTTCCTCTCCTCCTCTGATGCGGGTCATAAGAAAAGAAATTTCGTACCTCTTCTTCACATAAACATCATTGCCGCCTTGTACTCGAGCCTCTTCGTCTGTGACGCTATCCAACTTCTCGGTGTCTACATTGTAGGTACCGAGAAGTTGGATAGCGTCACAGACGAGGAGGCTCGAGTACAAGGCGGCAATGATGTTTATGTGAAGAAGAGGTACGAAATTTCTTTTCTTATGACCCGCGTCAGAGGAGGAGAGGAAACCGGTTGCGAGGCGACGAGTACGAGTCAGAGCTCCGGGCCGGCAAAGAGGACCCATTCCCATTTCGACTCTGCAGCCAGCGAGAAGTTAAAAAAGCTGGACACGCTGAGCAGCCCGTTATGCCTTGATGAGGACGATCCGTAAGACAATGCTGATTCAGTTTTGCCTTCCTTGGATGGTATTGATTCTGTAGAGCCGGGGGAAGTGGCTCCTCCTCGGCAATGATGATACGACAACCTATCACGATATATATCTTTTAACAATATGTCATCTTGTCAAAGACCCATAATGTGACAACCATGTTACCGCGGTATCGGAAGACTAACATGTCATAATTTTCTAAGCCGTGTGTTTTGACATAATCCTCCCAACTCTTTCCTCCTATGTAGTAATCTTGCATTATTACATAGAACTGAAATCTGGTTGGTGGATTATGTCAAAACACACGGCTTAGAAAATTTTGACATGTTAGTCTTCCGACACCGCGGTAACATGGATATCACATTAAGGGTCTTTGACAAGGTGATATGTTGTGAAAAGATATATCCTTATAGTTCTCCTACGTATGTTGAAGAAAACCTCTGTACTTCCTCCGGGTCATGCCGCCGGCTGTGCTGCTTCCCCCTCCTCTTCCTGTCCACTTCTTCTCCCCCGACTCTACACTTGAGCTGGATATCATATGTGGCTGAGAGAGTCAAATAAGAAGAAGGGAAGTAGGGAGGAGCAGATGGGTTCAGAGCCATGGTGGAGGAGAGGAGAAGGAAGATGCTTGATCAGAACTTGAGGTGGAAAAGTTGTGATGTTGATAGCGCGAGAGAGGGAGAGGGTGGAAAAGTTCTTCTCTCCCGACTCTACACTTCAGGTGGATATCATATTTTGGTTTCTGTATTTTGGCTCCAGCTCCATTTGTATTAATCTACGGTACGACATCGTGATCAGGACATGGTCCCTGCAGCCATTCGACTGGCGAGGCAGAAACTATGTAGCCGTAGATAAAGTTGGCTGTCCTTCGACCCTCATCCATCGGCAATAATGATACGACAACCTATCACTATATCTTATATATATAGTAGTAGATGACGTCTTAGTATTACATTATGTGAGTTCATCTTGATTCTGTTACATTCTTCAGATACTACATACGATAAGAACATATACTACACCATATGTACAGAACATAGATGATTCACACTAATGTATGCTAGAATGAATTTTAGGTTGTGTTCTAAGCCATTCGTTCCCATACTTGGCAATTAAGTTGTGGACCATTATGTTTGACATTGTTGTTACAAATTTTTATATATCTGTGTTGATTGATGAGATTGTGTTTCAAACGTGTTCGTGATTGTGTGTATCTGTGTTGTTTGATACTGTGTTCGTGATACACACCGTTGTTGCTGTAACAAATGGTGTGGGTGATGCTGCAAATCCTGCAGGGACTGCTGCAAATGCTGTATTTTTTTTTTTAATATTAGCGACGTTCAGCGACGATTACCGACGGTTAGCGACGAATAAAACGTCGCTATCAACGTCGTTAACTGTGAGGAATATCATCGCTGATCGTCACTAAAAGTCGGTACTGTAGCGACGTAGAAAAGTCACAGAATGTTGCCATATGGCTCTCAAGCCAGGTCAGCATCGATGCATGTCAAGTCGCTCAACGTCGCTAGATTACGTCGGTAAATTATGACATTTTATGTCGCTGGCAGTCGCTAAATTAACGACGTGGACACGTCGCTAAAGCTCGTCGCAATAGCGACGTATGGCGACATTTTCTTGTTTGGCGACTAGGTTAATCCCGACTACTTGAAAACGTCGCTAAATACGTCGCTAATAGAAATTAGCGCCTTTTTAGCGACGTCTTTACGCGTCACTGAATTGACAGATTTTAGTAGTGATTGGCATTTCCCCTCATCTTCTACTTGTGACTAAGGTTTGTGCAAGGATTCAGGCAAGTACAGTATTGCATTATGTTTAGTTCATTATAATGTTTACTCTATCGTTTTCTTGTTTGATATCTTGTTGAGTCATTGCTTGATGTTCATCAAGACATGACTATGACACCATAGTTATTGTATCCTTATTAGTGTATCATTGACCATTATTGATTGTTAGAGAGTCGGGAGGGGAAATACTCGGTAAATACATGAACAAACCCAATTACCGTTACCGAATGATAGCTAAGTCATACACACCCGTGTTTGAGTTAGCCGTACCAATTACTGAATGATAGTCATCTATGATATGCCGTATTAGCCCAGTCGTTCACGCATTAGAAGGTATTTCATACACACATAGTGGTTCCTATTTTTTTTTTTTATCTATTCTATTATCTTGTTAAGTTCACATCTTGTCAGTTCATATCTTGTTAGATCACATCTTGCTAGTTTACTTTTTGCCACTTTATATCTCTTTAGTTCATATCTTGCTAGTGCTAGTTCATATCCTGATAGTTCTTGTCTTGCTAGTTTTTTATATATTCTTTACCTTTATGGTTTCTCGCTTGTTCTAACTTATTTTGGACTAACAACATTAATTGCAATATGGTTATACTCTGCTCCTTTCCTGACTGGATCGTTGTTATAGGTGAGGATAACGTGTCTACTTTTGCGCTATGGGCCATATGAGTGGAAGATAGAGACTCGAAGGCCAAACAATAGAAGACTAGTTAGACGTGTGATAGTTTTCTATAATTGTAAAAGCTTACATTCTTCTTCAAATATAAAACTTCTATATTTTGTAAAGTTGATTTAGTTATTGTGAATGAGCAGTTAGTATTTATGAGCACTTTATTTATTGTGGGCTAGACAGCGTACTACAGCCGATACCGCGGCGTAGGCTGGGCTTGGACACGTCTCGTATCCGAAAAGCGGGTACGGGTCGTAATAAGTTTTTTGCTAGCCCATGCAGGTCTATTTTTGCAAAAGATTGCGAACTTGTGGTAGTACTTAAGTTAGTCGTACTACTACATGCCTGCGACTAGAAAATTGCTCATTCACAATTAGGATTGATTTAATTTTAGGGAATGACTAGGACTAGGAGTCCCTTATTCAATTTGACCCTTGGGTAGTTAAGGTTGCTAATTAGGCCATGTAATTTAGCCAATGATTTATTGAATTTTAAACCCTATTAGATATTTGATACGATGTTAGGATCAACGGTGGGTAGACTATTCGCTTGGTAAGTTAGGCCTTCATAGAATTCAATTCCTAATATTGATGATTTGTGCCATTTTATCTTCTGCCTTCTCTAAACCTTGTTTTATTTTCAAAAATATTTGCAATCGTTTTATTTTCAATTCCTAATCTTGGTTCAATTATCTATATGTTAATTCAAGTCATCTTCGTTCATTTTGCGATCGTTTTGTTTTCAAAACTGATACTTTTATTCAAGGATAGATACTTACATTTTCTTATCATGATCGACTTGTTTAAATTTATAGAAGTTCCTTTGAAATTCTTATGGATATAGTTGAAATAATTTTTGATGACTTACAATGGTAAGGCAGATGTGCACTGTCCCCATTTATTTGAATTATAGAAACTGCGGGTTCACTGCAGCCAGCAGCGCACTGGCGTGGCATGACCCCTATGTTGAAGTAATTTCAAGTAAGCGTAGGTTGTCAAATGTTACCAAAGCTATATCCTAGTTGCATTATTTGATCCTTTGATTTATTATGTCAACATTGGGTAGAGTTGATAAAGTGTTCGATAACATATTATACTTGAGTCACGAAACCAAGGGTTCACGGCAGCCAGATGTACACTGGCAAGGCATGGATTCTCGGTTAAATGACTTCGTATATACTTATGATTTTTGAATATCATAGCGACTATATCTTTTTTTGGCATACGACTATTAAATTTTTTTCTTTCAAATTTATTTTATTTCTTATTTCTTGTTACCACCTTCACTACAACTAGTAGTTCTTTATTTCTCTCATATTTTTTTATTTTCAAATTGTCATCTTTTAAACCTATTTTGATTTCCTTCCACTATATTTCTAAAACGTATTTAGATTTTGATTCTATATGCCTGATCAATTTCGATCCTTCATCACATTATTTTCTTGATTATATTCTTTGTCATGCTTATTCATATCGATTGGTCATGTCATATTTTGATGATATTCATGGTTGTGCCTATTTGTATCTTTTGAAATTTCGAGGACAAAATTTTTCTAAGGTGGGTAGATTTGTAAGCCCACTTTCCAAATTTTTAATTTTTTTATTTGTTTATGATTAATTTTATGTTCATTGTGTGTCATGCCAAAGCTTATAGGTGGGCTATGACCATATTAAGGTCATATGTCCTCTAGATAGCCTATATATGTATTATTTAGCTATTCTATATTTTTCTACAATTTTTGGATATTTTTAGGTATTTAATATTTAAGATTTTATTATTTTTAAGGACTTTCAAGATTTACTGTAAGGTCATACGGGGGTATTTCTGGACCAAATATTTTTATTTGGGCTCTAAATGACTAAAAATATTTTCTAGAATATTTTAGAAATTTTCTGGATTTTTTTAGAATTTTTGGAATTTTTTTTATATAATTAAAACATATAAAATTTATATTTTATAGGTTTTTGGAATTTACTGCGAGGTCACACGCTGATATTTTGTGTTAAAATATTTTATTTATATTTTTAGACACTTAGAAATATTTTCTAGAATTTTGCTGGATTTTTCTGCAATTTATTTTAATTTATTTGGACTTAAAATAATTTTTAATTAATTTTCTGAATTAAATAAATAAATACCCAAAAATCCACCCAGGGGGCCCACCTGTCGGCGCCAACTGCTATAGTGACCGCCTCTCTCTCTCCTATATTTATATTATTATATTTGCCCACCCTAATTAAATTCCAGCAGCCTTTTGTGGGAGAACAAATCTAGGGTTTTCTACTTCCCGAAGCGAATTCTGCCAACCCTGACGTGCTTTTTGTGTGCCGTTTTTCTTTGTTGGAAGCGTATTGAGGTATAGTTTCTGAATATGTAATTTATTTTCGTAATTTCTGAACCTAAATTTCTAGAAAATTCGTAGAATGCTAGTTGTCCGAAATTTGACACGTTTAGGTGTTTTCGAGATTTCGGGAGAACCAGAAATCAAAATCATGCCGTTTAAAGATTTGGAAAGCTAACACAGAGCTCTACGACTTATAAGTTTTCCAGAAATTATTTCGTTCATCTAATATTTTAGTTATTCTTTTGAACTCAGAATTGATCGGTTGATCACTGTTTTGGTCATGATTAGCCATAATGGCAGTATCTTTTGACCAAGACGTGATTTTGTGGCATGGTCGATTTCAGCACACTCGTGGCGCTAAATTCTACCAAGATCCACTTTCAAAATCCTGAGTTCGTGATGTTTGACTAGATAGTCAACGACACATCTCGATTTGCGTGCCATAGTTTCCAAATTTGGAAACAAGACTTTTGATGGCCAAACTTGCATGTATAGATTATATTTTAGATTATTATTAGGTTAATTGATATTTTAAAGTAATTTATTCTAGAATTAATCATTATTAGATTAGTAACCCAACTAACCACTATTCCATGAATTTAGAACTAGAATATTAGAATTAACTTGTGATTTTTGTGCACGGTTTGTGATGGATATGTGTTATAGATTGACAGCTTCTAGATTGGCATTTTCCCTCATCCTCTACTTGTGACTACGGTTTGTGCAAGGATTCAGGCAATTACAGTATTGCATTATGTTTAGTTCATTATAATTTACTCTATCGTTTTCTTGTTTGATATCTTGTTGAGTCATTGCTTGATGTTCATCGAGACACGACTATGACACCATAGTTATTGTATCCTTATTAGTATATCATTGATCGTTATTGATTGTTAGAGAGTCGGGATGGAAAATACTCGGTAAATACGTGAACAAACCCAATTACCGTTATCGAATGATAGCTAAGTCATACACACCCGTATTTGAGTTAGCCGTACCAATTACTGAATGATAGCCATCTATGATGTGCCGTATTAGTCCAGTCGTTCACGTATTAGAAGGTATTTCATACACACATAGTGGTTCCTATTTTTTCCTTTATCTAGTCTATTATCTTGTTAAGTTCACATCTTGCCAGTTCATATCTTGTTAGATCACATCTTGCTAGTTTACTTTTTGCCACTTTATATCTCGTTAGTTCATATCTTGCTAGTGCTAGTTCATATCCTGATAGTTCTTGTCTTGCTAGTTCTTTATATATTCTTTACCTTCATGGTTTCTCGCTTGTTCTAACTTATTTTGGACTAACAACATTAATTGCAATATGGTTGTACTCTGCTTCTTTCCTGACTGGATCATTGTTATAGGTGAGGATGACGTGTCTACTTTTGCGCTATAGACCATATGAGGGGGAGATATGTAGGACCGATTGTAGGAATGAGTTATAAAGCGCAATACTCTAGAGGGGGGGTGAATAGAGTAGGCAGCGGAAATTAACTATTTAAAAATGTTAGTAACAAGATCACAGATAATATATCACATATATGTAAATGAAAAGTAGAGAGTAGAGAGCAAACGCAAACACAAGGATGTATACTGGTTTCCCTCTTGTGAGGACTAGTCCAGTCGGAAGAACTCTAGCTTCCAGTTGAATCCACTATGGAAAATCACCACAAGTTTTCATCCGAAGTTCTTGCAACTTCTACAACGCGAGCTTTGATCCGAAGTACTCGACCAACTTCAATTGTGAAGTGTGTACCTTCAATGAAGCCTCTGATTACAATCACTCTGATGCTTCTAGACCGTACCGTACTGGCAAATCGACTAGAGGATTGTAACTGGCTTGGGATTTGAAAATGAATAGCTCAGAATACTTTGGAAGAAGTAGTAGGCTTATAGAGAAGAGATATGAAAGTGAAGGAGTGTGTTGAAATGATCGAAATCCTTCTCTATTTATAGTTTTTCCAAAGGCAGAATTCGGACAGAATTCGGGCAGAACTCTATGAGAAAATCTCGGTGGGATCCGTAACTGCAGGAAGACCAAGTTCAAAAAGCAACGTTCACTAACCGAATTCTGGCCGAACTCTGGCCGAATTCGGGCCGAACTCTGGCCGAATTCTGTTGGAGTTCTGTCAGGGTTTTTGCAAATTAGTTTTTGGGCTTTTTGAAAAGTCAAGCAATTAGGAAGTAGTTTGGGCTTTTGTAAGTGGGCTTGTTTTCAAAATAAAAGGGTATTTTGAAAACGTTTCTTGGGTAGCCTATTTGCCAGTACGATGCAGTGTACATCGTATTCCTAGACTCAATAAATATGCAAAATACATTGATAAAATAGGAAAACCAAGGGCCCTTTGATGACGCCATTCTTCAAATATTTGAGCAGACATGAAGACGCCTTTTTCACTTGACGGCGGTCGTCCAAAGATAAACAGATCTGGAAATATGAATACCTTTCGGAGGCTTCGCCCCCGAACCCCTGATGGGGGGCGCTGCCCCCTCGACCCCTGTCCGTTGACCGGGCAGCGGAACCCCCGATGTGAGGCCCCGGATAGGTCGTTAGGCGGTTCAGAGAAATCTTCTTGTATAACGCCGTCTTTGGCCCATCAATAATTCTCTATTGCATATGTCCTGGTTTGACAAAGCTTGATCATGCTTACTTCATGTCTACAAATACATGTTAGACAAACAAAACCAATATGATACAAGCATAGCAATATGTTATAAAACATTTAGTACAATGCTATGTTTAAGTAGCAACATGATAGTAATTATATGAATATTAGTGATGTCATTATGTTAAACTTAATTGATTAGCCATATTCAAAAATATGATATAATCATTGGGCTAACAATCTTCCCCTTTTTGATTATGGCAAATCCTTTAAGTTTAATATATATACAATAAATGCATGTATCACTAATAAACACATAATACTAGAATATTGTGTGCTAACTTAAACTTATTTCTCACTTAAACTTATTTCTCCCCCTTTGACTTGATCAAAAATAAGCTCCCCCGTAATAAAAGCTAAAATAAACTCAAGCATAAGTAAAGGAGGAAAGCAAAAATAATCATGATCAAGGATTAGGAGAACAGTGTAACGACAAGTTTAGAAAATTGCATAATTAAAGAATAAACTTGTCAAAAATACAACATAGTTGGTTTAACTTAAAAACTAGAAAATCAATCAATACATAGTTTACCAACTAAAAATACAAAAATGAAATATGTTTTGAATGTCATATGACCAAAAAATCTATCAATATAGTAGGAATCAATCATTGGTCATAAATAAATCATAAGGAATAGAAATTCGCAGATCTAGTATATACCAAATAAAAAAATAATGAGACTTTTAACAATGATCACAAAAGATACGATTCATAATTTGCCCATACAAATTAGTGATTCAATTCCATAAAGAGTATAATCATCGAAAAGAGATCAAAATAAGTATACTAGAATCTATGCAAAATCTATACCAAAGTTCATGCATTTGAATTCAATTACCTTAGCATGAAATATATCCATCAGATAAACATGAAGGTAATGAAGACAAAATCCTTGAGAAGGAGAAATCCAGTCGACTTGAATGCTCTCCCGTAAAGTATGATCAATCTAAATATAGATAATCATGAACTTTGAGATAAAATCTTAATAAAAAATGCCAAATCAATTTAAGCTCAAAGGAATCATTAATAAGGATAATTAAATATATTTGGCAAGATAATTTTTAGAAACTCAAAAATAAGAGAATTAAAAATAAATATTAAAATCATATATTCTCTCATACAATACAAATCCAAATATCATGAACAACTCAACAAGATATTTTAAGTAAAATAATGTATGTCCATGATGAACTAGGTATACCACATATTAAGGGCATAAAATAATTGAAACAATTAATTTGCTCCCCCTTAAAATATGCGTATATAGTTCAAAAAATAATTTATATGCATAAAATAGATAAAAAAAATCACAAGATCTAAGGGATATCCAAGATATGCATCTTTCTTTCCTTTGATCAAATGCATATAAAATTCTAAACTCAAAACAAAAATCATCTTTAGGCAAATAAAAAGAAATATCATGAATAAATGCGTAAAGATGAACAAACAAAATATATCTTCAATATATATATAAAAGAAATATTATAAGACATTAAAAGATTTTGAAAACTGTCTTTAATAATAACATTTGAGTACCGGACAGATTTAATAAATCAAAAAGAAATCAAAAAGACTTTTCAAAAATGTGGAATTTATTACAAAAATTGTCTTAATAAATGTTCGAATGCGTCCATTTAGTCCTCAGACTGAAAGATGGCAATTCGAATCACGGAAACAATTTCAAATAAAAGAATCCAAAAAAAAATCTATTTGAACAAATAAACATAACCTGATAAATGTTCAAAGAAAAGTGTATTCTAGATATATGGCATGTCAAGGGGATAATTGACTTAAAACAATTAACTGCTCTACCTTTACATGGCTATATCCAAAAATAATAATGGTATAGATAAAATTTTAAAATAAAATTCAGAGACATATTTCCAGAAGTAGAAAATTAATTAGGTCTTCTTATCAAAGTTCATTTCTTCCCTTTTAAAGCCTTAGCACGGTGTCCACCTGACAACCGTAAGGTTTAAAGAAAAGAAATGCTTTGAGAGAGAGATTCAATAAGCATGACTTCTCTCCTACAAAGAGTTACTGTTGTAGACAGTAAGTAACTTAAATAAGAAGATAACAGTATAAAGCTCAAAAATCATGAATATTACGCAAGCTAAAGATGAAATCACAAGACCTTAATATTCAATGAGTTGTCATGAATACGAAAAACAATCATCTTTAGACAAAAGAAGAAATATCCATTAAATGAACATTTAAAAACAATCAAAAGATATTTCAAATTAACAAGATGAATAATCGTATAAGTCAAAAGATGACATAAATTGATCTATGCTATAGAATCTCACAATTGACAAGATAGATCAACATATGCTACCTTTGTGAAAATAAATCATTAAAAAATATTATTCATCAAATCTAAAATTCAAAATCCATCAGATAATAATTGCAATTAGATCTCAATAAATCTTTAGTTTATAAAGCGTTGATCAATCTTGGGTTAGCTGTAGAGGTACTGTCCCAGCTAACGGAGGTTCACCGGGGAACACTTAAGTACCGCTTCGCTTCGACCGTAGTCACGGTGACAGACAGACCTTTTGTAGGCTTGTACCCAAAATAAATCTCTTCTTTAATAACCGAGGATTTAAAAAGAATTAGTGCAATATAAAATAACTTATATTCTGTGGACTTAAAAAAAATCTTAGAACAATGTAGCATACAACATAAGATGTATCAATTTACATTTATCCATATGTGCTACAAAATAATTTGGTAACAATAAAATATAAAAACATTAGTAAATCAAAATGTAGAACCTAGATACATTGATGTATTCTGGAACCTAGAGGACTGGGTTCAGTACCTTGGATCCAGAACTAGACGATAGTTACAAGTACACCTTAATAAATCTTAAGTCTATAAAGTATTGATCACTTCGGGTTAGCTGTAGGGGCCGGTTCCCAGCTAGCGGTAGTCTGAAGACTAGTGCACCGTGTCGCTTCAGGCTATTTACACCTGTATGACAGAAGGACCCTTTCGGCTTGTTTCCAAAATAATTTCTACTCTTAAGAACTTAGATTCAAAGGAATATATGCAGTATCATCGAACAACATCAAAATCCAGAATTCCTAAAAGTAAATACCCAAGGAATGGTTTATCAAGATCTAGATATTAAAAATATCATGTATCAAAAATGTCAACCAAAAAGCCAAGAAAAACATACATCATTAAAAGAGGCTTTGAGGAATAAGCTAATAAAGATAAGAACATAAAAAAAATTGATAGCTTAAGTATGAGATAAGCACAAGTTTAAAAAAATTACTTTTTAAAATAATATAGAACTTGAACTTAACTCATATATCCCCATAAAGATATTTATACAATATAAGAAACATGAGCAATATATAAATGAAAATGAATTATTCATGTATCATCAAAAAACATGCATAAATAAACTTTATCAGACAAAGATGTTATTGATTCATAAGAAGTTAATCACAATAAAATTTAAGAATCAATAGTGAATATATTATGCCAGCACAAGGTTAACATAAAAATATATGTATATACTTTTCAAGTAAATAGCAGACTTGTGCTAAACATATATACTCACAAAATACTGATCAAAGTAAATATGACATGTTAAAGACAAATCGGTAAGAAGTGACCATTAAAAAAATATATTAAAGATGAAGAGACAAAAGCATATTCACCAAAACAAAATTAAGCTCCTATGCATGCTTCAAGAACAATAAATAGCATACATAGACAAATGTGTCACACTAATAGAAAATAAAAAAAAACTATATAGTGTGAGCTGATCATTTAAGCTAGACAATAGTCATGCTAAGATTATATCTTACATTGATTCAAATAATAAACAATTTAAAAGATATCAATGAAAAGATAATAGCAAGACATCAAAAAGAATATGCTAGATATTAGAAACTATTTAGTAAGCATGTTACCGAAGTGGTTCTAGTGACCACACTTCTGTTGGTGCAATTGCATAGAAGATGACCTTTGTAGCTTTGTAATCACCAACATGTTCCATGGTTCTATTTGATATGAGAAGCTTCACCTGCAATATTAGGTGAAGACTTTGGTATCCAATATTTGGATCCACATTTGTTAGCTTTGGGAACCCATTTGCACAAGTTCATATCAACAAGTTTTCTAATCTGACAACGATTAGAAATGTGTCCATTCAAACCACAATAATGGCAGAAAGAATTAACATTAGTACTATGTGCAGCAGTATGAGAACGTGCAGTAGTATGATATGATGTACGTGGATACTTGTAATAGAAAGCATGGTTATGTGACGCTTTAGCTTTACTTGCTTCCTTAGTAAAAGATCTGACGTGTGTGACTTTGTGATGTGCTAAGTGTCTTGTGTTAGACTGAGTCATAGGTTGTACTACCTGCTTTTCCAGTCTAATCTCTAACTTTTTAGAGTTAGCACAGATCTCATCATACTTAGCAGAAAGAGCATCAAATCTACATGAAGCAATAGAATACTTCTTTTTTTCTGATTCAAATTCCTCCTTAAGTTTAACATTTTCTTGAGTGCTTTTCTCAATGCAATCAAGTGCCTCATGCAATCTAAACTCAAGTGTGGATATCTCAATCGAATTATCAGAAGTAGAAGTATCTCTAGCATCATTCAATAAGCAAGTAAGCTTTTTAATCTCACGCTTATAGGATAGAATATCCTTTCTAGCTTG
Organism: Iris pallida; assembly: GCA_029216955.1. Taxonomy (NCBI): domain Eukaryota; kingdom Viridiplantae; phylum Streptophyta; class Magnoliopsida; order Asparagales; family Iridaceae; genus Iris; species Iris pallida. The sequence goes on from JANAVB010011999.1 coordinate 21,428,087, forward strand.
CTTATATTTATCTAATACTTTCTTGTGTTCTTCTAACAGATCACTGAAAGCATCAGATAAATTATTATAAGAAAATTCACTCTCTTCAGAAAAAGAATTATTTTGTACCTCGTTAGATAATGCCATTGTGCATAAATTTGCAGCTTGATGAGGTTTTTCTTCTTCTTCTTCTTCTTCTTCTTCTTCTTTTTCTTCTTCTTCTTCTTCAAACTCTCTTGCTTCACTTTCACACCATATGCCCGATGATCTTCCTTCATTTGATTGTTCGTAGTGACTCTCCTTTCTTGTAGTAGTACAATCTTCTTGGATGTGGTCTATCTTCTTGTAATTGTCACATACAAGCTCTTCTTCGTATAAGGGATTATGCTGTACCTTAAATCCCAATTTCGTCATGTATATATTTGCATCATTATGAAGACTATCCTTCTCTCTGGAGTTGCTAGCTTTGCTTTCATACCTACACTCATAAGTAGCTTCAAGAACTTTCCAAAATTTATAAGATGTTGTGCAAGTAGAAATAAGATTGAATACATTTGTGTCTACAGCACAATAAAACATATGCATAGCTTTTGCATCAAGGCTAGCTAACTTCTTCTCTTCATCCGTGTAACTATAATAAGGCTTATTGATTACAGAGGATGTAAGAATAGAAGTGATAGTAGGCTTTTTGTAGCCGGTGACAACAATTGACCATAAGTCAAAATCTAGAGACTTCAAGTAGAAGCTCATCCGTGTCTTCCAATAGCTATAGTTTGTTCCATCAAATAATGGGAGTCTATTTAAGGATTGCTCTTCACTTGTGAAGTACATACTTGTCATATGTGATACTGTGATCTATGTAACAGCTGTAATAAATAAGAATATAATAGCAATGTTACCTCGCTTTACCTGTATAACCTGGTCTGATAATGAGGATTTGTTCCAAGGATGTTAAGCCAAGATAATAGAGTCCTTGCTTGGATACCAATTGAAGGAGCAATTGGTATAAGCAATAATATAAGGAGCACCTGCTCTGATACCAATTGTAGGACCGATTGTAGGAACGAGTTATAAAGCGCAATACTCTAGAGGGGGGGGTGAATAGAGTAGGCAGCGGAAATTAACTATTTAAAAATGTTAGTAACAAGATCACAGATAATATATCACAGATATGTAAATGAAAAGTAGAGAGTAGAGAGCAAACTCAAATACAAGGATGTATACTGGTTTCCCTCTTGTGAGGACTAGTCCAGTCGGAAGAACTCTAGCTTCCAGTTGAATCCACTATGGAAAATCACCACAAGTTTTCATCCGAAGTTCTTGCAACTTCTACAACGCGAGCTTTGATCCGAAGTACTCGACCAACTTCAATTGTGAAGTGTGTACCTTCAATCAAGCCTCTGATTACAATCACTCTGACGCTTCTAGACCGTACCGTACTGGCAAATCGACTAGAGGATTGTAACTGGCTTGGGATTTGAAAATGAATAGCTCAGAATACTTTGAAAGAAGTAGTAGGCTTATAGAGAAGAGATATGAAAGTGAAGGAGTGTCTTGAAATGATCGAAATTCTTTTCTATTTATAGTTTTTCCAAAGGCAGAATTCTGACAGAATTCGGGCAGAATTCAGACAGAACTCTATGAGAAAATCTCGGTGGGATCCGTAACTGCAGGAAGACCAAGTTCAAAAAGCAACGTTTACTAACCGAATTCTGGCCGAACTCTTGCCGAATTTGGGCCGAACTCTGGCCGAATTCTGTTGGAGTTCTGTCAGGGTTTTTGCAAATTGGTTTTTGGGCTTTTTGAAAATTCAAGCAGTTAGGAAGTAGTTTGGGCTTTTGTAAGTGGACTTATTTTCAAAATGGAAGGGTATTTTGAAAACGTTTCTTGGGTAGCCTATTTGCCAGTATGATGCAGTGTACATCGTATTCTTAGACTCAATAAATATGCAAAATATATTGATAAAAGAGGAAAACCAAGAGCCCTTTGATGACGTCTTTCTTCAAATATTTGAGCAGACATGAAGACGCCTTTTTCACTTGACGGTGGTCGTCCAAAGATAAACAGATCTGGAAATATGAATACCTTTCGGGAGCTTTTTCTCCGAACCCCTGATGGGGGGCGCTGCCCCCTCGACCCCTGTCCGTTGACCGGGCAGCGGAACCCCCGATGCGAGGCCCTGGACAGGTCGTTAGGCGGTTCAGAGAAATCTTCTTGTATAACGCCGTCTTTGGCCCATCAATAATTCTCTATTGCATATGTCCTGGTTTGACAAAGCTTGATCATGCTTACTTCATGTCTACAAATACATGTTAGACAAACAAAACCAATATGATACAAGCATAGCAATATGTTATAGAACATTTAGTATAATGCTAAGTTTAAGTAGCAACATGATAGTAATTATATGAATATTAGTTATGTCATTATGTTAAACTTAATTGATTAGCCATATTCAAAAACATGATATAATCATTGGGCTAACAAGATAGAGACTCGAAGGCCAAACCATAGAAGACTAGTTAGATGTGTGATAGTTTTCTATAATTGTAAAAGCTTACATTCTTTTTCAAATGTAAAACTTCTATATTTTTTAAAGTTGATTTGGTTGTGAATAAGCAGTTAGTATTTATGAGCACTTTGTTTATTATGGGCTAGACAGCGTACTACCGTCGATACCGCGACGTAGGCTGGGCTTGGACACGTCTCGTATCCGAAAAGCGGGTGCGGGTCATGACACTAAATGTTTGCAATTTCCTTTCATACTCCTTGTGGTACCCTTATATTATTCCTGCTTGCTCTGATTGCTTTACCTTAGTTTTGTTATGATTTGCATGTTGGTTTAGTTCATAGTTTGGCTTCCTTGTGGTACTTGTTATTGGTGGTCTGAACCCACTGGTTTTGTATGACCATATTTGGTTGAGGAGCCCCAGGATCTACCGAACCTTTCACTCGATGGTAACCACCCGGAGCACCAGGGAGCCTGAGTGGGTGTTCTTTCTCCTATCCTCTCTTATCTATGCAGTCTCATGTGACGTTTAGCCACTAAGAACTTGTTTAGCTCACATTTTGGACTTAAAATTTTGGCCTACGGGCTTAGACATGATTTGTATATATTTATAGACTGCAGCTAGAGATGATCATGTATGACTTACACTCTGGCTAGTTATTCATTTTGTATTACTAGCTTCATGATCATCAATATATTATAGTTTGGGAAGCTTTACTCTATTATATGCCTGATGATCATACTTTTGTGCTATACTTACTTGACTGTGATTGAGATATCTAGGATTTGTTTGACCTAGAATTGACTGTTGGTTTGTAGTAGTAACCCTATATATACAGCTTTGAACATATTTCAGGGTACTGGAGTACTTTGGCATACGTAGCTGGCCTAGTCTGTCCCTACTTACCGTTATTCTGGTACTGGGGCATGACACGTGCAGATCTTGTTGTCAGCGTACGACGTGCTGCAGTTTTCGTGCAACGGGTGCTTGCGCAAAGATCTCGTAAGATTTGGTCGGCATGCGCCCATACGTGCATGGGTGCATAAATGCTCTATAAATAGTGCCTCAGCTCCTTTATTTGAAGTGTTGGAAGAGAAAAAAAGTGAGGGCCATTGAATCCCACTCCAGGAAGTTCATGCGCCAACTGCATCAACCGAAAGTCCATGCGTGCATGGAGCTCTTCTAGCTCATTTCGAGTTCCTAAGTCTTTCCAAAGGTGACAAAGAGCGTTCGTGAGGTTCATACTTGAACTTGCTGGTTCCTGGGACAGATCGTGTATTAGGCAAATCTTGCTTTGAGCACCGACGACTTGTTCACCCAGCAAGGAGATTTTCTTTGGGTTTCTTTTGTGTTTCTTGTTATACCTCATTGTAGCGTCTGCAAACATAAAGAGGAGAATACTTTTCCAATTTTTTGTTATATTTTGAATTTTTTTGAAGTCAGTTTATAACCTTCTCTTAGTGCTTCATTTGAGTTGGCTAGAGTACAGCTTTTGTGTCATGTTAAAGAATCTACGCCTTCCTTGGATATCTCCATCCTTTAGATCTGTCTTCGGGACTAACAATCTTAAAACAAAGATCACTGAGGAAAGATGGAGTCCAACCGTTCCATCCTTCTCGATACAAGTTTTCTCAAACTTGAGAAGTTTGATGGTGAATACTACAACATTTGGAAGAGGAAGATTTTTTTGAATCTTCAACTTGTCAAGTTGGCTACGTGTTGACAGATCCTGAACCTACCATTTTCGAAGATGGAGGTGAACTTGTTTTGGCATAGCTACCTTTGAGCATTCCAAATGGAAGAAAGATAATAACATCTGCAGGTTATTGATTCTGAATGCTATGGATGACTCGATGGCGGAGTCCTACAGCAAGAAGGAGAAAGATAGGGATGTCTGGAATCTCTAGCGAAGCACTACAAGACTGATGAGAAGATGTCCAAAATCTATCTCGTTGAAAAGTTCTTCACCGTACAATTTGAAGATGGGAAGGCAATATTGCCACAAGTTAAAGAACTTCTGAAGTTACAGATGAAGTTGGAGGAAGAGGGCATAAAACAATAAGACAAGTTCATGGTGGGTGCAATAGTCACCAAACTTTCTCTAGGCTGGATTACATTCAAGACTGACATGTACCACAAGAAGATGGAAATCCAGGTCAAGAATCTCCTTCACTGGGTTCATATTAAAGATGAAGCCAAAGGACAGCAGAAGATGGACTCCTTGACCAAGCAGTTGGCCAAGGCTAACATGGTGCAGTCTTGTTATCACAAGGGGAAGCAGAAAGCTCCCTTCAAGAACAAGAAAAAGGACATTAGCCAGCTTAAGGTTAAGTCAGTTCCTTTCAAGCCCAAGCCCAAGCCAGATGTGACTTGCTACAACTGTGGCAAGAAGCTACAAGAAGGAATGTAGGTCCAAGCCTAAGCCGAAAGAGTAAGGTGAGCTTAACCTGATTTCTGTGGTTACGCATGTTGAACCACATGGAGTGGACACTGACTGGTGGCTGAACACTGGTACATCTTGCCACATGTGCTCGAGGTAGGAATTTTTCACCAAGTACAAGCCTACTTATGAGGAGGTCTCGAGGGCGAACAAGACTCAAGCTAAAGTTCAAAGGATCGGATAGTGGTGCTGAAGCTGACTTCGGAGAAGTTACTTACATCAGAGAACGTGAAGCACGTAACGATGATTGCTAAGAACATGATCTCATGGAGTCTGTGGTGAATGGTAGGATTGAGGATGAACATCAATGCTGGTCATATGGTGATGTCCTACAAAGGAGGTTACTTCGATAAAGCTTTTTGTACCGAAGAAATGTTTAAGCTGCAACTTTTTCTAAAAGTATTAATACAGTTGCTACTTCTGGTTAATATCTTGAGTTATGACATAATATACTAGGACATGTGCATTGTAAAGAATTAACAAGATGTCTAGCCTAGGCCTTATCACCAAATATAGGGGTAAGGAGTTGGAGAAATGTGAAGTCTGTGCGCAAACGAAGATCGTCAGAAAGCCGTTCAGAAGAGTGATCATGAGCACAGATCTTTTGGAGTTGGTATACTTAGATATTTATGACTTCAAGCAATTCTCCACGAAAGTCAGAATGAAGTATTTCATTACTTTCATCGACGATTTTTCAAAGTACACATTTGCATAGCTTCTCAAATAGAAAGATGAAGTGTTTGAGAAGTTCAAGGACTTTAAGGCTGAAGCTGAACGTCAAACCGGTCAACAACTCAAGAGTCTTAGAAGTGAACGAGGCGGAGGGTATCGTTCCTTGGAATTTGCATTATTCTATAAAGAACATGGAATTGTCAATAATATGCTTGCTTCGTATTCTCTCCAATCCAATGGAGTTACAGAAAGGAAGAACGTAACATTGACAAAGATGACGAATTCTGTGTTGGTGACCGTGGGTCTTCCGAAATGCTACTGGGGAGAAGCTGTGCTTATGGCTACATTCATTCTGAATGGAGTACCGTTTACGATATCTGACATTACACCTCATGAACTCTGGTTCAAGGTCAGACCCAACTTGAATGGCATTCGAGTGTGGGGTGAAGCTTACGGACATCAAAATTCAGAAGCTAGGGACGAGGACCACGAAGACCATTTTTCTGGGTTATGTTGATAAGAGTGAGGCTCGGAGGTTCCTTGATATTGAAACAAATCATATCATTGAATCTCGCAACGCTAAGCTCTTTGAAGATAAGTTTGCTAGGGACAAGAACATTGTTCTCACGGATGTTCAGAAGAACATTGTTAGTACCAAAGGAGTACTTTTTTCTAAGGAAGATGCAGTCCAAGAAGAAGTTGTCGCAGATGAGACAACATTTGAATCAGAAATCGTCGAGCCGCAAGCAAAGCTAGTGAGAAAGATGAAGGATGAAGGACTTCGGAGATAACTTTGTTACCTATCATGTAGAAGCCGGTCCGCTTACCTATGGTGAGCCAATTAAGACCAGAGATGTTATTTTCTGGAAGGAGGTAGTCAATGACGAGTTTGGCTTCATAACTTCCAATAATACATGGAAGTTTGTCGATCTACCGGAAGGAGCTCAACCCACCGGATGCAAATATATCTTCAAGAAGAAGATGGGGGCTGATGAACTGTTGGTAAGTTCAAATCCATGTTGGTAGCCAAAAGGTTTTCTCAAAAGTAGGGGATTGACTACTTTAACATTATGCTCACATTGCTAGGATGACTACTATCAGAATATTGATTGTCGTGGGTGCCATCCGTAAGCTGATAATTCATTAGATGGATGTGAAGACAACATTTTTGAATGGAGAACTGACTACATGCAACAACCATGAGGATTTGTCGACAAGGGTCTTGAAGACAAAATTTGCAAGTTGGTAAAACCTTTGTACGGTCTGATGCAAGCTCCCAAACTGTGGCATGAGAAGTTGACAAAGTCATCAGGCCAACCTGCTACAGGGTCAGCGGGACAAATAAGTATATTTGTACCAAGTTCATTAAGGGCAGAGGATTGATCGTTTGTCTGTACGTAGACGCTATACTGATTCTTGATATGGATCTAGAATATGTCACGAAGACGAAAAAGTTTCTTTCGTCCAAGTTCAGTATGAAGGACATGAGAGAAGCTGATGTCATCCTAGGGATTAAGATATCTGGACGGAAGCTGGGTTGGATTTATCGCAATCTCATTACATGAAAAAGATGCTCACATGCTACAGATATCAAGATCATCAAGGGACTGATACTCCTTACACGTGTGACCAAAAGTTGAAGCCAAATTCAGAAAAATCTAACGTCAGACAGTTGGAGTATTCGAGCATCATCGATGTAGTGTCCTGCTCCTTGCGGTCTACTATGTAATATCCACGGCTTATTAAATCAGTCTTGACTGGTGTTTGGGGAAACCTTTTGCCGGTATCGATTGATCACGGATGAAATGCAATAAACCTTTCCAATTGATGGATCGGCTTCAATTGAAATGAGTCCAAGAGTTTTTATTGGATATTTTTTTTCGTTGGATAAATTTGATGAATGCATTTTCATATTGGTTTTCGATGATTGATTTTCATTGTTCGCTTTCATTGTATTTCGTATTCATTCCGAATCTTGAAAGAAAGAGATCGAAGTATGCTAATCAAATGTTAGTGCCAATGTAGGATGCATAGGTAGTACGTGATCGGTGCGTGAAGTCCCTCATTCTCTTGAATAAGATTCATTTTGGTGAGTTGCTTTAGTAAGAACCCTAATTTTTGGAAATTATTTTATTTTATATGATTTATTATTTATTAGATTATATTTTGTTTTTCATTATGACTATAGATGTACTTTTTCGTAGCTTTGATTTTTGGAGCACAAGAAATACCAATCTTTTGAAATGTCCTTTATGAATTTTAAAGTAGAGGAGTCCATCTTCAGTTTGATATATCATGTCCCATCCAAACATGTTTTCTTGTGCTATATTTTTCATGTACAACTTTAGGGGTAAAATAGTCATTTTAGTCTCTGCAGTAAAATTTGACTTGCTTTCCAAATAGCAATTAAGGCCAAGCTCCGATCCAAATCATTTGACCCAATATATGATTTTGACCCATTTTGAGCCTATGACACATATGCTCATGGCGTGCCACTCAATTGGGTTACCATGTGCTATTTAATCTTAAGTGGCACATAAGTCGAAACTATAGACATATTGGACTTAAATCAGTCACAAAAATTATACCGACCCAAAACTAGTCCAAGTAGGGTTCGTAGAGCCTATTCTAGGGTGCCCTAACCTCTTAGATCTATTTTAGATTGATTTTAATGAATTAATGATAGCCATATTGATTTAAATCTATTTTAAATCAACTCTTTAACTACATTCCTAATTTGGACCCAATTAAATCTCTTTGAGATACACCTTTGATTTAAATCATCAAATCTCGACCAAATTCCCTCAAACCAAATCCAAATCAATCCCCACCTCCTTTTTCTCATGTAGACCCCTCAACTCTATGATGACAGAATATACTTTATATATTTATGCTCTAAAAACTGAGCCCCTCCTATTTTTTTTTTCTAATTTTTGCACTTTTCTTTCCACCCAATAGAAACTCATCATCCCGACCTCTTCCAACCCTTCTACCATATTTAATTTGACCCTAGGACACCCTCGTAACATTTGGACACCTTCCCAATGATCCTCAGCCCCTAAGTTGGTTGATACGAGGTGCAGAATGCACCAGAAGTCGACCGAAATTGTGTTGAATTCATCACAGCAGGTTAGTCGACTTGTAGACTAGGTTTAATCTATTTTTTCTTGTTGGATTCTCCTCAAACAAAACTGGAAGTTACCTCTATGTGTCGACTTGAATCTCTGATCCCTGGATTACACAGTCCCAAGAGGTTTGTCCGTGGCGTCAATTCTACGACAAGGTATCCAGAACCAATGAGATCTATTACAAGTAATTTTCTCCTACCTAAGTTCAGATTTGGTCCTTCTAATATATTTATTCAAAAATAGACATCGAGTGCTTTCCAACGTATATCTATTTGTTAGGTTTTGAGTTTGTTGGCTATTTTTAAAAATTCTTGACATTTATCGTAACACCGTAACTCCGTAAATTCTATGTTCTTTGTGTCCAAAACTTCCAATACTTCATAAAACTTTACTAAAATATTTGTTTTGCAATGTTTAATGTTAAAACCCTTATTTTAACTAATTTTTCCAATTTTTACAGAATTTAATATTTCAAATTATTTGTTGTTTCGGGACTCAACTACAAGGCCAATTGTGATATTAATGGTGTAGTATCGACATGGGAATATTAAACTTGAGTTTCCACCATTGAAATAATATTATTAGTAATATAAATATATCTATAAGTATTTTCCAGAAATTAAATTATTATTTTATATTAGTTATAAACTATTTTGATATATAGTTGGTTAAAAATCAGTTTAAAAACCAAAGAAAAATAGTTTTCTAAAACCCGAAAAAAATCGATACGGGATCCGTCCCAACAATCCAAATGACTTCGTCGTAACTCGATAGCATCGAAAGGTGCGTACGAATGTTGCGGACTTGTGGACTTTGACGAAACTTGAATTGGTTGCGTGTGCGCGACGAATTCGAAGCATATCGGTCAAGGTACACCGTATCGGCCCCTTTGCAAAAATCTCAATTACTTTTTGCATGTTCACAAACTTGTGACAAAAATTGCGCCTCTGGACTCGTATTGTTTCTGGTCCTATGAGCCAAGTTTGTTCTGATTCTGAGAAGGTTAACTGGAACACTATTTTGGCGGTCCCACGACCCGACTCAATGGACGATTTTGTGCTTGGCTCATCAGAATCCAAATCTAGACATACCGTTGAGTTCGTATAGAAAAAGTAGACTCGTAGGTATATAATTAGTTGACTTTAGAGACCATAGATTTTGACTTATTTTTCAGTGCAAAGCGGGTGCAACGACGGATACTGTTTTGGTTCGAAATTATAGTTTTGCCCCTGTGTCCAGAATTGGACTTATGGGTAGTCAAACTTAGATATTTATCTTATGACAAGAACGTTGGTGATGTCTGTTTCATCATCTAGGAATGTTTGCGGAAGTACAACTTTCGTGGCTCATTGATTGACTATTTGTTTATTCGGACGTGAACGATTCTACACTAGGCAAGGACAACTTGCCAAACTTTATAGTATTTACATGCATTTCTAGATTATTGTTCTTTTCTCTCATACTTGATTATATGTTTATCCTGATACATGTCATTGTTATTTTTAGTTTTACGTGCACGTAGATTGCTACTCTTTTTCTATATTACTTGTCCTATTTTTCTCATCTTGTTCATGTCTAGTGATATTATTGCTTTTCCTATTCCATGTTCCCTTGACATGTTTAGCCTGGACTTGACTTGGACTTGACATGTTTGACCTGACTTGTAGTTTTAGGCGAGGACCTTGTTATAGACGTTACTATACTTGACCACTCTCAATCGTTAGCAACCACCAGGCTACGATTGAGACTTACTATAGGTTGTTAGCAACCACCAGACTACAATCTATAGGGTCGTTAGCATCCACCGGGCTGCAGTTTACCTCGATTTACTTTTAGTCGCATTTATTAGCACGATTCTCGAGGCATGCCACTTCTTTTATGTTTTATTTCTTGTATTGAACTTTCTTCAGTCTTTACTTCCTTGCACTATTTTATATCCTTCCTTGCATGTTATTTACTGTCAAAGTAGGCTTGTATATTATGTGTCTTGCTAGACCCATGAGGACCTGGTGATCTCTCCAGGTATTAGTGTAATGCCCCAGTCCTAAAATACGTAGGACTAGGAACATTAACATGCCAGCTGTATTCATATAAAGTACACGGGCCTCGTATGGATACATAAGCTGTAAAGTACAGTAACCACAACAAACTAATCCCATCCACAAAATATAAGAATAAAAGATATCATAATGAACTATAAAATTGTCATTTGGTACATGTAGTTGGGCGGAGACAAATCTACTACCAACAATGAAAAGAAATACATGGTAGAAGAAAGAGTTTGGCGAGCGAAGCGAAGACGATCAAAATGCAATCATCCTCGAAGAAATATAGCGATGATCACGGCTAGAGCTAGAACACCTGCAAAAGACAAGAGCACACACCAGGCAAGATAACCAGGTCCTGAGAGGGACGTAACAAGACACATAATATCATGCCAATAACTGAATAAATAAAGCTCAACAGAAAAGTATATGTGACTACACAAATAAAAGTCCTTAACCATTCTATGTGAAAATGCATTTTTGAAGACAACGTTCCATACAAGGGCTCCCGAGACTAGAAACACGGCGCGTTAGCGTTTCAACCAAGACACTAGTAGCATCTAGAGAAAAGTAAATGCACGGCCCATTAGCACTCGGGTGAGAGATAAGGGGCGTCTAGATGAAAATAAATACATGGCCACTAGCTCTTGGGTGAGTCACTAACGACAGCTAGAGGAAAGTAAATGCATGGCACATTTGTGTTTCAACCGAGGCACTAGTGACATCAAGAGAAAAGTAAATAAGTGCACGACACACCAGCTCTCGGCCGAGTCACAAATGGCAGCTAGAGAAAAGTAAATGTGTGAAAGCCCCTGCGCCTAATAACTGTCTTCCCCTTCCCCATGCACTACTCGTGCTGAATCCACACCACGATATTTCTGATAACCGCTAAGTCTTCTAGGCAACTATATTAGCAGTTATAAACTAACGCTTGTCCTGTACGCACCGATGTACGATCGGTACGCAAGTCCGAATCTATATGAGACACGTGACATCGTGGCACATAGGTGTCGGGCCAATGAATGCGGCACAAACAAAGGTGGTCCCTTAACTCTAGGCCAAATGCATAAAGAAAACAAAGTACAGTAATTTGCAACTACATAAGTTTTGAAATAATAATTTATATTTGCTAGAAATAAATAATTATAAAGCATGCATGATATTGAGCAAGAAAAATAAACAGTAAGGGCAAGATGTCTTGCCTGGTAGGACGCCTGGTATGCTATGATGATCAATGTGGCACAAAATATAACCTCGATATTACAACTACGCAAGACGGCCTCCAATGATGGCACGGACGATTTCGTCGGATCCAGAATAATCAATTTAGTTAGGAACGACATAAAGAAGTCTAAATTCGGAGAGAGTAGAAATATTATGGTCGAGAATCGAAAATGATGGAATTTGTGGAAACCCTACATATACTATTTTTAAAAATCATTATATTACCATACTTGAGAGAAAATATTATACCTAAAATTTTATGTAGCTGCTTGAGTATAATTTATATATAACAATTTTGAAAACTACATTTTATTAGTCCAAGATATTCTTTGGCTCAAAACGTATATTTTGATTAAGAACTATATAATAATATATTTTTAAGGCCAAATTAGGTTTGAAAGAAAATAGCTAGTATACTTTATTAAAATCGTAGAAAAATGTAAGAATCTAATTTAGGAATATAAAAATTATTAGGAATGTTAGTAAAACCAATGGTTATATCCCTAATAGTATTAAAAATGTATTGGTATACCACTATATTACACAAAATATTAGTAAATTAAATATCAACAGTATATACATATATTAAATTAGTAAATAAATTTAGTAATAATGATGGTGATTAATAATAATAATAATAATAATAATGATGATGATGATAATGATAATAATAATAATAATAATAATAATAATAATAATAATAGTAGGAATAATAATAATGATAGAAACCAAAACAAGAAGTAACAAATCAGCACTAATAACTAACTATCAAAACAAATAAAATAAATAAATAAATAACTAAATAATAATCCCATACCCCTTTTCCTCTGTGGCAGTATTGCTGCTGCTTAAAGAAAGAAAAAAAAGAAGAAGAGGGGATTAGAAGAGAGCGGGGGAGAGAGAGGGCGGTGAGCGGGGTTTGGCGATTCCGGCGGGCGGCACGCTCGCGCTCGGACGGGGCTGAGGAGAGGTGGGCGGAGTGCTGCTCCGGGGACGGCGAAGAAAGGGGAAGAAGGAAGAGGAGAGGAAGGAGGGCTGGACGCTCGTGGAGTCGGGCGATCTGTGGCTCCGGCGCAGTGGGTATGCGGCTGGCGGATCCCAGTTTAGGCGGAGGAAGCTCGGCGGCTGGGACTCGGCAAGGTGGGGCGGAGTGTGGCGGATCTAGGCAACCACGCACCGGGCGTAGAGACTGGACGGCAAGGGAGGCGGCTCATCGACGGTCGTGGGGGTAAGTGGTGTGCTGGTGGTGTTCTTAAATTTTGGGTTTTTTTTTGTTTGGGGGGTTCTGGGTGGCCGACGGTGGCGTTTGGAGGGGACGGTAACGATTATGGCCGGGGGCGGGTCGATGTTGGTGGCAGTGGTGTGTTTTGTGGACCATCAATGATTTCTCGACCTATATAATGTTATCGGGTTGGAGCACCCATGGTCGTCTCGCATGTCCATATTGCATGGATCGCACTAAGGCTTTTTGTTTGAAACACGGAAGAAAATCGTGCTTGTTCGATTATCATCGACAGATCCTGCCAAAGGATCATCCGTACCGGAAGAACAAGAATGCTTTTCGTGCTGGCGTGGTAGAGAAGTCCAGTCCACCGCCACAGTGGTCCGGGGACACGATATGGATAAAAGTTAAAGAATTGTCAACTGCTATTGAAGAGCCTACAGCGGGGTACAAGTGTGATGGATTTGGCCGCACTCACAACTGGATGAAGAGGAGTATATTCTGGGACCTGCCATATTGGAGTGACCATCTGCTCAGAGATAACCTGGATGTCATATATATTGAGAAGAATGACTTTTACAATATAATAAATACTGTAATGGACGTAAATGGGAAGTCGAAAGACAATCCCAAGGCCAGTTTGGACTTAGAAGAAATATGCAGACGTCCAGAGTTGCATTTGATAAAGGAAGGCAATGGGAAGTATAAGGAGCCCAAGGCCATTTTTTTTACTGGACAAGGAGGACAAAGGTAGACTTTGTAGGTGGATCCAGGGTATAAAATTTACAGACGGGTACGTCTCGAATTTGAGAAGATGTGTTGACCTGAAGGAGAACAAACTACAGGGTATAAAGAGCCATGGCTGTCACATTTTTATGGAGAGGTTAATCCCGATTGTATTTCAGAAATTCTTACCCTAGGTCATTTGGGATCCACTGACAGAGCTTAGCATATTCGTCATAGATCTTTGTTCTACTAAGTTGCTCGTCGATCGGCTTAAAAAATAGGAGAAGGACATTGCAGTAACATTGTACAAGATTGAGAGGGTGTTCCCTCCTGGATTCTTCGACTCTATCGAGCATTTGCCAATTCATCTTTCCTATGAGGCACGTGTTGGTGGGCTCATCGGTTATCAGTAGATGTACCCGTTCGAGCGCCATCTAAACCACCTGAAGAGGAAGGTGAAAAATAAGGCACGGGTCGAGGGTTCTATTTATGAAGCCTATGTCCTTGAGGAGATTACAAACTTTTGTTCAATGTATTTCAAGCCTCATATTGCTACAAATAGAACAAGAGCTCCGAGGAACAACGATGGAGATATAGAATATAATGATGCATTATTGAAAGTCTTCAATGCTCTTGGAAAGCCTTCTGGAAAACTGAAAAAGAGATATTTGAATGATGAGGAACTAAGTGCTACCCAGTTATATATATTACTAAATTGCGAGGAGGATGAAGTGGAAAAGCTAGAGTGGTAAGTGAAAATCTTCAACGTTCAAGTCATCTATTTGATGATTATATTATTATAATTTAACTAATTAACCGATATTTATTGGTTTTCAGCAAATTTAATGATGAAGTGAGGTCAAGTAGACCATACATTGCAGATGAAAAAGGAGAATAAGAAATGAGACTTTATTTCCCGTCTTGGTTGAATGCATATGTAAGAAGCTAGTTAGAATCTTCCTCCATATGTATTTGCACAAGAAATAACTTAACATTGAACTTAATTTTGTATCTTCTTGTGTTTAGGTCGATCGTCCGGACGTCACCCTTGAGAATGAATCTATTAAAACTCTTGCGAAGGGACCAATTTATGCCGTCAAAATATAGCCAAGCTATTGCATGAATAGGTTTAAGTTCAAGTCAACAAATGCTCCCATCAGAGAGCTTTCTGGATCTTGATTCCACAAAAAATAGTTGCTTGTGTATCAAATCTACAAACTATAAAGATGTCACTCCAGGCAATGATTTCTATGGCGTCTTACGGGAGATTGTAGAATTGACGTACAATTATGGCACAGAGCCTGCTAAGATCGTATTGTTCAAATTTGATTGGTTCGATCCGATACAAGATCAAGGATGGAAAATTGACAAGCATGGTCTTGTGGATATTAACTACCGTCGTCGATACCAAGGATACAAACAATTTATCCTAGCAAGTCAAGCTCAACTCGTATATTTTACAACATATCCTAGACGGAGAACAACGAGGTACGACTGGTGGGCAGTATACAAGACTAAAGCCAGAAATTTATACGACGTAGACGAAGTGGCATATCAGGAGGATGAGCTGCCTCTTATACCTAATACAGTTGATGTCGACTCAGCAGAAGTTCCCCATTTCATGTCTACTCGTGTATAAGAGGTACAAGTATCCGAAGGGGAAGACGAAGGAGATGCTAGTGAAGATTAGGAGGAAGAGGAAGAAGATGAGGAGGAGGAGGCTAACGAAGAAGATGAATTTTCAGAGGATGATTGAGAAACTGTGATTTCAATGTATTCATATTTCTGTAATCTTAAATTATAAACTGTGATCATTTCTATTAGTATTCAGATTTTTGTAAACTTAAATTATGAACTCCAATATATGCAGATATTTCTAAACTGTTATTGTATTTATTTATATTTTTAATCATATGTTATTATCAGCATGGCAGGACGACGCGGAGGCATAGCAGGACGACGCGGAGATAGGTCAGGACGAGCCGTGTCCTTAGGTTGGCAGAGAGCTCCGTTACCAGAGGATGGCTCCAGACCATCGTCTGACCCGAGCACTCCATTGTACCATACGGTCGCAAGTCCGGCTGGCAGTACACCTGGGACGAGCAGTTCCAGGCTTGCTGATACTCCTTTCCCTAGCCTTCCTATCGCTGATGGCAGCATAGAGGGTGGGGAGCAGGTGGAGGAGGTATACCCTGCTCCGGCCCGTACGGATCCATACCAGAGCGACCCTCCATGCGCACCTCAGGACAAGACGAGGATGGAGATTTGGGCCGACTGTCCTACGAAATAAGTTAAATGAATATATATATATATATATATATATATATTTTGAACCGAAGAATATTATTCAAAGCAAACAGAGGGTGGTGCCGGGAGATGGCCTAAGCACCTACAAAACCTCCACTCTGGAGGACGCCTACCTATAAAACCAAAACGAGGAGGCGATACCGGCTGGAGAACCCGGGGGTGGGGGGGGAAGAATAAGAGGGGGTGTAGGGGAAAAGAGGACGGGGAGGACCCGCCTACCCCAAACTAAGGAGGATACTTAAAGAGTGGGATCTGCTTCTTCCCCGAGCTGGAAGAGCATAGGACCATAGGCCGGACAGACACCGCTGCGAACTACGACGTTGTCCGTTTAGGCTGCACCTTCCACAATCCGATGGGCAACTTCGGAGTCGGGAATTTGTTTGCGAAATAGGACTCCAAGTTGACGTGTTAGTTGTTGTGTATACCTAGCGCCGCATCAAGGGCCTGTTCGACCTCCAACATTCTGGGAAGGATCGCGTAGGCTAGATCGGGGTTATCGTCCAGGTTGCAGAAGACGTAGAGTTCCCGGAGAGCCTCTTCCGGGGAGCACACAGTCGCAATCCGCTCGAAAAAATCACGATATTGGATTGGGGATTCGCTGAGCGAAGATGCTAGGGCGGCAGCTGTGTTATCAAGGTTGAGTGCTGGATCAAAAGCGACGGGGCCAGCGGTGGTAAGGTGCTCGTGTTGGGATCTTCAGTTGGGGCCCGTTGCTGAGGGGCGGCAATCGGGGCTCCCGAGGAATGTTGTGGTTCTGCGGCCTCGGAGGAAACGTAGATGATTCCCTGGGCGAGGCTAGCTGACTAATTGGCGGTGTCAATGGTTACATGTTTCTAGCCTTGGCCTTGGTTGGGGGGGTGTGTTGAGCAGACAGGGATAGAGATCTCTGCCGGATCATCTGAGGCGTCTTGAGCAAGGGCGTCGAACTGGTTGGCAGTGAGTAGCGGAGTAGGAGGAGTGTGGGGGAGATACCCGATAGACGTGGCCCCTGAACGAGCTGCTGGCTCCGGAGGAGAGCTAGACTCTGGGTCAGCAATTGGGTGAGGGCCTTTGAAGACGGTATGAGATCGGGATGGGACAATCTTATTATCTGAGGTAAAATAAAGATGGGAATTAGGAATGGGGGTCGATATGGGGATTTTGTTGGGCGACGGATGACTGGCTGAGCGAGAGTCCGGCTTGATTATCTTCGGGTGTGCACGACAGCATTTTGCTTGGGAGTGGCCCCTAGTGCCACAGTGTTGGCAGAAGCTGATTCGTTACTCGTAGATAATAGGCTGGGTGAATGACTTGTCACCCAACTCTATGAGGACGGACTGTGGTAGCTCTCTGGAGATGTCTATCTCTATGCAGATCCTGGAGTAGTTACCCTTGGCGACGTTGTGGGTTTCGTCGGCCACGGTAACAAACTAGCCGAAGGAGCAAGCGATCCTTTTCAGTACCGCCGTGGCGAAACATATGAGGGGGGGGTTGGGGAAGGTGACCCATGAGGACACGATCGAGGAGGATGGAGCACTGAGGGAGTTCCATTAGGAGAGAGTGAAGTGGTGCTTGCCGATCCACCCTAAGCTGTGGAGCAGAGCTTTTCTGTCATCTGTGGCAGAGGAGAGGTGTAGAAGGATAAAATTAGGGTTGAGTGGGGCAAGGCTGTATCCCAGGGAGAGGTCCCAGGAGTCGACCAGGGTGTGGATCCGCTAGATTTTGGGGCAGTGGGGGTGAAATGCATGACCTAGGTGTGCGGTAAGGTCTTGGACAGTGCCAAGATGTCATGATCGGAGAACCGCACAGAGATACTGCCGACTCCTGACGGAGGAGGGTTCTCGATCGATTGTAATGTCACCTCGGAGAGAGGAGAGACAAACATGCGCTCAGTTCTGAGCTTGTCCGCGAAAGACGAGGCTCCTGGTGAATGATTGGACGAAGGAGTCGCCTGGGCACGCCGCTGCCAGCTGTCGCAGGTGGGCCGCCGCTAACACCCGAAGCTGGGCCACCAATGTTGGCGACAACGAGAAAAGAGGTCCCGAGTGTGGTCGCGGCAGGGCAACTGATGGAAGCGCCCGCGGGGAGTGGAAATCTGTATGCGCCCGATGGTGGGCCAGGTCCTTGAGTGCCGGGGGGCATCCATGAAGGGCACATGCTCTCCCAGGGGAGGCACAAGGGAGTGGGCGCATATGCCTATTCCATCACCTCCCGAGGGGGGCACATGCATCCCCGAAGGAGGCGCATGATAGGCCTGGTGAGCGCATAAGGGCGCGCACGCATCAGCATATGTGCCTACAATTCTGCGGAGAGCGTCACCTCCCGGGGGGTGCATGCACCCCCGAAGGGGGAGCATGGAGGGACTGGTGAGTACATAAGAGAGGCGCGCATGCAGCAGCATATGTGCCTGCTACTCCGCAAGTTAGAGTACCAGGCGAGAAGGGATTTGAAATTTAAAATCCGGTTGACCGGTCAAGCGACACGAACCCCGATAGTGGTTGTGGGAGGGAGAAGTTCGAGGAAGCCGACTCCCGTAGACTCCAAAGAGGCATCGACGGGGGAGGAAGTTGAGCGACAGGTTGACACGGCCTGCCGACGGTGGAGCGGTCGGACGAACATCGGAGACCTGGAGGCAGGGAGGAGGAGACCGCGGTGGAGAAGCTCTTATGGGAGGTTGCTGAGGGAGGTCGGAGGAGGGAGGTGGTAGAGGGAGCAGTCGGACGGGGATCGCGTCTAAGGGGGAAGGGAGGCCGGAGAGTCCCCGCCGAGAATCGCTAAGAGGTCTGGGGGGAGGGGACTCAGCCGGAGGGGGACCGGGTGGGGGGCTCCATGAAAGGGATTGGGGGAGGAGAGCTGTAGATGATGGCACGGAGGGCGGACTCCAGGCGGCCGGCTTAGATGCCGGAGGGGGGTTGGCTCTACGAGCAGCCATGGGTACGGAGGAGGGGAATTGGGGGAGCTGCGGAGCTCATGGGAAATTCTTTTATCATATAAAATATATATATATATATATATATATATATATATATATATATATATATATATATATATATATATATATATATATATAAAATTATCGTTGTATACAAATATCGTCCCTCGTCGATAAAGAGAGCGTTGGACTCCTTTCTGAGGTCCAACTATTGGGTTCCGTGGATCAACTACTCGGATGCCTCGAAAGGATAATCCGGTGGAATATGTACCGGAGGAATATGGTGCCTGAAGGATAATCCGGTGGAATATGTACCGGAGAAAAATGTGGCTCTGGGCCATGCAAGACATCATGATTTATCCAAGCCGTCATCCGTCGCATAAGATCGACCATCGTATGTGGCCGCCAGGTGGAACTTTCACTCCTCCTAATTTATTCCTCCATTTCTATACCCTGAAATGTAATAGGTTTGGAGGATATATATAATCAAATAAATTAAATTTAGCAAGATATAAAAATTTACGTTTGACAAAATAAAGCTTACGAAATTGGTAAGTCTGTTTATTATTATGTGCATCCTTGTATCATCTACAGCTCTATTGGTGAACCGCGGCTCCTCAAATTTATAATCTCTGTTGCATACACGCGGTGCTCCCCACCAACTTCTGTAAGCAAAATCACCCAACTCTACATAACGTATTATAAAAAATTTAGCCAAATACAACAAATCAGTTAATAAATTATGATATTATAAAAAACTTACAATCATTGGGTACTTGCACTTGGCCTGACAAATTACCAACACCATTATACTCGAATATCGAATCCCAACCAGGAAGCAAATTATTAACTCTAGCTTGCGCTTGAGCGACGGCATAGCTACTGGGCAGTGGATCATTAGGAATTATTTGAACCATCCTAAATTGCCGCAGAACCCGATCCGCTGGATGGTACATGGTCCGATAGTCGTATATAATATAATATCTGTACATACTATACGAATAGGACATCCTCTATATATTTGGAGCATCGAGCCGTATAACATATGGCATCCATGTAACCCATTTCCAAAGTTACTGTAAATAACAATGATACAGCTATTTTTTATAAAAATATAAATATAACAATTATTTACCTCCATATGTTCTAGCGAGTCAAATTACGACCGATAAATGGGGACAACCTGAGTTCTGCAGTGTGCCTGGTCCACTTCATCAACCGTCCATCGCTTGGCTACCAGAAAGAGACCAGTTTCACGACTAATATGGGTAACTGGTCCACCAATAGCAAAATGCTCATAGGACCATACCTAAGGTCATTATATCATGCATCTGATCACCTTCGTGTTACAGTATATAATATTACAATAATAAAACAACATTATAAAGATACCTGTAGTAGAAGCATGCATCCAGTCAGATTTGTGTTGCATGTATCTGACGTCGTTTTAACAAACTCTGTCAAGCAAGTATACAAAAATGCCAATACTGCTGCTCCCCATGCATGTTGAGTTTTTTGTTTCAAATTTTCAAAAAATGGTAAAAGACGAACACTCACTTTGCAGCCAGTTCCGTTAGAAAAAAGAACTGAACCACACAAAGCAAGTAAATAGGCTCTTGTGCAACAAACAATCTGAAATATTAATTAAATCATTATGGAGTAAAACTACAATAATAATTTTAAATCTGAAATAAAATATTAATTTTTATACCCGATTTTCATCTACGA
Organism: Iris pallida; assembly: GCA_029216955.1. Lineage (NCBI taxonomy): Eukaryota > Viridiplantae > Streptophyta > Magnoliopsida > Asparagales > Iridaceae > Iris > Iris pallida. The sequence goes on from JANAVB010011999.1 coordinate 21,448,979, forward strand.
CCATCGGACCGTCAGGTGTACGATCAAGAAACATAAAGTTGCTCCGTAGCCAACTAACGCTAACGTCCGATCTACCCTTCTGTCCCGGTCCGGTCGGACCGTATACACCAAGATATCTACGTATCAAAACACTAGCATCTGATCGATCGGTAAAGTATATAGGATGACCTGCATTATTAATTTATAAATATTATAAAATCGGAATAGATGTATTTCTTGTGAAATTATGTAATCAGTTACAGAACCTGTAATAGGTAATCCTAAAATGTTGGTCACGTCCCAGAGAGTAACAGTCATTTCTCCGACTGGCAACTGGAAAGTATTACGTTGGGGCCATCAACGCTCTGCAAAACTGAATAGCAAGTCCCTGTCATGTTGCATGAACTCTATTTGGTCCACATAATTGAAATCGAATGACTCAACCAAGTATTTTTTTTCGAGGATTAGCTCCCATTTGCCGGCTTCGACATTATTTTTTACATGACGCCATTGATCATGTTCCCGTAAACGTGCTTCCAGCGGATAATCATACAACTAGAAATGCAATTGTATTAAGTTAAATAAACTCATTTAATGTATCAATAAAAATTAATATAATAATAAATAAAGCTTTGCCAAAAAATTACCTTTCCAGTAAATACCAGTTCAGAAACATGGTGTTTACGTTCTTGAATTTCTCTTTGGGTGATAGGTCCACCAGGAATGCGACCATCATTCTGATGTTCCATTTTCTCTTTAGTAAAATATAAATATTCTTTGGTCGTCAGCTTCTTATAACCCAAATTTTAACTACGTCCAAAATAACTTCACGAGTAAATGAATCCATCTGATCCAACGTCCCTTTCAATCTCCCTCAAATTTCATCATAAATAACTTCACGAGTGAACGAATCCATCTGATCCAACGTCCCTTTCAATCTCCCTCAAATTCCATCATGCTCTTTCACCCTTAAAGTAAAACAAAGTAAAGGAAGAAGAAGACAAAGAAAGAAAAGTAAAGAAAAAGCAAAAGCAAAAAAAAAGGGAAAACAAAACAAAACAACAAAGAAAAGGACAAAGAAAAGGAAACGAATCCTGCTCACACAACACCCCAACCCCCCCTTCCCTTTTGTTTTCGACGCCAGTTCCACTAGCGCACCAATTGTTTTTTTCCGGGCTCCAGCGGAACTGGCGCCAGACTTTTAAAAAAAATTCTCGGCGCCAGTTGCACTGGCGCCAGCCTTTAAAAAATAAAAAATTCTCTGGCTCCAGTGGAACTGGCGCCAGACTTTAAAAAAAATCTCGGCGCCAGCCTCTTTTTTAATTTTTTTAAAGGCGCCAGTACAACTGGCGCCACTTCCCTTTATATGTAAATTTTTGATACTTCTCCTCGTTCGCGCTAATAATGATAACTTCATCCTGCACATGAAATTTTTTGAATTTATTGCAATATATAAGATTTTATTGATAGTAGGAAAGAAAATATTCTATTTTAATAAAGAATAAAATATAACAAACACGCAGGTACAGAGGGGTGATGACGCAAATATGGTGACCGTCTTGCTGGCCACCCATCGGAAGGACGGAAAGCTCATCGACGAGCGGGTTACTCAGAGCAATGTAAGTACTAATTTAGATTTTGTTCATTTTAAGATAACTTGAAGAATATATACAGATAGCCATATAGTTAATAATAATTAAATACTTTAGACGTTTATTAGGCTAATTTAGGTAAGTACTAATTTATAGAGATGCATAATTTTCTAGGATGAGTTTATCAGGCTACGTGAGCGTGCGAGTGCTAGGACACCTACAGGGGGAGGGGTTGGTACATCGCAGCCCTCTCCGCCTCAGTCGGAGGACGAGCTCTGGAAGACCGTCGTTGGTGGTCTTCATAGGGGTATGTACTACGGTACGGGGTCCTATGGCGCATTTGTTGCGACGCAGGCATCCAGGGCTCCCTCTGCCAGTGCGCATTCACAGCCCTCATAGGCCGAGTCGGCCCGAATCGGCCCGAGTCGAGGATATCGTTGTCTACCAGATTGCTGAGCTGCGCGATGATATGCTGAGGAGGATTTTTGATCAGCCAGGGTCTCAGGCGCAAGGGGATGCTGCGTCGGACACCGCAGGCTTTGACGAGCTCGAGCGCACCGTGAGGGACGTACCGGGGATGCAGGAGTCCATTTACGGCACCGTTACTAGGATAGCGGCTTGCATGGAGCAATGCAGCACCGGGCTGCTAGCCCTAGAGGAGACGTGGATGCACCCATCTCTAGTTATTACATTGCCTCCTTCTCTAGCGGTTATACTGTCTCGTTCTACAGTTGTTACACTGCCTCCTCCTTTATCGTCATCGGTGGTTCTTACATCGGAGCAGTATGCTTACCTTCTTTCAAAGAGGAGTGATGCTCCTCCTGATCAGCCGTAGTCGACATATAGTTGTCTGATGGCCCATTGTTGGGTCTTTTATGTGTTTCTACATATATTGTTATTGTATTATATTTTTGGATACTTTGTGTTCGTGATTGTGTTTCATATTTTTTGACATTGTTGTTGAAATGTTTTCATATATCTGTGTTTTGCTATTACTATCTTCTACCGGTGTTGAGTGTTCCCCCGAAGGGGTCGACGAACCCAGGAAATTCTACGGAGGGTTGCTCCAGGGCTTGCATTGGCCAGTAAATGTTGTTGCAAATGCTGCTGAAGGTGCTGCTGCGAATGCTGCATTTTTTAAATTTTTTTCTAGTTTAGCGACGTTTAGCGACGTACAGCGACGAAAAGAAACGTCCCTAAATAAGTATCAGAATGTCGCTAAATACGTGTCAACACGTCGCTGATAGTCGCTAAACGTCGCTACCGTGTTGACTGGCAAAACTGTCATTTAGCTATAGAAGTCGCCAATACGTCGCTATGTGTCGATAATATAGCGACGTGCCGACGTTGCAGAACGTCGCTAATGTCCTGATATGCCAGGTCAGCATGGTTGTAATGAGCGTTGCAACAACGTTGCTAGGTGACGTCGGTAAAGGCAGTCGCTGTACGTCGCTATATCAGCGACGCATCTACGTCGTTAATTGTCGTCGCAATAGTGATGTATTGCAACGTTTTTGTGTTGAGCGACTAGGTAAATCGCGACTACGTCGAAATGTCGCTAATTACGTCGCCAATTCAATTTAGCGACGTATCTGCCTATTTTAGCGATGATTTCCGGCGTCGCTGATTCGACAGATTTTGGTAGATTATTATACTACTAGTCTAGTACAAGAGATGTATTCAACAGTTATAGCTTGTTGTATCTGAAGTTACGTGTAGGCAACTCTAGAGGGGGGTGAAAAGAGTTTGTGTAAAAAATAACCAATTAAAAATTAACTCTAGCTAGTCCAGAAGCAACTACCAATAGAATATATAATCAGAATAGTACTACAAAAATTAAGACAGGTCAGAAGAGCATACGCAAACACAGCGATATAACCTGATTTCCCTCCTGGAGGACTAGTCCAGGCCTGAGAACCCTCACTCACGATTGAAATCCACTATTTGTGAAATAGGGTACACACGGGCCTTTACTCAGAAGAGCACGCCAACTTCTTACAACTTCGCAGAGGCGAAACATGGAATTGTCCAAGTGACTTCTTTTTAACTCTTGCACAAAAACTTCTAGCTGACTCGCACTGAGCACCTTGGGGCTTAGGAAGTTTTGTGGCTAGTAGATTGGAAGAGTAAGGCTTAGAATGTATAAGGCTTAGAAGATTGAGAGTGAGAGATGATTTGAAATGAGAGAAATCAGGCCCTATATATACTAGTCAGGGGAGGCAGAATTCGGCCATAATTTTGTCCCAGATATTCAAAAATTTGAACGTTGGACAGCTTGTAGCATGTTGTTTCTAAAAATTAGGTTCCTAAAATTTAGGGGGCAGAGTTCGGCCCTAGTTCTGCCTAAGGCAGAGTTCGGCCCGAATTCTGTCTACCTTGGGCTAGATTGGGTTGGTTTGGTTTTGTTCAGGGATTGTTTTGTTTTGTATGGTGTAGCTTGGAGAAGTAAGTCTACGGGTTGAGATGACTCAGTGTGACTCAATGTACATGTTCCTAGACTCAATAAATTAAAAAATTACATACTGAGTACAAGTACATCTGTAATGTAACAGCTTTGTCGATGACGTCTGTCTTGAACTTGATACATTGTATTGGATTATAGATGATGTTCTGTCTTCAACTTGATGTGTCGTACTGGATCATATCAGATATTATTTTGTTAATTCTCTAAATTAGGTTGACTGTGATCCAGTTTGGATCAACAATCTTCCCCATTTTGATAATTGACAAAATGATATTTGCATGTCGCAACATTCATACTTGGACACATGTTGAAGGAAGTAAAATAATTTGCACGTATGAAGTGGCTTCCCTGGAAATAGATATGACGGCTCCCCCGTAAATAGATATTTCCATTTATGTCTTGATACAAAGTTCTTATCCAAGCACAACATAATTCATAATATCATATCCAATATCACATCATATACAAGATCACATCAAATATATATTATTCTTTTCCTTTGTCACTTAGCAAAATGTAGCATATCTCCCCTGTAAAGAGATAAAAGATAGACAAAGTGAAAAGAGCAATCACACAACTTTAACCAAAACCAAACTTTAATAGAGACAACTAACAGTTTTGATAATCCAAAAGGAAGAAACTCGCAGTCATACATATGAAGTAAAATAAAAGCATAGTAGAAATAGTACTAAAATCATGAAATGACAAACTACAAATCATAACTGAAAAGCATCAACGCAGCAGCAAGTAGGAGACCGCAACCATCACGGAGCCTGAGAATGGGATGGACCGGCCGAATCGGATGGCTTGCTGGCAGAGTGACGCGGATCAACAAATGCAGCATCAGGATCCAGATATCTCATGGTCCAAGGGTCGTCAATCCGGTAGCCTTCGCGAGAAGGTCCCGACCCGTAGGAAACGGCATAGTGGGATACCTGGCCATGTTGTACTGGATATCATGAAGAGTGTTGCTGATGGCGCTCATCTGAAGAGTGGTCCGATAGTCCAGCTGAGTATAGCAATCGTCTTCCAACCGGAAGCGGCCGCACAACATATCTTTGATGGAGTCGAGGATGACAGGTGGCTCTGGACGAGGTGCATCAGAGTCCGAAGACTCTTCCTCAACAGGAGCAGAAGGAACATGTGCAATAGCAGTCGTATGAGCCTTAGATATATAGGCATGAGCTGCTAGAAATTGACACTCGTCTAAAAGAATATGGAAGGTAGCAAAGATCATAGGAAGATATATAACATAGACAAGTAATTTTGGCTTCTTCCTTCAACGAATCATCCAGTCCATCATCGTGCATGAAAAATAGAAAGGGATGGTGAAGTGTAGATTATATAGTGTCAAAATCTCATGGTAAGTGACTTCATCAGTAGATCCAGCTTTGGCAAGATGGAAGATAAAATGATACGATGAAGTTCCTAGAAGTGGTTGTTGAGATACATGGCACGAAGTTTACGAGGGCGAGTATTGCGTTCACACATCATATTCTTAAAGACTTATAGTGTTATATCGCTAACAAATTGGAAATCACGAGCATCGACAATGCGCTCCAAAAAATTAGGGTCAGGGAGTTCTAAATATTCATCCAAGTCAAAGTCGTCGAACACAATGTCGATGCCGGCGACCCGAGAATAGATTTTATGATCGTCATGGGTCATGTTGCAATAGAAGATTTGAATAGCATTGAGATAAATAAGAGAAGATACAGACATAAGTTCATCAAGACATAGATCCTTAAAGTTAGGATCAAATTCAGAAAATATGGTAAAATTGATGGGATGTCCCGGCACAACACTAGGTGAACGAAAATCGAAATACCACTCGTTAGAGGCTTCTAACGAAACGAAGATGTGCTCATTGTAAGTGTTGGCATTGGGAGGAGGAGGTAGGTTGAACAATGGGTGAGGGGGATTGATATTAGAAGGAGGAGAAGGAGGATTGGATGATGAAGCGTCAGTCCTAATTCTCTTTCCTCTATTAAAAAGTCTAGGTGCCATTAAAAAGATAGTAAAATTGAAAAAGAGAGGCTACAAGAGATATACCTTAATAAGATTAGTGGAGATTGGAAGAGAATCCCTAAAGAGCTTTAAAACATAAGCTTGGAGAGGAGAAAGCACCAAAATAGAGATTTATAGGATTAGGGTTTTGGAGAAATTAGGTTGGAGAGAGATGGAAGATGATGCCAATAAAGAGAGAGATGAAAAGTTTGTTGTTTTATAAAGTAGGGCCGGTTGCTATAGTAGACAACTTATTTTGATCAAGGCAGATCCAACGGCCAGGAATGGCTGGAAGTTCTGGAGCTCACCACACAGAGTTCGGCCCGAGTTCTGCCAAAAGCTGAGTTCGGCCCGAGCTCTGTTCTGGTGTGTCCGGAGCTTCAAAATATTGAGGATGGTCACCAAAAGAGAAAAGATAGTCTAGAATTAAAAGAATAATGGATTTCATAAGCCATAAAGTAAAAAAACATATGACAATCTTTGTGAATCATTCATCAGTACATGTCAATCGCCTCAGGTTAGTTGTAGGGGCCGGATCCCAGCTAGCGGTAGTCCGAAGACACTAGGTACCGTATCGCTTAGGGTTTTATGCCTTGTTGTTAGAATAGCCCTTTCAGCTTGTACCAGAAACAATGCAACAAGTATGAATTCTGATTTAACAAGAGAGTGCGCAGGTAAAATTTATTGTATGACGTTTTCATCTAAGATCCCTAATTCTCGACGAAGAAAGTTGAAACGCTCCTCGACAAGTGGTTTAGTGAAAAGGTCTGCTAGCTGATGATCAGTATCAATAAACTCTAGATTAATAGTGCCTTGTAATGATGATCTCGTAGAAAATGGTATCGTATCTCTATGTGCTTAATGTATGACTGACATACTGGGCTCTTGGTCAGGTTAATTGCCCTAGTGTTATCACATAATATAGGAATGTGCTTAAAGGATAAATTATAGTCTACTAGGGTTTGCTTCATACAAAAAACCTGAGCACAACAACGTCATGTAGCTATGTATTCAGCTTCTGTTGTAGCTAGTGCGATAGTGTTTTGCTTCTTGCTAAACCAAGAGACTAAAGCTTTGCCTAATAAATGACATGTATCGCTGGTACTTTTATGGTCGACTTTGCATCCAGCAAAATTAGCATCCGAATAACTGATCAAGTTAAAGGATGTTGTTTTGGGATACCACAAGTTCGTCGTAACAGTGCCTTTAAGGTATCGAAAGATACGCTTAACTGCGGTCATGTGTGATTCCTTAGGGTTGGCTTGATAACGATCACGTAGGCAAACACTAAACATGATATCGGTGCGACTAGCAGTTAAATAGAGTAGACTACCAATCATACCTCGATACTTACGTTGATCGACTAGTTTGCCACTTTTATCAGGTTCTAATTTAGTTGTAGTAGCCATCAGAGTACTGATTGGTTTGATGTTGTCAAGATCAAATTTCTTCAGCATGTCCTTTGCATACTTTAATTGGCTGATGAAGACACCTTATGAGTTTTGTTTGACTTGCAATCCAAGGAAGTAGTTAAGCTCCCCCATCATGCTCATCTCGAACTCATTCTGCATACACTTGGCAAATTTTTGGCATAATACCTCATTAGTATACCCAAAAATGATGTCATCTACATAAATTTGCACTAATAGAATTGTGTCATCAATTGATTTTATAAAGAGTGTCATATCAATCTTCCCTTTTGAAAAGCCATTTTCAAGTAAGAAAGTGCTAAGGCATTCATACCAAGCTCGAGGGGCTTGTTTGAGGCCGTAAAGAGCTTTCTTAAGCTTCAAAACATGATCAGGAAACTTATAGTTTTCAAAACTAGGTGGTTGCTTACTTCTTCTTTAATAAAACCATATAGAAAAGCACTTTTAACATCCATTTGAAAGAGTTTAAAATTTTGAAAGTTTACAAAGGCACAAAGCATGCGGATTGATTCAAGTCGTGCAACAGAATCATACGTTTCATCATAGTCGATACCTTCCTCTTGTTGTATCCTTGAGCTACTAGACGTGCTTTGTTACGTGTGACTGAACCATCCTCATTAACTTTGTTACGAAAGACCCATCGAGTACCAATAATCGAATGATCAGCAGGTTTAGGAACGAGTTTCCAAACCTGATTTCTTTCGAATTGGTTGAGTTCTTCTTGCATTACGAATATCAAAAATTCATCAGAGAAAGCTTCTAAAATGTTTTTGGGTTCTATTTGAGAAATAAAAGCAGTGCTAGCTATAGAGTCTCTAACAGATCAACGAGTACTTACTTCTTTTGATACCACACCTATTACCAAGTTTTTTGGATGTTCTTGTGTGAAGCGAAACTTCTTTCGTAATCTATCAAGAGAACTGGTTCCAGATGTTGTACTCACAGGGGTAGGAGTTATTGGTTTGATGTGGACATCATCGTCGTCATCAAAAACCACTGCTGAACTATTGTTCTCATCAAAAGTAACATTAGCAAATTCTTGAACAATCATGGAGCATTTGTTGAACACTCTGTGTCCTTTACTCTTGGCAGCATAACCAAGAAAAATACCTTTGTCAGCTTTGGCATCAAACTTGCCTAAGTTGTATTTGGTATTCAGGATAAAGTAGCGACAACCGAACACTCGAAAATAAGAAATAGTTGGTGTTCTACGAAACCAAAGTTCATAGGCAGTTTTTTCGAAATAGGTCGAATCAAAACCCTATTCGAGACATGGCATGTTGTACTTATAGTTTCTGCCCAAAATATATTTCGGAAGTAAAAATTGATTTAACATTACTCTGGCCATATTGCCAAGAGTTCTATTCTTCCCCTCCACAATACTATTTTTTTTGGGGAGTTCTAGGATACAAGAATTCATGATTAAATTCATGATTAAAACTATTTGAATCACAAAACTATTTGAAATCAGAGTTTTCGAATTCGCCGCCATGATCACTTCGGATTCGAGTAATCATGAAGCCTTTTTGTTTTGATTATTTTTAGCAAAAATTTCAAAAATGAAAATAGTATCACTTTTGTTCAAAAGAAAGAAAATCCAAATAAATCGAGAAAAGTCATCAACAATCACAAAGGCGTCGAGTTTTCCACCAAGACTGGCTACTCTACTAGGACCGATCAAATCTATATGAAGAAGTTGCAAGGGTCTAGCAGTACTTACAGAGTTGATGGATTTAAACGAGGATTTAGTCACCTTATTTTCTCACATTCGGCACATATTGTATCCTTTTTGAATGTGATATCCGGTAGTCCTCTTACTAGCTTCTTGGTTGACAACTTGATATGGTATCCATGTTTGTATGTCCAAGACGCATGTGCCATAATAGTCTCTCATCCTTGTGAGCGTAAAGGCATCTTCCTGCATTGTTAGTATCTTTCGAGAGATAGAATATATAGATGTTATCTTCTCTTATCCTTTCAAAAATGATGTCTCCAGTTGATCTATCATATATAGAGCATTTAGTTTTTCCAAAGTTAATATCATATCCATGGTCAGCAAGATGACTAATGTTGAGCAAGTTATGCTTTAACACTGTTACTAAACAAACATCTTTAATGACAAGAGAGGGAGGATTACCAATAGTACCGTTACCTATGATATAACCTTTCAGATTATTGTCGAACAGATTTGTATTTCCAGTCATGTGTCGCGAGCACCCACTATCGAGAATCCATTTGCTTCTAGAGGATAAAAGAAGGTCCACCTACACCACAAATAGATGTGAACTTTGGTACCTAAATTCTTGAGGGTCCTGAAAGGTTAGTCTTCGGTACCCATGCATATAGTTTTAAATCAACTAGTCTTCTAATTAGACATTGTGGTGAAGTGTGTCCATGTTTACCACAGTAGTGACATGTAGCCTGTATATTAGTGTTAGGTGTAGGATAATAGTGATGTCTATGTGTTTATCGTGCAGCATATGTGTTCATAAAAGCATGTCTGTGTGTGCCATATGTATGTGTGGGTGTTTGTCGTGCTGCATGTGAATATGTATATATAAATACATGTTTGTGTACAGCACGAGTATATGTGTCTTTCTTGTGACGTGTATTCTTGTGTTGAGCAATCTTTTGTCTTGTGTACGTGTTGTGACTGTGAGATTGGGTTTGAGGCTGAACAACTTGTTTGCCCAATCTGAACTCTAATCTTTTAGAGACATTGTACATATCATCATGCTTGGCAGTTAAGGCATCAATTCTTACAGCAGCAATATTATACTTCTTTTTCTAGTCTGAGAGTTCTTTATTGAGTGTTGTAATATCACGTGTTTATTTCTCAATACGAGATTCAGCATCGTTTAAGCTTAATTTAAGCTTGGATACCTCCTCAGTGTTCTCCGTGGGTGGTGTGTCTCTAACATTATCAAACAAGCATAAAAGTCTACGAATCTCAACTTCATGGGTCTTGATCTTATCCTTTGCATGTTTATACTTTCTAAGTAACTTCTTGTGATCTTCAAGTAAGTCACTAAAGGCATCTCCAAGTTCATCAAAATTAAAGTCATCAAGTGGATCGTTTGTTACCTTATTGCCATTAGGCAGACGTTTACAGTATCTTGGGGAGAGTCCTCTTCTTCTTCTGAGTCACTGGCTTTGCTCTCGTGCCAGATGCTTGTGTTGGCATACTTTCGAGAGGATGTCCTCTTGTATGATCTTTCATATCGTCTGCCTTTCTTTGCTGCATGGCAGTCTTTCTTGACATGCCCCGTCTTCTTACAGTTGAAACATATAGGCTCTTCATCGTCATCTTTGTGTTGTTTCTTCTTCCTTTGGTTGAAATGTAGAAACTTCTTGAAGTTGCGAACCATGAGCGCTTGATCATCACCATCGGAGTCTTCATCGTCTATTTCTTCTGGAGCAGCCTTTCGACGATGAGCTCTTAGAGCGATTTCTTTCTCCTTTGGAGCCATTTTTGAAAAGTCCTTGAGGTCGAGCTCATGCGTCATTAGTTTGCCCACCAGAGTTTCCAGAGACGTGGTGGTGAGATCATTGCCTTCGATGATTATCGTGGCATTAGGGTTCTAGTTCTTCGTTAATCCCCTTTGCATCTTGCGTATCTTCTCATGGTTTGAGTAGTCCTTACTGAGCGAAGAAAGAGGGTTGACGATGTCGAAGAATCTAGTGATCATTTGTTTGATCGTCTCATTGGGCTTCATCTTGAATGCTTTGTAGTCCTGTGTTAGCCGAATGATTTTCGATTTCTTGACTTGTGTGGTTCCATCGTAATTCACTTCTAGAAGCTTCCATACTTCGTAGGAGGTGGAACACGTAGATACCCTGTTGAATTCAGTCCTATCTATAGCAAAGAAGAGAGCATTAATAGCCCTATCATCTAGACTAGCCTATTTCTTTTTTTTATTAGTATATTTGTCATGGGGTTTCTGTATGAGATTCTCCTCAACAATAATTCTAACAGGCTTCTTATAACCATCTGTGTCTATGGTCCATAAGTCAAAGTCTAGAGATTTTAGATAGAAACTCATTTATGTCTTCCAGTAGGTATAGTTGGTTCCATCAAATAGGGGTGGCCTATTAGTGGACTATCCTTCACCATAGTTGGTAATGGTAGGTTGTGTGGTTGCCATGGATCATCTCTAGGATGTTAATCCTTTATCAAAAGAATAGAGCTCTGATACCAATTGAAGTTACGTATAGGAAACTCTAGAGGGGGGTGAATAGAGTTTGTGTAAAAAATAACCAATTAAAAATTAACTCTATGCCAGTCCAGAAGCAACTACAAGTAGAATATATAATCAAAGTAGTAATGCAGAAATTAAGAGAGATTAGAAGAGCATACGCAAATACAGCGAACCTAATTTTCCTCGTGGAGGAGTAGTCCAGGCCTGAGAACTCTCGCTCAGGATTGAAATCCACTATTTGTGAAATATGGTACATACGTCCCTTTACTCAAAAAGCACGCCAATTTCTTACAACTTCGTAGAGGCGAAACATGGAATTATCCAAGTGACTTCTTTTCAACCCTTACACAAAAATATCTAGCTGAATCGTACTGAGCATCTTGGGGCTTAGGAAGTTTTGTGGCTAGTAGATTGGAAGAGTAAGGCTTAGAATGTATAAGGCTAAGAAGATTGAGAGTGAGAGATGATTTGAAATGAGAGAAATCAAGCACTATATATACTAGTCAGGGGAGGCAGAATTCGGCCAGAATTCTGTCCCAAATATTCAAAAATTTAAACGTTGGACAGCTTGTAGCTTGGTGCTCATAAATATTAGGTTCCTGAAATTTAGGGGGCATAGTTCGGCCCTGGTTCTGCCTAAGGCAAAATTCGGCCCAATTTTTGTCTACCTTGGGCCAGAAAGTCTATATGGGCTAGATTGGTTTGGTTTGGTTCAGGGATTGTTTTGTTTTATATGGTGGAGCTTGGAGAAGTAAGTTTAGGGGTTGAGATGACTCAGTGTGACTCAACGTACATGTTCCTAGACTCAATAAATTAAAAAATATAGACTGAGTACAAGTACATCTGCAATATAACAGCTTTGTCGATGACATCAGTCTTGAACTTGATACGTTGTATTGGATTGTAGATGATGTTCTGTGTTGAACTTGATGTGTCGTATTGGATCATATCATATATCATTTTGTTAATTCTCTCAATTAGGTTGACTGTGATCCAGTTTGGGTCAACAGTACCATTGTCGTTTAATGGAGTACAACTGAAACGATGCTTGAATGATAACATCTAACTTATTATGATTTGTAGATGTGTTAAGATAAAAATTTCCATAAGGTTATTGAGATTAAATTTTTCTTTAGTTGAATCACTATAATACTAATAGAATCTTCACATGACTATGAAGTTTGGTATGTTAGGAATATACTATGTATAGAGTGAGGAGTATGCCTGACTATGCTTTCCAAGTATGTTATATCCTCTTCCCCATGTGATTATGTCTGTATCCATATCCACGCACTACTATCTATGTATATATATTAGTGAACTTTGGCAATTTCTTATGGAATATATGTAATTTTTCCACAAGTCTTATAGTCCTTCATGTTATTATATTGGTATATAGATGCGCGCGCGTGCATTAATGTTTACATGCATTATGCTCATCCATCTATTCTCATCAAGTTTTAGTGCTTCTAAAAGTTTGATGAATCTCTCTGTCTCTCTGTGCCTGTTGGGGTAGGAAGTTAACACAAAACTATAAACAAAGAGATATACAAGACATATTTTAAAAAGAAGGGAATCTATCATGAGATATTGAGAAGAAGATAACCACAAGTAAAAAGTAATCAGAAACCATGCGGGAATCAAGCTTATGTACATTATAGTGAGTAAGTATTTGAACAAAGACTAAGAAAAGCAAAGAAGAAAATTGGTTATTTTTTTATCAGGTAGGCCTTATATATGTACTAAAACGATTAATGAATATTTTTTTGAAAGAAGACTCTACATGTAATTTTTGCTGACTTTGATGAGGCGTATGATTTCCTATATTGAGATTGCCAAGGTTACATCAAATGGAGTTACTACAATTGTACAAACAAATGGATATAGGACCCAATTTTCCATTACAGTACTCTTATATCAAGGATCAAATTTAAGTAACTAGGGACATTTACGATGAGGTTTTGTGAAGTTGCTATTAGACAATGATATTTTATTCATTGATAAGAATGGAGAACATCTAGCTTCTAAAGTGGAAGTAGATTTGTAGAGGTATGATTTGGAGTCTACTATCTTAAAATGCATTCCTTACTTGAATTTCTCACTAAACTCAATTGTCGATGATTAAAATATTGAATAATATATGACCAAAAAGGTCCATGTTTCATGTTCTTATTTCTCCTTTTTACTCAACTAAAGTCCAGGAACTTTGGTAGACAATTCAACAAAATGCTTTCATTGCTTCTTAATAAAAATAAGTATTTTTCGAAGCCTAATTATTTGGAACTCCCTAAGGTACAATTTCTTATCAAGAAACACCCGTACAATTATTTTTATCAAGTAACCCCTCTTGCCATGAGAGACCCATAACCATTTTACTTCTTTTTTAAGTAAAAGATGTAAATAACTTCATTATTTCCCTTCTCCTCAATGCTTACCTAAATATTAAAACTAACCCTAACTTAAACCCTAACCTATTTGTCCTTGCTCCATCTTTTGCCCCACTGTATTGTTTTAATGATACATGTTTATTATTGGATATGTCAGTTGACAGAGTAAGCTTGATAATGATCAAGAGATAGCAGTAAAGAGACTCGCTAAGAGTTGACAACATGGTACAAAGGAGTTCAAGAATGAGGTTATGCTAATTGCCAAACTTCATAATAGAAATGTCGTTAGGCTTCATGGATGCTGCATATAGGGGGGGAGAGAATGTTGATATATTATCATATGCCCAACAAAATTTTGAACTGCTTCCTGTTTGGTACACTCTTGATTCCTTCAGTTATTTTCCTACGTGCAATTTATATCATGTTAGTTCCCATAACAAAGATATGGTATTATGTGAAAGTTGGTCAGGCAATTATAAAATTTATATTACCTTATAAATTAGATGTATACTTCTCAATTTTCCCATGACATTACAATTTCAATCTAAATCATGTGTGTAGCTACTTACATTTTTAATACATACATTTCGAGAATCATTACATAACAATGGTAACTTTTTTTATGTTTTTGGTTTAAGGAAAGTGTTAATTAATCACTGCTCCTATTGTTGGACCTAATATATTATTGGTCATTTGTTCATATTAAGACAATTTAATACTCCCTTCATGCACCATGTCAGTGGCATAATGCTAGAAGATGCACATGTGGGAAAATCTCTAACAGAATAAGGACATATATAGAAAGATTAATTTTCGCTTGATTTCTATGATTATACTTATCTAATTCATGGTTATGTGAATTTTTTAGAGGATAAAAGGATTTTGGCTTAAATTACCACTTGATAACTCTGAACTAGTTCCAGTTGCTGTGAAGGTATGATATCATATGATAATAAATAGTATTAATTCTTGACATTGTATAGTTGAACTTAGTACTGCATCATCTCATTATAGTATTGCGAAAGATACACATTTTGATTTCAGAAAAGATGGTTATTTTTCATGACTAGGTTAGGCATTGATCTTTGCTTCATCTATTCAAGAAGGCTTCACATACCATCACGCAGAGCAATCTTATGTAATGCTAACATACTGGATTCCTAAAGGACCGTGCATGCTTCCCGCCAATCCTTCACATCAACTTGGTATTGGAGATTGTAATTACCACTTTCCAAGATAGGAGTATTTTGATAATTTCTATATTGATTGAGATTGCAATGTTATGATAGGTGGACACGATAACCATGCATGTTTTTTAATCTTGGATGTTCTTTTCAATAGAATTGTATGTTGTATGATTTTAGTTAGGATTTTCTTAAGACCATGATTTGATGGGGAGCGGCTTGACCATAATGAGGATTATGAAAATAGGAGGAAACGAGATGTATGAGTGATACCTATCGTTTGGAACGTGAGTTATTCTTTATTTCGTGTGTTGATTTATCTTAAATTTTGGAGACAAAATTTTTCATAACGGGGGTAGGATTGTAACTACCACTTTCCAACATAAGGGTATTTTGATAATTTTGCATGTTGATTATTTTATATTAGTGGTTGCCTAGAATTATATTAGTGTCAGTTTTAGCTTCTTATGACCATGATTTGATGGGGAGCGGCTTGACCATAATGAGGATTATGAAAATAGGAGGAAACGAGATGTATGAATGATACCTATCGTTTGGAACGTTAGTTATTCTTTATTTCGTGTCCTGCTTTATCTTAAATTTCGGGGAGGAATTTTTTTATAACGGGGTTAGGATTGTAACTACCACTTTCCAACATAAGGGTATTTTGATAATTTTGTATGTCGATTATTTTATATTAGTGGTTGCCTAGAATTATATTAGTGTCAGTTTGTAACTAGCCAATTAGAATTTTCAAGTGTTAGTGCTAATTATTGTTAGTCATGCCTTTAGCAATTAGAATTAATTTTGTTTAATTGTCATGAAAGGAATATTCCTTTTATTTGTAGAGATTTCTTCCTTTAGTTAATTAGATTCCATTCATCACAAATGGAGAGGGGCAGACTTGATATTTTGGCATAACCAAAACCTTACAATAAGAGATTATTTCTAATTAGGGATTCATCCTTTCATTCTATTTCACTCATTAGCCTCAATTTTTCCCATGCTTCTTCTTCCCCAAGCAAACCCAATTTTCTACCGATTACACTCAATCCACTTCCAATTCCACTCATCCTCACCATCATGAAGGTCGAGATCATTGGAGGGCACAAGAAGATCCATAGAAGAGGAGCTTCCTAGGAAAATTGTGTCTGACTCATCCCTTCCGTGTCCAAATTCAGAGTTCTCCAATGGAGGGACGCACAAGGGTAAATCTCTATTCTTCACCAATTTTATTGTTAGGAACACCCATTGAACCCATAGGAACCTTTCCATAGGTGGATTTGACTTTCTAATGATATATCTAGGTATTATAAGCTTTCAATTTGGTAGATCTAGGTTTTTATCATGAGTAGTATTGATTTCTATGCTCAATTTGTATTTGTTATGAATTTGTGACCACAAAGTGTTTGATACGTGTCCCCAACGAAATTTTTGTGTCCTTTTGAGTAGAGATTGGGTGTATGTGTCCTAAATAGGATATGTGGTGTTGTGTCATAGTATCTCATGATACGCATAGTTAGATTTGGGTGTATACATGTGTTCTTTTGTGCAAAACAACCCACATTCTTTATAGTGTTCATCCTCATTTTTTGCTGCCACAGCAACATAGATATGGCATAACTCCTAACTCAGGACTCTGATTAATCTCCTTTTTTATTAAAAGAACCGTATCGAAGTTAGCTTTCGAAATATATATATTAATAGGCCAAATTTGTTCTAGAACCTTCTATAAAATTGTTTGAGTGTTAGGAGTCCGAGAGCTTTCTGAACCTGCCATAACTCAAACAATTTGTTCTGGAAACTTCTATATATATATATATATATATATATATATATATATATATATATATATATATATATATATTATTTTTTTAAGAAACCCCGCAATTTATTAAAGGCGGCAAAAACCGCTCCCCAAAAATCGTATACAAGGCGCAAAATGACGAAGCCTATACAGGTATACCACAACAAAAGGGGGAGGACAGAAAAAATAAAACAAACCCTCGGGCTATGGGGGGAGCACCGACCAAAATGCTCTCGAGCTGTGGGAGCACAGGGTACTCCGCTTACGACAATGGCGATCTACTTCCCACAGAAGCTGGTCAGCCGAGAACTGGTGACCTTCGAATCTCGCCTTGTTGCGATTCTTCCATATGACCCAAGTAGCAGCCGCTGCGACGATCTGTTGGCCATGGGATGCGGAGTCCCAGGAAGCCAGTAGATCGTGGAAGCGACCACCGCGCTGCTCGATGCTGAATAGCAGGTTAAGGGTTCTCCAAGTCCTGTCTGGAAGCGTCCCCTGGCGGAAGATGTGGTCGATAGTTTCCGTCTGGCACTCGGAGCAGCAGGAACATGCAAACGCTAAGCTAAACCCGATGGTGTTAAGGATGTCGTCTGTCGGCAGTTTTTTCCTGATGACTCTCCATAAGAGGAAGGACCACTTCATGGGGATGCAGGAATGCCAAAAGTGTACGATGGGTAGGAACGGCTGACCGACGCCCTGGATGGCTAATCTCGCCGACCTCACCGAGAAAGCCCCTGACGCCTCGAGGGACCATCTCAACGCGTCAACCTCGTCACTGATGCGTAACCCTCTCGCGCGAATGCTGTCGGCCACCTCGATACCGGACCGCTGCTGAACCTGGTTCCAGTTCCAGTCGTCGGTAGAGGGGTTCCACAAGTCTCTGATCCATATATATATATTTATATATATATATATATTATATATATATATATATATATATTTTATATATATATATTTTATATATATATATATATATATATATATATATATATTTTATATATATATATATATTTTTCAGGAAACTTCTATATATATATATATATATATATATATATATATTATTCTTTAAAATATATATATATATATATATATATATATATATATATATATATATATATATATATATATATATATATATATATATATATATATATAGGCTTAGACGCTAACCCAACATAAGATATTGCTAGAAATTATAGGTAGAAGTATATATTCGGGTAATATATGCTAGAAATTTATTAGTATAGCCTAGAGACCTAGTATTTGCCTAGTATTAACTAGTATTGACTAGTTTCACATAGTTACTACCTAAAAACCAAATAGTGACTTGTTAAGACCTAATATAACAATATAAACCTTGTAAATAGGTAAAGTCAACCTAAAAACTTGAAAATAATATAGTTTGACTGTGTTAATCTAAATTTGACATAGTTTGACTATATAAGAATGTTATTGACCTAGTTTAACTTCTATGACCTATAATTGACCTAGAAATCATATTTCACTTTGTTAGCATTGAATATCATTCTAAAACACCAATTGATATAAATTTTTTATATTTAGGTCATTGTGACTCCAGTTTGGACTCTGAACCTCATACATTGCTCATGACCCCGGGCAAGTACATGCAACAATTTACTTTTATTTTCTGATATTGTCTCTGTTTCATGATTTAGATATACTTATTGTGTTCATGTCACTCTTACGTGATTAGTATTTTAAGGATTCTATTTATGATATTCGTATTTCATGATCTTCGTGTATTGTGTTTATCGTGTTTCATGCATCTTACGTGTCGTGACTTGAATCCATGAATACTAGTTGTCGGGCAGGAAATATCTTAGTAGACGTGTGAACTACCATTTTCGTACATCATGTCTAATTGTGTGGATAGCAATCACGCATCTCACTTGTGAATTATCGTACCGTGTGGATAGAAATCAAACATACTCATCTACGATTTGCCGTATTACCAGAGTTGTTCACATGTCGAACTTGGTGTTTTAAAACACATAGAGGATAGGGTTGTTGGTACAGTTTCATTCTAGTCATTTGTCACAGTTACTTGTTTCTTTTCATATTTATTGCTATTGCCTATTTTTATTAACTACAAGTTTATCCTTACTATCTTACACGGTTATTATGTCTCATATATTCTAACTCTTGTTATATAGTTACTATCATGTTATGAAATATTTATTAGTGTTTGTACTTGCTCAAATTCTAACTGGATAACAACATTTTTAGGGATTGATCTCGAGGATTGGTGTCTACTTATTATGGAACCCATAAGGGTGTAGTAGCAGAGTTGGCCCATGCATGTCAGGAGTAGCTTGGAGTAATTGTCGGGAGGTATAGCTGGATTATCTAGTTATTTTAGTTTCCATATTAGTGTTTGGTACCGGATTTACTTTCGACAACTATTGATATCTTAGGATGTTATATTGGATTTAGACTTGTTGATTTTATTTTAGATCTGTTAGACTTGTAATTCGATTCTCTATATCATTTCGTGCCATATCATATCGTGCTTTTAGATATTGTTATTTTGTCATAGCTATATATTTATATCATTGTTCTCCTTATGAAGTTGGATATTATTGTGGGATATTGTTCATTACGTATTAATAGACTGGACAGCATTCTACCGCCGATGCTACGACGTAGGCTGGACGTGTCCATATACTCGTACACTGTCATCTGGGTGCGAGTCGTGACAGAGGTTTCTTAATCAATGAAAAAGTTGAGGTAAGCTACTGCTGCATATATAGAGCTGCGCATGTGTTTGGTCATGTAAATCGTAATTCTTTTAAAAAAATTGCAAGGAACTAGGTTTTTTTTTTTCTTTCTCGGAGGATCTGTTATAGTTGTATATATTCATGAGGTAAGCTACTATTAGATTGTGTTTCATGTGATGCTATTTGGAAGCTACTAATATGATTTATTCATGAGGTGGGCATCTAGCAATTTATAATGAAACAAAATCCTCAACCTCGTTCTTGGAGTTCATTGCTTAAAATTTTGACAGTCCGAGGAGATCTTTTCTGGAGCTGTAAGAGAGGTGATGGAAGAAACTGGCGTAAGGTGCATCGACATCATGACCTTTAGCTCTCTAATTATATTCCTCCGCTCATTTATTTATGTACCAAACATGATTATCTCATTTCTTTTCTTAGGAACTGAATATTCTCATTGACACTGCTGATTGCCACAGTTTATGCAAGTGATTGCTTTTAGGTAATGATGTTTTGCGATTCACTATCTATAAGTATGTTAAATCAATTGAAATTATCAAGCAAGTTTTTCAATCATAGTGCACATAATAGTTTCCGGAATTGAAGTAGGACAAAACATTTCAGCTGAGCGTATTATTCCATAATATAGCAACACTTCCATTTAACTAGTCAAAGAAAATTTATGCTATTTGCAAAAATATTTTCAGCCCAAAATTTTAACGTTCGTAGGTTTGTGTTGCTGATCATTTCACTTTATTATGTTCTACATGTGAGCAAAGTAAATACAATTCCATTCGTGAATTATTTTTTAATTGTAATTTACCATGTTGGACATTGTAAGAACTTTGTATAAATGACATTGTGTTCCTCCATTGTCTATATGAATATAGATTGATCTTAATTTCTATATGAATGTGGATTTTGTTCAGGAGCCTTGAAACCAAATTAAGTTGTTCTCTTTTTTAAATGGTCAAAATCTAAAGAATCTTAGTACATTATAACTGGCAGTAACTCAAAATTTAAAACCAAATTAATTGTTCTCCTTTTTATCGCCATCTTTTACAAACAAGAGTAGCTTACTTAAATGACAACTTCTGTTATTGTTGTCGTAGTTATCTATTATGTAGAACAAAATTGAAATCCGCTGTAAGATATTGGTCTTACATTTCCTAATTCAATTTCATTTTTTTATTTTTGTATAAAGACATCTAAGAGACTTAAAAAGTCTCATAAGGAAGCTTTCTTTTGAGAAAACTATTGGAATTTTAGTGATTGAAATACTGAATTTCATATTTCGAGTCTAATTTATCATATTGATTCTTGTAACAGGCATGCGCACCGTTTGGCATTTGAAAATCTAATTTATTCTTTATTTGTAGGTTAATACCGTTATCAAGTCAGATTGCAATTGATGAGCTGAAAATACATGCATCTAAGGTAACTTTAGTTTCTAGACAATAATTGGAGCAACTTATTTTGCATCACTCTAATTTTTTTAATGAAGTTAAGGACTCCATAACTAATAATTATGTTCGAATGTTTTCATTTCGCACGCTAGGTTGTGTGTGTCTGTTTTTATAGCTTCACTAGTAGCATACATGAAATAATTGAAAATTATATATCTCTACGTGCATGTGCCCTGTATGAATTTGTTATGTATTTGGAAGGTAATAAGTTTGTTTAAGTGTTCAAGAATCTTAACAAGCGTAATACATAATTATATATTTGTTTGTTCAAATAAGAAAAAAAGATCAGCACATAATATGCAATCATCATCTCTATGCACAACTTACGTTTTCTTGAAATGTACCAAATCATACTAGGAGACACCAAAATTGGGTGCCATTTCTATCCGTGTCCATATCATGCCATATCGTATTTACGTCCTTGCAATATGGACTGGTATGAATACCTGAAGAAATCAAGTTTGGTGTCTTGTCATGTATGGTGAAGATAACTATTGAGGTAACCTGTTAGTGACTCATGTTTGAGGGGGAAAAATTACAGATCTTAGTTTCTCATATGAAATTTTAAGTGTATTAATTTTGTAAGTGATCTTTTCTCTAGTAAAGTAAATACGAGTTAAAAAAAGATTGACAATTTGACATCTAGTTATCCCAAATACTGATACCAGGGTCCCAGCTTAGGCCACCAACCATTGTAAAACTTCAGTTGATCTCTGGGAAATGAGTCTTTATCGGATACACGCTGTGCTACTCATCAGAAGAAACATGGTTGCTAACATTTTTTTTAATTTTATCAATATCCTTTCATTTTCTAGTCTAGTATGTAAAAATCGGAACTCATGTCATCATATTATGAACTGGATCATTCATATGATTCAAGAATCCTCAACCAATTTTTTTGTTTAAAACATTTTCCCTTTACCTTACCATATCATCGCTTCTTTGTAATATCTTTCTGGTTGGTGTTTCTTGACTAGCATCAAATTTCTAGGACATCCCGTGTTAAATTTTTGTTTATTCAAAACCGAATTAATCTTCAAGATTTTGACATTTTCTTCATTCTCCAGCGGATGCCCCTTGGTGAATTCATCCAACAGCCCTTCATCTAGGGTGGCAGCATGTTCAAGAAGATCATAGAGATGTGCCTTGAACGGCTGGAGAAGCATTATTATGGATTAAATGCCAAAAGAGAAGAAAATGGCTTAATTTAGTCATCTCTATTACCACTTACGTTTTGGGTTCATTGTGAAAATGATGGTTTAGATGCTTAATGTTTTAGGTTCATTTTGTAAGTGATGATGTAGATGGGTTCACTTGTAAGCGATGTATTAGATGCATGTAATATGTTTAGGATTTATTTTGTTAATGGTAAAAGATGTATAATGATGTAATGCTTTTAGTTCATTTTGCAATAGAATTTATACAGCTATTTATGGATTTTGTCATCTTTTAATTGTATGTTTTATAGGAACATGAAAAAAATAATTTCATAATAATTTTTATGATTTTTATTACTTTTTGGGGGTGGATATGTAATAGTCCCAAAAAATGAACTACATTCTTTTATGGCCACAATTCGTCCCTTATTTTTTAGGACGTTTTTATTCGTCACAAATACTTATATGTTGGGACGCTACAATTAACTATCATAAAAAAATAACAAAAACCCACCTTTTGGGACTGTTTGTTTTTTCGACCCAAAATCCAATTAGGACGGTTATTTTTGTCCCAAAATATTTTGCCACACCACCCTAATAGTATTGTTTCAATCCGTCCCAAATAATAATTTGAGACAGTTTAGACACTTCTTAACATGGATTTCAGCCATCCCGAAAAGTCACTTTTCTGTAGTGGACTATTCGTGCATGATGCAGCAGTCAACCCTAAATGATCTAGTAGAAAAGTATGTTAGAAGAAAATTTACATTGATAAATATGAGAAGGGGGTACAAAATGAGGCCACGGAGACCTGACAAAAAAAGAAGGGAAAAAAACTAATAAGAGGAGAGTCGGAGTCGTGAATGACGTTTGTTATGACCTGAAGGGACTGGATGCCGGAATGCCAACACAGTCGACGAAAAGCCTCCACCACCCCCTTCATCGTCCTATTTTTCGGGTCTAGAGCAAGAGAGTCCAGATCTGGCGTCACCCTCCATTCTAAGGACAATGAAGGTCAAGACATGATCATCCATCACCATCTTCTTCTCCGCCTAGGGGAAGGCGGCAGAGGAAGCCTCACCACGGGCCCGATGGAAGAAGCAGTAGAACCAATGGACTCCACCGGCCTCGACCTCCTGAAGTGCCTACGACGAAAAGTCCTTTCTAGAGCCATGGATGGGATGAAGTGACTAAGGGACGATGATCCATCTATATAAAAAGGACCACCAAAACATCAGATTCACGCATTTATTGCAAGACACAATCATGACCAGGAGAATGATGCCTTGATTCACTCCTTTCATAATTCCATATCCTCCAAAAGACAAAAAATAGAACTCGAGGAGAGATTTCCTCAAAGCCCGAAGCAGGTGTCGATCAGCAACTTGCCAGCTTGGCAATATTTCAAAAAAAAGGTGCACCCAAACAAAGCGACGTCATCAGGAGTCTAGAGACACCACTGAAGCCTCGGCGGCCCAACGACCCTGAAAAGCCCATGCTTCTTTTCAAAGTATTCCAAACTTATTGTCATGTTTGAAACTTTGAATGGGGTCTTGTAGTAGCATGGAAATTGCCCAATATATGCCCCCTGATATTTGGATATTATTTTAAATTTAATTATTTAATATATTTATTTATATTTTAAACTAGATTTTTATAACAATATGACTAGGGACATACTTTTTCGTAGCTTGGATTTTTGGAGCTTGATGCATGCCAATCTTTCGAAATGTCCTTCATTAGATTTGAAGTAGACAAGTCCGCCTTAAATTTGATATATTATGTCACATCCAAACTTGTTCCCTAGCATTCTTTTGACTTCGTACAACTTCTGGTCAATTTAGGCTATTCGACTATTTACCGTAATGCTAGACCTAACTTCGAATATAAGTTCGGGACTTGACATTGATCAAAACCATTTGACCCAGTATATGGTTTTGACCCATTTTGAGCCTACGACATACATGGCAAGGGTGTGCCACTAAATCGAGTTCCCATGTACTATTTATTTGTGAATGACACAAGAGACTCATTGGGTGATTTTCGGATTCGATTTGACTAGAAAATATATTTGGACCTAACCTAGCCAATCCTGCTTGTTAGAGCCTATGTTAGGGTGACATGACCCGGTAGATTTATTTTGAATTTCTTTACAGGATTTGTCACAAAAGAGGTTCAATACAACTTTGTACGTATTTGATTATACATTTATTTATTCAATTAAATTATAAATAAATATATATATATGCTTATAATAGTTTTATACATATTGATGTACAGAGTTATTTATATATTTTTTAAACAATGTTCACTACACGATAACATGCAACTCGTAACACATTTTTTTTACAATTAGTAACGGTTATTACCGTTACACTTGTAATGGTAATAACCGTTACAATAGTTGAAAAATGGTTAGTAAAATATAACTTTATAGTTTTGTTATTTTGGTAACAGTGGAAACTGTTACAAAAAGTTTAATAGACTGTCGCATGCATTCCACCTGCGGGGAGTAAACCGGTGAAAAGGAAAATTTTCTATTTCCCCCGCATCATTCTTTCTTTCCCTCATCTTCCCTCCTTTCTCTCTCCTGAGCTTCCTCTCCTTCCCTTCCTCAAATCATCCAAAAACCTAACCCTAACACTAGATTTACTATACCCAAATCCTCCATCTCCGCCTGCTCCTCCCCTTCTTCTTTCTAAGAGAGAGAGAAAGAGGAGCAGAGGTGGTTGCATGGGGTGGATGCTCGAGGAGTCCTAGTGGCTCCGCGATGGTGGCTGCTCGTGGAGTCATGATGGAGCAGAGGGGGTCGTTGCTCGGCTAGATCGCCGCCCTTCGTCATCAGATCAAGGGCACGGAGCACCGCTGATGGCGGAGGACATGGAGGTGAAGAAGAAGGTCTTCGAAGGTGACAGTTAGGGTTTCGAAGGACGCCGCAAAGAGACAAGAGGAGACGAAGGCTAGATATGATAAGGCAAAGTAACCATCTTTTACTGTTCCTTCCATTTTAGGAAAGTTTATCTCATTTATGTAATGTGAAGCCCCTTGGGAGGGCGTGGGTTTTCTGGAGGAAAGATCAGATCTTAGGAGGTGGGTCGTTCTCAAAATCCAATCTTGGTGCTGGGAAACGAGAATAGCAGCAGATGGTGTTGTGGGTTTAGTGCAGTGGGAGGGTTTGTGGAAATATTTCTTTAGTTTTATGGATTGAGGGTGCTGCTTTAGGCCTTCCTGCTCGCAGGTGAGAGTTGGTCGTGCTCAAAATCTCTGACCCTTTTTTTGTTTGCAGTTCAATCAGCCTAATATTTGTTCAATGGTTGGTTTTAATGGAGGACTGAATTAGTTTGATAGTAAGTTGCTGTTGGAATTAGTTAGATTTGCTCCCTAAATTTATTTGGATGAGACTGAGAGTTGGATTCAGGCAACGTTGTAGTTTTTGTGTGTTTGTTCAATTGGCTTAAAATGCGCGCAAGGCGAAATTTGAGCTTGACATAATTTGTACCTATGTTGAAGTCTGTGACACTACCAAAACTCTAGAGTCGTGAACATCCAGTTTGTACCATGTTTGTGACACTGCACCAAAAGTCTAGAGTTGTGAACATCTTTTTTTAATTGGTTGTATTTTTGGGAAGTTGGAGGTGGCACAAATCGAGGATAAGATAAGATGGAAGAAAGTCGTCTTAGGTTCTCTTGACACGTGCAACATCGACCAATGTAATTATAGACTCTTTGGTAAGGAGGAGCGATAAAATAGGTAGTTAAAGGAGCCACTCGGACTACAGGTAGGCCAAAATGAAAGACAATTTAATTAAAGAAAAGCTTTCAAACATCGACCATAAAAAATTGGAATAGGGACTTTTTTGTTGTACAGTTGGATTCAAATTTTGGATTTTCTTTTAATGTGATGTCGTACGTTGAATCCAACCTAAATTCAACTCACGGCAGCACATTAAAAGAAAATCCAAAATTTGAATCCAACTCTATAACAAAAAAGTCCCTATTCTAATTTTTTTGGGTCGATGTTTGAAAGCTTTTCTTTACTTAAATTGTTATTCGTTTTGGCCTACCTCTAGTCCGAGTGGCTCCTTTAACTACCTATTTTATCGCTCCTCCTTACCAAATAGTCTATAATTACATTGGTCGATGCTGCACGTGTCAAGAGCACCTAAGATGACTTTCTTCCATTTTATCTTATCCTCGATTTGCGCCACCTCCAACTTCCCAAAAATACAACCAACTAAAAAATGATGTTCACAACTCTAGAGTTTTGGTGCAGTGTCACAAATATGGTACAGACTGGATGTTCACGACTAGAGTTGTGGTAGTGTCACAGACTTCAACATAGGTACAGACTATGTCAAGCTCAAATTTCATCGTGGATTGGTGTCTACGACCAACTAATTCAGTCCTCCATTAAAACCAACCATTGAACAAAATTAGGCTGATTGAACTGCAAACAAACAAAAGGATCAGAGATTTTGAACACGACCAACTCTCACCTGCGAGTAGGAAGGCCTGAAGTAGCCTAATCCATGAAACCAAAGAAATATATCCATAAACACTCCCACTGTACTAAACCAATAACACCATCTGCTGCTATTCCCGCTTCCCAGCACGAAGATTGGATTTTGAGAATGACCCCCTCCCAAGATCCGATCTTTCCTCCAGGAAAACCACGCCCGCCCAAGGGGCTTCAGATTACATAAACGAGTTAAACCTTCCTAAAACGGAAGGGACAGTGAAAGATGGTTACTTTTCCTTATCATATCTATCCTTTGTCTCCTCTTGTCTCTCCGCAGCGTCCTTCAAAACCCTAACTGTCACCTTCGAAGACCTTCTCCTTCACCTCCATGTCCTCCGTCGTCAGCGGTGCTCCGTTCCCTTGATCTGATGATGGAGGGTGGCGATCTAGCCGAGTAGCAACTCCCTATGCTCCATCGGGACTCCTCGAGCAGCTACCATCGCGAAGCCACCGGGACACCTAGAGCATCCACCATCGTGCAACGACCTCTGCTCCTCTCTCTCTCTCTCTCTTAGAAAGAAGAAGAGGAGGAGCAGGCGGAGATGGAGGATTTGGGTAGAATAAATCTAGTGTTGGGGTTAGGTTTTTGGATGACTTGAGGAAGGGTAGGAGAGGAAGCTCGGGAGAGAGAAAGGGGGGAAGATGAGGGAACGAAAAAATGATGCAAGGGAAATATAAAATTACTCTTCTTCACCAGTTTACTCCCCTCAGGTGGAATGCATGTGACAGTCTTTTAAACTTTTTGTAACAGTTTCCACTGTTACCAAAATAACAAAAATAATAAAACTATAAAGTTATAATTATTGTTATAATTTTTGAACTATTGTAATGGTTATTACCATTACAACAGTGTAACGGTAATAGCCATTACTAATTGTAAAAAAAATGTGTTACGAGTTGCATGTTTTGGTGTAGTGTATACATACATACATATATATATATATATATATATATATATATATATATATATATATATATATATATATATATATATATATATATATATATATATATATATGATCGTGAGCTTTGTCCTAGAGCGCCGCGCTGGTGATTCCTGAGAGATCTCCCGTCGACTCCGGCTTGGCCTTGGCCAGGCCGACGCCATTATGGCTGTGGCCAAATCTTTTGCGGAGGCGGTCGCAGGTAGGGCCGAGGATCCTCCTCGCCTTACTGCTAGATCGTTGTCCACTTTCACAGGAGCGCCATCGATTACTTTCACCGATGAAGAAGAAGATTCCCTTGCTGTCCCTCTCAAATATGCTCTCATTGGGATGTTTTCACATAACAAACCTCTTATTGAGGTGATACACAAGTACTACAAGGGTTTGAATTCAAGGGTTCAATCAAAGCCGACGTGATAGACCGTAAGCATATACTGATCAGACCGAGTATGAAAGAAGACTATCTTCGACTTCGTTCAAAAGACACTTGGTTTATTGCCCATGCTCCTATGCGTATATTCAAGTGGGAGGCAGATTTTACACCTTCGATGGAATCTGCTCTCATGACGGTCTGGGTAAACCTACCTGATCTACCGTATCATCTGTATGCGAAAGAGGCCCTGTTCGCTATTACCTCAGCGATAGGTACCCCCCTCAAGATTTATAGAGCCATGGAGGAGTTGGCGTGGCCTAGCATGGCGCAGGTTTTCGTGGAGATTAATGCTAGGAAACCAATTCAAAGACGTGTCCATATTAATCTATCTAAATGAAGGAGCATTTGGCAAAATTTAGAATATAAAAATATTCCATTGTACTACACTCATTTCTTTCATCAAGGTTATACTGTGGATTTGTGCTTAAGAACAAAGGGAAGACTGTTCACCACGAAGAGAGAGCCGAAGCTATCATTAATCCGCAGCCAGACATGCGTCGGGTTGCCATAGATCCGGAGGTCACTTCCATATTGTCGAGATTGGACAAAGATCAACGGGGAATAAATACAGTCATTAATTCTTTGGGAGTAGTTAGCACAAAGGCCGTAGATGTGACGCCATCAAATCATCCATTAGAGCCTAATTCTCATGTTAGCGTCGAACAGGTGGCTCCTCATGATGATCCGCTTGCTAAATCTAACAATGAAGTGGCGACAATTGTCATCCCAACCCAAACATTACCAGTGACTGATTCCTCTCCACCCGAGGATATGGAGGAAGGTGAATGGAAGGGGCTGCCTACCAGATGGGCAGACATTGTTGAGAAGGAGGAAAATGTCGCTCGGGAGGGTGAAGAACTATTGGAGCCAGTAGGACGAGATAGTGCAGAGTATGAAGCGAGCGATGAAGCATCAAAGGGACTGTCAGGGGTTCCCCAGGATCCTCCAATCAATCAAGAGATACAGGCCAAAGCATGCACTACTCAAAAATGTGCTAAAATGGGGAAGAAGTTTGTGGAGCCATCCGATCGAACAACACGTGCGGCTGCAAGCAAAGCAAATACTGGTAACCCCTCAAATCATTATGTTTAACTTCCTAATCTAGAATATTAGTGGTATTGCAAATCTCATGACTCTTAAAAGACTGAAGGCTTTGTTAAGGGTTAACAAAATCAATTTTTTGGCCGTTATTGAGCCTAAAGTTGATCAAGTGCAACTACTACACTATAAAGTTAAGCTGGGATTCTCCTTGGCTTGCTCGAATGATAGAGGAAATATTTGGATCATGGTGAGGTCAGGCTGTCATATTGATGTCGTGGATTCATTCGATCAGGCTCTATCAGTTAGGGTTGTAGACCCTTTGCTGCCAGTTGCGTCTCTCTTTAATATTGTACATGGTGACAGTAAGAAGGAAGGTCGTCGGCTTCTATGGGAAAGACTGCTTATGATACAAAGTAATCACCAGCTTCCTTGGCTTGTAGGAGGGGATTTCAATGCAGTTCTCAGATCAGATAAAAGATTGGGGGACGGCCTGCAGATGCACTTTCGATTTAAGAGTTTGCCAATTTTTAGTTAGCAGCAGTAGTGTCAGAATTGTCATACACAGGGAGTGGCTTCACTTGGGTTAAGTCGAACAAAGCTGACCGACGCACGTCTAGACTGGATCGGGTTTTTGTTGATAATGCTTGGCTTCAAATGGCTCCATGTTCCGTAGAAGAGCATCTCAATAATACTGAATCCGATCATGCGCATATTCTAGTTCGTTTGTTAGCTCAAAATTCAGGTGGGGCTAAGCAGTTTTGATTCCTCAAATTTTGGACAGGCTATGCTGATTTCCTTAGTATCATTCATAAGGCCTGGTACTCCGTCGATCACCGGCATGGGATCACGAAGGTGGCCTTACGTCTTGATACATACAGGAAGCAATTGTCTACTTGGTGCAGGTCGACATATGGGGACATTTTTCAAGCTGTTAGGGCGACGGAGGACGAGGTTCTTGCAGCGAAACTACGAATCAAGGCTGATAACTCAGATCACAATAGGAAGAAGCTTGCCTAGGCAATGACATTCCTCAAACAGAGAGTTAGACTTGAAGAGGCTTTCTGGAAACAGAAATCTCAAATCAAATGGGATTTGGATAGGGGTAAAAATACAGCTTATTTTCATGAGTGTGTTAACTACAAAAGAAGGCCTTGCGGATACATTCCATTACAACGACTAATGATACAGTGCTGCTCGACGAAGCTAATATTAAAGCTTATGCTCTTGAGTATTATGCAGCTTTATATGAAAGAGGGGAGATCAGGGATGATGAGAAACTTCTCTAGTCATCCCATGCTTGATTGGGGAGGAAGAGAATGCTAGATTAATCGCTATCCCGTCGAAGAAGGAGTTATTGGACACAATCAAGTCATTGGACGTGAACAGTGCTTCGGGCCCGGATTGGTTTACTTCCAAATTCTTCATTGCTGCCTGGGAGATCATCGGGGATGATATTGCAGAGGCTGTTGGTATGTTTTTTGATGGGTTCTCCTTACCGCGATCAATTAACAATACTTCACTTGTGTTGATTCCCAAAGTAAAGCAGCCTAAGTATTTTACAGATTACAGGCCAATTAGCTTGTGTTCAGTTTTGAACAAAATCATCACTAAAACTCTAGCTCTAAGGCTGGGTCCGCTTTTGCCCAAGCTTATGTCTTCGGAATAGAGTGGATTTCTTCAAGGACGGGAAATAGTGGACAACATCGTGCTTGCCCAAGAATTAGTAGCCAAGATGAATACAAAACATTGAGGTAGCAATATTGCCATTAAATTAGACATGATGAAGGCTTATGATCGGGTAGATTGGCAATTTCTGCTCAAAGTTTTACGAAAATTTGGGTTCATGACACATGGGTTGATATGATGCTTAGGCTGTAAAATAATGTTTGGTTCTCCTCCCTGATCAATGGTGAATCAGCAGGTTATTTCCAATCATTCAGAGGTCTTTGCCAAGGAGATCCAATCTCCCCTGTCCTGTTCATTTTGGCCGCAGAGACACTGACTCGTAGCTTAAAATTGCTGCCTTCTATTGAAGGATTTACTCCATTTATAACGCCTAGAGGTTGTTCTCCTATTACTCATTTATCATATGTGGATGACGTTCTTCTGTTCTCGGCAGGAGACCTCAGGTCTATTACTTTGATTCAGGAGTTGCTGCAGCGTTATGATGAGGCCTCTGGACAGAAGATCAATGTTGCTAAGACAGCTTTGTATGTGTCAACAAAGGACCCAGCTGACAAGGTAACTGAATTGGCAATACGGACGGGCTTCACAATAGGGACTCCTCCATTTACATATCTCGGCTGCCCTATGGTGGCTCGGCATCGCAATGCAGGTATGTATGAAGAGTTAATTCTGAAAATTAGAGCAAGAGTGGAAGGTTGGCATAATAAAATCCTACCGCCTGGGGGTAAATTGTTGCTACTAAAATCAGTTCTCACTTCTATACCAGTTTATACATTGGCAGCTTGTAACCCTCCAGTCACTATTTTGCGTCGTATTGAAGCCATTTTTAGTGAGTTCTTTTAGGGCTCATTTCAAGGGGCTCCTAAGCGCAAATGGCTGGGTTGGGAGTATATCGCCCGAACTAAGGAAGAAGGAGGGTTGGGGGTCAAGAGGTTGGAAGACATGATGACTGCGTTCACTATTAAGCTATGGTGGAAGTTTACTACTCAGGAAAGCCTATGGGTTTCTTTCTTCAAAGCAAAATACTGCTCTCACACTTCTGCGAGTGAGGTGACTGTGACGTCCAATGCTACTCACATCTGGAAGCGGCTGATCGAAGGAAGAAATATTGCTGATCAATAGATAATAGTGGACGCTTCAGGATGGTGCTGGCGAAGGGTCTCGGGGAGATTTAAAGTGGCGTCTGCATGGGACCTGGCTAGAAGGCACTGGCCAATTATCTCTCAATTCATTCATATATAGGGAATATGTATTCCTTACAAATGCTATGTTTTATTGTGGCATGTTCTTCACAACAAGGTGCCAACGGATGATAATATCATCAAGCTTGGGTTTAGTATGGCCTCAAAGTGTCATTGTTGTAATCTGAGCTCGGAGGAAACATTGGAACACATTCTTCACACGGGTGATATGGCTAGGGAGGTCTGGCTTGTGTTGCAGAAGGAGTACAGGGTGCAAGCGAGGGGCTCTTCTCTACTGTAATGGCTGAACAAGTAGTGACGGGTAAAGAGGCTTCATCAAAAGCAAATTGCAGTAGGCGCGAGAATATGGGTGTTATGGAAAAATCGAAATAAGTGGTGATATGAAGGTTATAGGTACTCATCTGAGATGGTGATTAAGGAGATTCATAGACAAATTTGTAAGGCTAGTGTTAAGTGCTCTCACTAGGGGTGGCAATGGTGTGGTGATGTTGGTGCTTTTACTTTTTCGGTTCAGTTTGTACTCTTTTGGAATTTTTTGAATAAAATGGTGTTTTCATAATATATATATATATATATATATATATATATATATATATATATATATATATGTAGAAAATAATAGTTGGTGTAATTTTATTGATGGACTACTTCACTACTTATAGGGAGTCTAGTTCCTCTACATACTACAAATTCCGATGTGGGACTAAAAGTCCCTTATTGATTCTCAACACTCCCCTTCAAGATGGACGATTGATATTGATCATCCCCATCTTGTTACATAGCTTCGACAGACTTAATGAACTAAGACCCTTAGTCAGACAGTCTGCCACTTGTTCTTTTGAGCGGACATGGCCAATCTTCAGTATCCCTTGCTCTAGCTTCTCCTTGATAAAGAATCGATCGATTTCGATGTGCTTCATTCTGTCGTGCTGAACCGGATTATTCGCTATACTTATTGCGGCTTGACTATCGCTCAGAAGATGCAACGGTGTCCCCTTATCCAACTTCAACTCTGTCAACAGTGCTTTCACCCATAGTAGTTCTGACACCCCTAGAGCCATTGCTCTGTATTCTGCTTCAGCTGTCGACCGTGCTACCACTGACTGTTTTTTGCTTCTCCATGAAACCAGGTTTCCTCCTACAAAAACACAGTACCCCGTGGTAGACCTTCTGTCATCTATGCAGCTTGCCCAGTCTGCATCACAGTATCCCTCAATATCTGTGCATCCATTCTTCTTGAACCCAAGTCCTTTTTTCGGCGTCCCTTTCAGATATCTTAGGATCTGAAATACTGCATCCATATGACCCGTTCTTGGATCATGCATATAGCGGCTTACAACGCTTACTGCAAATGAGATATCAGAGCGAGTATGCCCTAGATAAATTAGTCTGTCTACTAGCCTTTGATACCTTTCGCGATCAACAGGCTCTCCTGCTTCTGCTCCCATTTTGCACTTCTGGTCAATTGGAGTGACTGCTGCTCGACATCCCAGCATCTCTGTCTCCTTCAGTAGATCCATTACATATTTTCTTTGTGAGAGAACAATTCGTTGTTCACCATCACACACCTCGATAGCTAAAAAGTATCTCATCTATCCTAAGTCCTTCACCTCAAACTCCTTAGCGAGTTTCGACTTCAGCTTAGTGATCTCATCAGCATCATCACCTGTGATCACTATATCATCCATATATACAGCAAGTATAGTTATGTGGCCTCATGCATGCTGGAGGAAGACCGTGTGATCTGCATTTGTCTGATGGTACCCCATGCCAGTGACAGCCTTTCTGAATCTGTCAAACCAGGCTCGAGGAGATTGCTTCAGCCCGTACAGCGACTTCTTTAGTTTGCACACTTTTCCATGTGACGTTCCTTCACCTGAATCTGACACAGAGTAGCACCCCAGAGGAGTCTCCATGTATACTTCTTCTTGTAGGTCTCCATGAAGAAATACGTTCTTTACGTCTAACTGGTGTAGCTTCCATCCATAGTTTGCTGTAATGGAGACCAGCGTTCTTACGGTACTCATCTTCGCTACTGGGGCAAAAGTCTCATCATAGTCGATACCATATGTCTGGGTATAGCCTTCTGCAACCAGTCTCGTCTTGTATCGTTCAACTTTTCCTTCTGGTGTCTCATTCACTGTTTAAACCCATTTGCATCCCACAGCTTTCTTCCCTTCAGGTAATGGCACCAGCTCCCATGTCTTATTTTTCTCTAGTGCCCCAAGTTCTTCCATCATTGCAGCTTTCCATCTTGGGTCCTTCTTTGCTTCCTGCCAATTCTTAGGTAAAGAAGTAGAGTCTAACGAAGTGAGGAAGGCTTGAAAAGTCGGAGAGATATTAGAATAAGACAAGTAGTTGGCGATATCATGTTCATAATCTCGATAACGAATAGGAGCCTTTCCCGCATTAATGCGAGAAGACCTCCTTAAGGGAGCAATGGGAGGTGGGGAAAGCATACCATCCGAGTCAGAGAGACCCGCTTCCGAATCCGAGTGATCCGGTACGGGAGTAACATCTTCAGGAGTTGGGACAGGAGTAGACGAGGGACTTGGCACATTTGGCACAGGGCACGGCATAGTACTGGACCTCTGCTGTCATCTTCTGTACACTTGGAGCTCTTTTTCCCTTGTCTGCTTCTCCCCCTGCGTAATATATGTATCGTCTTCTTCATCCTCCGTATCGATATTACTGATGCTTTCTTCTCTTTCCTTCCAATTTGCAACAACAGGATAAGGTACCGATCCGATGACCACGCTTGGACGTATTATCTCCCCCTCACGGCTAACACCCGCTGTGTTAGGTGTGTTTCCAAACGCGGAGCCCTCATCTGAACCATAATATGGTTCCACCTCTCTGAATGTAACGTCTATGCTTCCAAACAGCTTCCGTTCCACCGGGCTCCAGCATACATACCCCTTCTGTGTCCCGATGTACCCAACAAAGACACACTTAACTGCTCTAGGATCCAGCTTAGCAACTCCAGGTCTGTTATCATGAACAAAGCATACACATCCAAATACTTTCGGAGGAACGGTGTATGCAGTTGTCCCCGTGAGCATTTCCAACGGCGTCTTCCAGTCCAGCAATTGAGAGGGCATCCTATTGATGAGATAAGAGGCTGTCAAGACAGCCTGCCCCCATAAGTATTTAGGCACATTCATAGCTAGCATCATCGTCCGAGCTACTTCCAGCAGGTGCCTGTTCTTTCGTTCTGCAACACCATTTTGAGTCGGTGTATATGCACAAGAGGTTTGATGCAGTATGCTATGAGAGGATAAATATGCAGCAAACCTCGTATGGGTATATTCCATCCCATTATCCGACCGAAAATACTTAACACGAGCATTATATTGTGTCCTTATGCGTTGATGGAAGCTCTGAAATGCTTCAAAAATGTCACTTTTATTCTTCAGTAGGTAGACCCACGTTACGCGGATAGAGCAGTCAATAAAAGTGAGAAACCATCTATAACCGTTAATACCGGTTGTAGGACAAGGACCCCACACATCTGAATGAATCATATCAAAAGCAGCAGTACATCGATGCCCATAACTCACACAGGAGCTTCTGGTATGTTTTTCCAACTCACAAGCATCACAAACTAACAACTCTTTATTTGCTTTTTGATATAAGGATGGAAACATGCGATTAATAAAAGAAAAGGAAGAATGTCCTACACGCTGATGGTGTAGGAGTAGCTCGGCTTCGACACTTCGACCTCGGACTTCTGGTTGTGTGTCTGCAACCAATGATGCCAGTGCTCTGTCCAGACCATTCCTGTCCAAGTACCATAGACCCTTATGCCATGTGCCAGTGCCCAGTCGTCTCCCCGTTCCCTTCTCCTGAAAGATTACCTTAGGAATATCAAAGGAAACAGTACAGTTTAGATCAAGGATAATGGCGCTAATGGATATAAGATTGACAGGAAAGGAAGGAGCATGTAAGATATTAGATAGAGTGATGGAAGGAGTGCAATCAACAGTGCCTTTACCCATAACAGGCCTGGAGGTACCATCAGCAGTCTGAATGCTTTCTGGTGGCGTTAGGTTAGAGTATTTCCGGAACTCACCTCGGGACCCCGTGACATGGCGGGATGCCCTAGAGTCCATAATCCAGACTGGCTGAGAGACAGATGCAAGAGCACGCGGAGGTATACCGTCACTGGTTTGGGAAAAGTAAGTGCAGTAATCTCCTGAGGTGGGCGGCACCTCAGAATTGACTTGTCGGTCACCAGAACCAATCTTTGAGCCCCGCAGTTTCTCAAGAACTTCTCTCTCAAATGGAGTTATGTCCGCCAGCTGATTGTCCCGGCCTTCATCCGCCAGATTTGCCGTGTTGCCTCCAGAGTAAGTGCCCCTTCCACCAGTGTAGCTGCCTCGACCACCTCGTCATCCACCCCGACCACGGCCCCGACCACGCGAGGAACTCCGTGCTGGTTTTGGGCAAAAGCGGATGTAATGCCCTGTGTCACCACAGTTGTGGCAAACGCCTCCCGTAGAAGGAGGCTGGTTGAAAGCAGCAAGAGCAGATGTGGCAACTCCGACTTGCTCCCCCTGGGAGATGCCCCTGGTGGGCATCAGCTTCAACCGTGCTTCTTCTTGTGCCATGGCAGCTATGACATCCTCTAAGGTTGGCAGCTTCGATTGCGCAAGAAGTACATTCCTCCGTTGCTCAAATGCAGGGTTGAGCCCCTTCAAAAACTTCATCATCCGTTGCCGCGAGATATAATCCAGAAATTTTTGGAAATATTTTGCGAAGGACGGTTCAACCTGAGCATCCTCCATTCCAAGAGGATCATAATGGTCAAGATCAGACCAGTACTTCTTCAACAAGACGACGTACTCAGATATGGTACGATCGTCTTGGACTACCCGCTCGAGTTCATCCTGCGGTTGGAAGACTCGCATTTGGTTACCTGAACCGGAGTACATATCTTTCAATGTTCTCCAGATATCAGCAGCTCCCTCCATTGCTTCAATATTACCCGACACTTGATTGGTTAAAGAGGCTGTCAACCAACCAGCCACGACATTGTTGACAATCTCCCATACAGCAAACTCCTTCGAGGAGTGATCGACCGGGGCCTTGGTGTGGCCATCTACATAGCCAACCAAGCCACGTCCCTTCAGCGTCCGTATCGCCTGCCGCGACCATTTTAAGTAGTTGGTCGTGCCTTCCAGCTTCGTCTCCAGTTTGTCCAACTTCCCCATTCTATATGGTGACGAATCCACATCAGTATGGGTCACGCGTGAGGTTGCCTCCAGTAATCTCTTGGTCAGGAGATCCTCGACCAGGGCCTTCATCTCTTCTCTGTCAACTTCCCATAGATGGAATCTATGGTTTCTGCAACTGTAATCAGTGAGGTTTTATTGTTTCCTGAGTCGTCGTCGTTTGTTTCATCTTCGTCTTAGTCAGCAATCTGCTGTGAATCCTGATCTCAGGTAGCGTCTTCGTCAACTGTATATTCTGACAGTTGAGATAGAGATCAGGGGGGGAAACAACAAACTAGCTGCCTCACTGATATGTTGGAGTGTATGTGACCAACTAGAACTGCGTCATTATGACGTGTTCGGACAGCCCAAACTTAGTTGTGCCTCCTTGCATGGCGAAGTATGCAGCACGCCGCAACAGAAATCCTAGAAGGATTTTGAGTGTACGAAAATCTAAAGAGATTTCGTAACAGAAGCAAGACAAAAATCTAAAGAGATTTCGTATGCGTAGCAGTAGGTCTTCTAAAGAGAAGATACTGAGTCTCGAAGGCAACAACAGTAGAGCTTCTAAAAAGAAGGTACTGATTCTCGAAGGCAACTACAGTAGATCTTCTAAAAAGAAGGTACTGATTTTTATTTTTATTTTTTTATTTTTTTATTTTTTTTGGCGGCTAGGGTTAGAGTTAGGGTATTGATGGGGCTGCTAGGGCTAGGGTTAGGGTTTCCATGTCGAGAGTGGGAGAGGGAGGTAGGGGGGTACGACTCCGGGAGGGGGTCGGGGGGCTGCTCCGGGGGGGTCGGGAGGGGAGGGGTTGGAGGGGGGGCTGCTGCTCCGGGGGGGGGGGGGGGTCGGGGGGCTACTCCGGGGGAGGGGGTCGGGAGGGGGGGTTGGGGGGGCTGCTGCTCCGGGGAGGGAGAGAGAGAGTTAAAAAAAAAAATTTGTGGAGAGAGAGAGAAAGAGAGTTATGGCTCTGATACCATGTAGAAAATAATAGTTGGTGTAATTTTATTGATGGACTACTTCACTACTTATAGGGAGTCTAGCTCCTCTACATACTACAAATTCCGATGTGGAACTAAAAGTCCCTTATTGATTCTCAACAATATATATATATATATATATATATATATATATATATATATATATATATATATATATATATATATATATATATATATATATTCTTTCAAAGAATTCAGACCAATCAGCTTATGCACCTTCACAAATAAAATCATCTCCAAGATCATCGCGGTCTGCATGTCCACTCTTCTCTCCAATATCATCTCCGAAGAGCAAAGCGGGTTTGTCCCTGGGCAAAACATCACTGACAATATCCTCCTCGCCCAGGAGATGATCATGTGCATAAAGTTCATGTCCAGTAGAGGGAACGTTACCATCAAACTCGACATGGAGAAGGCTTACGATCGTCTGGACTGGCAATTCATGATTTTGGGTATTTAGGGCCTTCGGGTTCTCCAAAATTTGGATTGACACCATCTTTCGATCCATTAGCAACTCTTGGTTCTCCACAGTCATCAATGGGCAAGCTAACGGTTTCTTTAAATCTAGTCGTGGGGTACGACATGGTGACCCCCTATCCTCCACCATCTTCATCATCGCCGTCGAAGCACTAAGAACTGAACAACATGCCAAACACCCCTAGATTCTACTACTTTCATACCACCACAGGCTGCCCTCGAAATACCATCTGGCCTATGTAGACTATATCCTCACCTTCTCTTTCGAGGACATCGGTTCGGTGGAGGTGGTCAGCACTCCAAATGCTCCAGCCAACGAGTGAACACTAACAAAAGTGTAATCTACACTCATCACAAAGCAGACAGGAACCACTCGGTAACTCTCGCTAACCTGACCTCCTTCTCCATCGCTTACCCGCCATTCTCGTATCTGGGGTGCCCGTTGTTTTACGGCAAAGCCAATCGGGCATCTTCGAAGGGCTAGTGAACAAAATTAGGAGTAAAATTGAGGGTTGGCATAACGCGACCCTATCTCCAGGTGAAAAGATGATTTTGATCAAGCACGTCTTATCTTCCATCACCATCTATACCTTGGTCGTCTGCTCCCCACCTAAGAAGGTGTTATCGTCGTTAGAATTCCTCTTCGCCAACTTCTTCTGGGGTCACCTCGAAGGGAAGGACAAGCACCCCTAGGCAAGCTGGGACACCATTGCCAAACCTACTGAGGTGGGCGGTCTTGGCTTCAACAGACTTTCTCACATCGTCGACGCCTGCTCCATGAAGTTGTGGTGGAAGCTCCGCTCTGATAGCTGCATATGGACCCGGTTCATGAAGGCTACTTCCAACACTCCCATCCTGTGATGGCAGTTGCCAACAATCGATCCTCCGCTTTCTGGCGCCGCATCCTTCACGGTCGACACCTTGTCGAACCCTTAATCCGACTACAGCTAGGCAACAGTAGCTCGTCGCTCTAGCACGAGCGGTGGCTCGACAATGCGGTCCTCCAACTTTCTCCAACCGCCCTTCCTATTTACGAGATACGGGACCTTTGGGACCCCGTCTCGGGATGGAGGTGGGACCGGAGCCGAGATTGGCTAGGGGCGACAGCAATAGCCGATCTTGCAACCGCCGAGGTGAAGCTTAACGACCTCCTTAACGCCTTGAGGTGGTCTCCCACTCCAGGTAGTACCTTCATAATGGCATCTGCCAGATGCGTCATGAGTGGCACCAGCTTGTAGTCTCCATCGATCGTACCTTTTTGGCACTCCTGCTTCCCCAGCAAATGGTTTATTCTGCTTTGGTGGGATCACCACAAGAAACTTTCTACCGACGACTCCCTCATCTCCATCGGAATCAGCCTCGCTTCTAAATGCCACTGCTACACTTCGCCCTGATATGAAACTTCTGAACACATCCTGCTCACCGGAGACCTCGCCACTCAGCTTTGGAACGACCTCTCTCACCATTACGGGCAGGCTCATCGTACCGGAGGCTTCAACGATCTCCTCGTCATCTGGGGCTCCTCTCACGGGCATCAGATCGTCACAGCTGCCGGTATCTGTGTCCTCTGGAAGAACCAGAACAAATTCAGGTACGAAGGACCCCAATACAACCCCTCACAGCTAAACTGAGAAGCCCTCTGACAAATTCCTAAGATCAGGAGGCGCTGCACATACTCTTCGGACCGTTTTTGGCAGGCGCTGACCAAACCTCAGGGTCGAGATCGGCCTCCGCGTTAGGGTTGTGCCCGCTTTTTATTTCTTCTTTCTGGTCATGCGTGGCGCGTTTACTTGTATAGGCTACAGTATTTTACACCTAATACATCAATAAAGATCCCTTCTTCCAATATATATATATATATATATATATATATATATATATATATATTGAACCCTAAAATCCTTAACTTCTCTATCCCGACCCCCATTCGAGCACGTGAACACAGCTACAGCCACAGTAGCGGCGGGTCCAGGCTGCTACCATGTTGGCCCCACCACCGTCG
Organism: Iris pallida; assembly: GCA_029216955.1. Classification (NCBI taxonomy): domain Eukaryota; kingdom Viridiplantae; phylum Streptophyta; class Magnoliopsida; order Asparagales; family Iridaceae; genus Iris; species Iris pallida. Next base: position 21,489,905 of record JANAVB010011999.1, read on the forward strand.
GATGACTAATCCCCTGGCATACCACCCGTGCAACCGCACGTGCACACACAGCCGCGACAGCAGTAGCAACGTTATAGTAGTAGCAACGGCAGCGGCAAATCAATTGGCCGTAGCAGTACAATGCCGCCATTGTTCGACCGATGCATGACCCCGATATGCCCCAACGACCCCAGCGAACCACCCATGGGTGTATCCCCATTGTCTTCGATGCACGACGCGGTCGATTCGTTCATTTCGCACAAAATTTCATCGTGACCCGTGCGAATTCGATTCCAGAATTGTGTTTTGGGACAGCAACTTTGGGCACAATTTTTGGACAATATGACTATTGGATTGACGATACAATTTTTTTGTCTTAATTTCGGTATATATAGCTTCGCTTATTTAAATTTTCATCCACTAATTCGATCATTTGATAGATCAAAACCGGCCACCATGTTGACCGTTTAAATTACGTTTATTTCGGACATTTTCGTGGAGCCAACTTCATGGATTTGTTTCTACCTCTTCGAAGCTCCGGTTGATGAATCGCCAACTCTGGTGCATAGCAGGTATAACGACCATCATGCCATAACATTTTTATTTTCATAGGATTTCGTTTGGTTGGTTGAAATCGACGCCAAAGTTGGCCTCTCGAAATCATAATTTCCAACATGTAAATTTCTGATTTTGAACCCGGGACATCGGATTCAAAATCCGACATCACATTGGATTCGTAGCGTCGTTCTGGCCAAGATTGACATCTAATTTGTCAAATTTGAACAACCTTTGTTCTGGCACTTTTTTGGTATAAAGTGGGTCTAATGGCGGACACTGTTTTAGCCCGAAATTATTATATTGCCCATGTGTCCAGAATTGGACTTATGGGTAACCTGTCCTAGCTATGTTTCTTATTTTGGGTATAGTTCCACCTTTACTGCTTCATTCGGTTTGACGAGTTCGCTTGCGGGACGTCGTCGAATCATCATGCAACCTTCAGGCAAGATACCGTGTCACTGTGATCTTATTTTATTTCTTGTTATACATGGACATATTATTGTGTGTTAGGGGTTGATGCATTAGATATAGTAGGTGTGTGTGTGACCTAGTGTGCTAGTAGACTTTCTTGTGTGGAAGTTGTTTTTCAATGACTTCTATGACTGGTCACGTATCATTACACGACACTGTGAGTGAGATACATTATATTGGCACGAGCTTACGCATTCAGCTAGCTACCGATGTGAGTGGTTCATGCGTCGGTTCATATAGAGTTAGTGTGAGTCTAGTTAGTGACTTACATTGAGATATGTATTATTCGAGTCATGGATATGACTGGTGCCAGACATGGGCGGGGAAGACTATTAGTAGACATATAATATTGCTACCTTTAGTCACATAGTTGTTCTGTTATGGGTTCATAGTTTTTTGGTTAAGGGTGTGTCACTAGAGGATATATCCAGCAGCGACCGCTGACCGCATGTCAGATCACGGTCGGGAGGTATGCTAGTGATACAAAGTATGGCTAGTGGATATATCCATTCAGTAGTCCTGATTGTGCGTAAAATCCGGTCCAGATGTATACTAGTTCATACGAAAGCCTCTAGCGGATGCTATGCTTTATTCCTTCATCTACTCATTGTTTGACATACCAATAGGTTGAACGAACTTTTTTGTTTTATTTAACGTATAAGGTATCTATGTACAAAGAAGGAAGTCCGAAACATAATATTCTAAGTACAGGGAGAAGAGGTTTCTGGGAAAGTGTGACGGTAGAGATCGAGCACTACAGCGGCTCTTTTACTCCGTTGACGATCTGATGACGAATCAACCTTGCTATGGCTCTCTGGCGCCTTTGATGGGACTCTGAGTCACAAATCAAAAGGCTGTCTGGAAGAGAAGATCCCTTGAAGATGGTTGGTTGGTTCTTTGGTTGATCGGTGGATGGGGGTGGTCGACTCTTCGTGGATAGAGATTGCTGATCCTTTGAAGATTGTCGATTGTCGATTTTCCTCTGTCGATACTTTGGTGGAAGAAGAACTCTTTCTATTTATAGGAAATCGAGCACATATGCGATATGCATTAGGGTTCCTGAGATATGAAAGAATCTACCATCATTGCATGGTACGGGCTTCTGTGACGCTGACATCTGACGGACATCGAGATTCCTCTCAAACGAGATCTCTGGTGGTTATAAACCTAACCGAAGGAGGTGACATATGGTGCATGGCAATTTTCTTGCTCGGATACGGCCGAGTAAATCTTAGGATTTCATCCTAGATTTGGAGTCTAATTGATCCTCGTCTAAGATTTAAATCAATCTGATATAATATCAATCATGATTTAATCCCAATCTTCTCTATAACAGGCGGTTTAAACAAACCAATTGGGGTGGACCCATGCTTCCTGCGCCTTTGGTGATGACTAAGTACTGCTGTGCTTTTTGGGCGACGAGTAGACCGTGCTTCCGGAGAAGACGGAACCTATGTGCTTTCAGGCGACGAGTGGACTCGGCTTCGAATGACGATGAGACTTCTGTGCATATAGAGCAACTTATAAACCTGTGTTTTAGGTTACCAGAGTCACTATGCTGTAGGCAACAAGTAGGCTTGTGCTTCAGGTTAGCGAGGTTACTGTGCTTTTGGAGTAACAGGCTGACTTGCATTGGTTGCGATGGGAGTTCCTAAGACTTTTGTAGAGAATTGACTTAAGATTCTGAACTGGAGAAGACGACTGCACCGTCGGAATGGAGATGGTGTGAGCATATCACCATCCTACGCCTCATGCGGATGCAGGTAAGTAATTGCGCCTCTGAACAGTGAAGGCGTTGGCTGCGAAGGGAAGGGTATAACACCCTTGCTCGTCTGAGATTGGTGCAGGTAGGTAGCTGCACCTCTGAGTGAAGACACTAGCTTCTGAACTAAAAGAAGGGGAGGGGAGTCTACCACCATCTTGCTTCTGAGGTTGGCGCAGGCATGTGGCTGTGCCTCTGGCTTGAAGGCTTTGGCTTCTGAAGCAAAGAGCAATAAATATCCGCTCTTTAAGGAACTTACCTCTTAATTACCACCGTAATATGGGGAATTCCAAGGTTCTAAGACTATCATTCAAAGTGCTGAGTCTTAGGTTCGTCCCATTAATACGGGAATTCTGACCGTCGGCCATGTGGCGTGCGCTCTCGGCCATTCTCGGTCTTATAAAAGGGGAAGTTCTACTATAAAGAGTCGTAGTCTTCTTCTCTGCATCCTTCCCCACCATGTGAGATCCAAACTTAACTTCGAGCGGCGATCGGCCTTGTGTATGTTGGCTGCTGGTTGAGGCTTTTCTCGTTTGTAGGAGCCACGTTCTTATGGAAGAACTCTGTGTAGAAGGAGCCATCGCCGCCCTTGAGAAGTATGCAAATGTCCTTATAGAGTTCGAATCTGAGCGACATTTGAGGGATGTAGGAGATCCAAGCCACCGGTTCGAGATTGGTTTCTCACCCAATGAATAGCCGACCGTGCTCTGCCCGGATCTTTGGGAGCAATGGGGCTTCGCCGTGATGTGGTTCTGGGTCTTCCACTGCTTCAATATATATTGGAGCTCTAGTTTCTCTTGGTGACAAGAGGGTTGGCTCTGATGACACTGTGAATCGATAGGGAAGAGTCTTTGATGGAGACTGTATATCTCTCTTCTGCCCATGACGATCACATAGTGAAGACTGCCCATCGAAGACGATCCTTCTTTTATATTCATAGGAATATCTATTCTCACTTGTGTAACAAAGAACTTGTAGTTGATCCTTCTAAATGAGATTCAGGAAACTTCTTTCTTATGTACTTGCGATAAGTCTATGTAATAGACCCTTGTAGCCACGATTAATAAGAAGAGTGCTTTTTTATGAACTTTATCCTGAGAATGTCATCATCCTTGGTTAGTCTGCACATCTCACTTTCTGTGCCTATGTGATGTTAGGTCGGTAGTGGGGACACTAACTTGTGCCATATGTCATCTGGACCATGGTAGGAAGAGGGTAGGCGACGAGAGCACCCTCCTACGCCTTGTATCAACTGTAATTTTTTATGCTTCTACAAGACCCCCTTAAAAGTGTCACGAACTTGGGTCAAGCTCGGGGCACTTTGAAAAGAAGCATGAAACGTGTCTCCTCCTTTTTTTGTAGAGGACATACCCATCACCTCCTGCAGACAGGCTGACGACATGCTTAGGCTCCAGCATTAAATGCGTTAAGCTGTCTCCTCCTTAGGCGTGATCATAACTCCTCGTATCATGCGAACGTTCATCGTGACCCTTTTTTCTGAACCCACGTCGTACAAGGCATTTTGTCTTCTCTCATGAACGTGCCCTTTCTTATAAGTAGCATTTTGGGGGAGAGAGGAACCTTCCTGCCTTCATCTTTTCTTCAACAGTCTATGCCAGAGTTCTCTCTTTCTTAAAAAATCCTAGCTCTTTGTCATGGCCCCTAAAATGTTAAAAACCATAAAAGCTCTTGCGGCTGGCCCCAAAAAGGTGAAAGAAAAGAGGGCTATTTCTGATGTTGGTGATCTCGATGAACCTTCGACTGTTGGCACAGTGATTCATCCTGATGTGCGCCCGCCCGTAGCAAGTATCTACTTAGATCTCCATGCTTCTGCAGGCATCTGCGCTAATGCTTTATATGCTTACCCGTGTCTATGTATATTTTTTTTGTTATTCAGTTTCTGTGACCGTCCCATTGAGCAAAATACTCTACGACTTTCCTCTTTGTTCATTGGGGATTGACCTCGAATAGGAGCTCCTCGTCCCTTTTCAACAGTTGGTTACCGTGGACCATCCGAACGGGCGGTTGGAAGAAATACGGGTGTAGACTTCGGCTTACTTCTATTATATGTTAGACCAAGGAAGGTTGACCCCCTATCAGGATACTAGTGCAGGGCAGTTAAAGCGCCAATTTCTTTTTGGTGACAGATTAATCCCGGGAGAGTCAGACCTCTTCTTCCAAAAATCAGAGTAGTTTATCAGGAGTAACAATCTCCTTATGTACATTCCTGAGACCGAGCGCCATTTGCCATTATCGGTCTTCTTCTATTTTGCCAAGGAACGACGATTGGACTGGGGCTTAATCCCCAGTCAGGTGGGTTTGACCTCGGGCCGAATCCAGGCGGGCGAAGGTTCCGCAGATGAGAGTATTCTCGTGTCTATCCCGGGTAGTTCATCATCCTCCAAACGAGTGTTGATACCTGGGCATAGGTTCACGATGTGCCTACTGAATTGTTACAGTCTCGTGCTTCTATTTTTGCCAACAGACTCTTGGCATTTGACCGTGGTTATCCGAAAGGTTCATTTCGCCTCGAAGGATGGACGCAGTTTGACCGAAAGTGGAGCGACCTGACCCAATGGGTGCTGAGTACTTTAAGGAGGATATTGTGCATACTAACCTTCGTCGTGCCATCAGGGGCACTAAATATGGCATTCCGTCCAATCGGTCCTTGTTCATGGTTTTACTGGAATTGTTTAATTGCGACACCGGGACTTTCTTTCTACCCTGCAGAGAGATGGGGTTGGCCCTTTATGAGATGTTCGCCGTTTCCAAGCTACCCTGGGTGAGAACCCATATAAAGAGTATTATCCTACCTCCGAAGAGCTTAAGGGGCTAGAAGACCAGCATACTGAGCTGGTAGAGGTGTACAAGGAGTTTTTCTGTCATCACCAGGCTTGTGTGTGTCAGGATTCTACGCATGCCTCTCCCCATACGAACGCTTGGAGGCAGTACTTTTTTGGTATCGACCCATCAGTAGGTCAGGCTATCCAACCTTCTATTCATATGGCGTATAACCTTGCTGAGATAAAAGAAATGGAAGTAAAATCAAAGACGCGGCCGCCTCCTGTGGTTATTGAGGAGAACTCTGCTTTTGCAGTCTTTAGTTGCTTCTACCAAAATTCTGTTCCCGTTAGCTGAAAAGCGGCATTAGCAGCCTTTATGATGATGTGGTTAGGGAAAGCCGTGGCCCCGAAGGTCTAGGTTCCATGGGACGACTGAGCAAGGAGCTCATCATGACGGCTATAAGGTTGGCTTTTGGCCATTTGTTGGCGTTGCTTACGGCAATGGTCTGCGACCTTCTCAGAGGTCTGAGGAATTTCTCCGGAAGGATTATAAAGCCTTCCAGTCGAGGCAACGGATAGAGCGGAATTGCCCTACTATTATCTGATGGCTTGGTTGGCTTTACATCATCTAGGGCTGGTTGTTTTCACTATCCTAGATGGCAAAGATGCACTCCTGCGCCACTATCATAAATCGAAGCGGTTCTATGTAGAGATTCTGACATGTAGGCGAGTGCTAGGCCGCCCGGATAGATATAGCTTCAACCCGGTCTTGCCTTCTTATGGAGGCCACGGAGCTGGCGACGAACTTGACGACCGAGCCGGTGCGGAAGGGGGCTTGACTTCTGGTGCTTTTTGCTGGCTATTATCTATCCGCCCTTCGAACCTAGTTTAGCGGAGCCCGAATAAGGTGTACATGGAGCCTTATCTACTTAGCCGCTTCGCACGACAATTTAGCTATGGCCAAACCATGATGGGCAACCCTTGTCCTTGTTTTGGGTATGAGGGGAGTTTGTTGCACAATGCACATGCTGGGAAGTATTATACCGCCGTTTCCACTGTGCCATATTCGTCTTTCCTGACGTGAATGAAGAACCCTGCGATTTATTCTCCGCCATAAAGTTTTATTACATGGTTACTCGCTTCTCGCCAGGTTTTTACCAGGAAATGAGCTTCATCGTGGGTACCCAATTTGATCAACACCGACCGAAGCTACAGGAAGTGGAGGAGGCTCGCCATGAGTCTTCTATTACTTCAGATAATTCTCAAGAGCGACGGGAGGATGAAACGCCCTTGAGCCTCATGATGAAACGTTCCCTTCTGTTGTCTTCAACCGCTCTTGCCCATAAGAAGGTGAAGCGGATGGCTTCGCGGAGGGATCCTCTACGGCGTGGCGCTCCTTCCGTCACCTCAACTTCTCAGGTTCTATTCTGGCCCTGAGTCATTGTCTCTGGCATATATATATATATATATTTATTTATATATATATATAAAATATATATATATATATATATATATATATATATATATATATATATATATATATATATATATATATATATATATATATATATATCTCTTCTTACTTCCCTTTATTCTGCTACCATAGGTGCAAGGGATACTCGAGCAATTGGAGGAATCTTCTGCCCAAGGAAAGGGGCATACCCCTGGGTCAGAAGAGCCCCCTTTTTCAACTTCCCGTGATGATCCAGCCCCCGACGGTACTTGTGCGGCAATACCTGGGGTTGGCCTTTTCTTTCAAGAAGGATCCACATCGGTACCTAACCCCGGGATAGCTCAAGTCCCTGAAGACGTTAGAGGTACTTCTGCTAATGTCTTTCGAGACTTCCATTCCTCCATGGGTAAGGAGGGATCCGTAATGGATGAGTTGCCCATAGCATTCATCTTTCCTCGACCTTGTGTGGAAGTTGAAGAGGCAGCCGAGAGCTCAGCGGCAGATACCGTTGATGAGTCTGCCATTAGAGGCGATATAATCTTTGACAGGACCCCTGTGGTAGCTCCAGTCAATCTCGCTACTCCTGACAACATCATCGGCGAGCGAACCAATGGGACCTCCGAGCACTCCGAGGAAAGGATATAATCGGGTGAGGAGGTGGCACCTGTTTTAGTAGAGGAGTTCCTTCCTGGGACTTCATTTGGGCTTACTAATAGAGTTTCTTCTGAGATCCTTGTTGAGAAGGTCATACAATAATCGATCATTGCAGCCTCTACAGAGGGGCCAGTTATAGGGACTGATGAACCGGCGATCCGTGCGATTAGGCAGGCTCTGACCAGTATAGCTAAGGGGTCTGTCGAGGAGCCCACCGAACATCAGCCGCTGTCGGGTTCTGTTCTTGCTCCATCCCTCTCTTCGGTACTGATGACTGTGTCTCCTGCTTCGACTGCGCCCCTGGCCCTGAGCGGGTTGTTCTCTCCTCTGGGATATTTTACTGCGGCTTCTCCGATGACCGCTATGAGTCAGGCCGATAAAGAATATTGTGCCAAACTCCTGCTGAGCACCCTCCTTGACGCTTTGAGTCATGGTATAGAGAGTGCTTTGTATGCTCAACCCCGGGCTAGGTGGGTGCGGAACCTAGTAGAAGGCTAGTTGGCACTACTGCGCGTCTATCCCGAGTATGGTCCTCAGGTTGTGATTGTGAGAGACTTACTGGATGATCTGGACGCCATTACTCTGGAACTTCAGGGCCTTGACGGCAACCTGTCAACCTTAGCCACGGCAGAACTAGAGAAGATAATCTCTGAAGAATTCTGCCATGAGCAGATGTACAAGGCTTTTTTTGATCGGCTTGTGGAAGTCGAATCAAAGATTGTCGAACTGGCCGAGCGTCTCCCCTTGTCTTTGGGCACAAGAAAGTGTAGCCCTAAGAGCTGCGCATCCTGGGCTTTCCTTTGTGTGGCATCCGTCTCTGTAATGAAAGGCGTCCACTCCGTGCAGGGAGCACTATGCCACAATTTTATAGCGGGCAACATGTTCTTGCGGTAGGAGTCCATAAGCATGGGCTCAGGCATGCCGGGTGGTAATCAGAGGGCTGCCTGGCGGAAGCACTCGATGTATGTGCGGCCAGGCTCTTTCTTCCTCTGGAAAATTTTTATGCGGGTCGACATAGTCATATCCATGCCTCTTTCATAGAATCGGTCCATGAACCGAGTCTTCAGGTCTTCAAATGACGAGATACAATCGTTCGAAAGACTGCAGAACCACTCATGGGCTACCCCCTGCAGGGCTCCTATAAATATGTTGGACAGGAGGGCGTCATCCTTTGGGAGGTGCCCCATTACTTAGGCAAAATACCTCAAGTATTTTCGGGGAGACCCCTTCCCTTCATAAGGTGTAAGCATCTGCGAATTGTATTTGGGAGGACAGACGTCGTTGTCCCACTCGGCAGGGTATAGCTGCCGGATCCCCATCTTTTGGAGCATTGCTTGCTTCTCCTTGGAATCCTGTTGAGCATACAACTCCTTGACGGCCTGCTGTATTTCGGCCAGCATTGCAGAGCCTGTAGCCGATGGAGTAGACGAGGATGGTCCTACCTAATTGGCAGTAGGCAGCCTGTTGGATTCGTCATTAGTTGACGGATCACGCATAAGTGTAGAAGTAGCGGGGGCCATGCTACTCTTGAGGTCAATTATGACCGAGGACATGGTCTTTATGGTGTCCGTCAGCGTATCTAACTTCATCTTGAGGACTTCGTTACGTCTGAGAGCATCATTATTGTCTTCCTCATTGCCATCGGCCATGAACACAGACCGAGTGTGAGGATGACTCGAGGGAGCCGTAGATCCTTCACTTTCTGGCTCAAACGCCTGAGCCTCGATGTCCTGAGGGTATACCGTAAGATTGTGATCTTCTTCGGACTCAGTAAGGTTTTTACCCCTAGTCTGGTGATTGGCTGCGCTAATGGAGACATTCGTATCGTATTGTGCCTCCTCAGATTGGAATAAAGGGTTGTCGTGCATGGTAGGAGGCTGGCTACCCCCAATTTTTAACAAGACACCCAATGCAGATCTGGATCGAGTACCTTGGAACACACCTGCATTGGGTACCTTAACTTTACTGCTTTTTGACCTCCTCTTCGGTTTAGCAACCGATATGGAAGGATTCTGGGAGGGCTTTTTGAAAGCTCTGGAACCCTGCACAACGTAGCATGTGGCGGTGTGGGGTTCGTATTCCCTATGCTCATCGACCTCCTGTTAAGCCTCTGGCGTGGGGTCGACGTGGAGTAGAGCCTCTAGAAGATGGAATGCATGTTCGACGATGGCACGATCGTCTGCTGACAACAGCAGTTGATGGTAATCTGGGCACAAGAGTGCCTTGATTTAGGCACGTCCTGCACCATAGATTCTTCTTCCGCTTGGGAAAGGATTGGATCTTCTGTCGTAGCACTCCTATTGTACATGTAGGGAAGCTGTATGTAAGTACGGCTAGAGCGGGTATGGCAAAGAAGCCTCTTATCGCTTCTGCAAAAATGTTGCTCGTGTTGCTCCCTTTTCGTGGGACGTATTCCCTAGCTTGGCTTACGCACAGGAGTACCCCAGTGGAAGGAGATTCGACTGGTTGAGGCATCAGAGCGCGAGAGCCTGTCATGTATAGCTTTTCGTCGGATGTACGTGTAACTGTCAACACGGGCCTCTAGTCTGCCGTTGGTGTCGTACGCTTGTTGTACGAAGCACGAGCCACCTGGGATCTCTTCCTACTACCCCTATCGGGTGAGTAGTATTCAGAGTCCGCCGAAGGTTTACATGAAGGAAAAGTGATTTTGTCGAAGACAGATCTCCTTACCGGTATTACTCCCGTCGTGAGGGGTTGGACCGGTGTGCTCTTCCTTTGGCATCGTTCTTTCGTCAGATCAACCATGGAACCACCATCTTCCTCGCCATGCTTTCCAAGGACGGGAATCGGGCAGGGGATAATACTGTAGCAGCCAGAATCTTCTTTGTGGCTTTTACGTTGAGGGGGTCCTGAGACGCAGTTTCCACCATCATGCTGTTGGCTGCAGCCGCCTTAGTCCTCCAGACACGTCGAGTCTTCTTCGGTTGTACGAACCGCTTTGAAGTCTTTGAATTTTCACCAGAGAGGAGATCTTCAAAAGCATACTGGTCGAAGCGTACGACCAGCATGTCTTGAGAAGCTCCCAATAAGTTGTCATCAGATTGCATCACCGCCTTCTCGTTGGAGGAGAAGGTAGTCCCACACAGAGTCGCCATTTTATTCGACATAACAAAGGTTGAACGAACTTTTTACCTTATTGAACGTATAAGGTATCTGTGTACAAAGAAGAAAGTCCTAAACAAAATATTCTAAGTACAGGGAGAAGAGGTTTCTGGGAAAGTATGGCAGTGGAGATCGAGCAATGTAGCGGCTCCTTTACTCCGTTGACGATCTGACGATGATTCAACCTTGCTATGGCTCTCTAGCACCTTTGATGGGACTCTGGGGTCATCAATCAAGAGGCTATTTGGAAAAGAAGATCCCTTGAAGATGGTTAGTTCTTTGGTTGATCGGTGGATGAGGGTGGTCGACTCTTCGTGGATAGAGATTATTGATCCTTTGAAGATATTCGATTGTCAATTTTCCTCAGTCGATGCTTTGTTGGAAGAAGAACTCCTTCTATTTATAGAGAACCGAGCACATATGCGATGTACATTAGGGTTCCTGAGATATGAAAGAATTTGTCGTTATTGTATGGTGCGGCCTTCTGCGGCGCTGATATGTGGCGAACATCGAGATTCCCCTCAAATGAAATCTTTGGTGGTTATAAACATAACCGAGTAGGTGACATGTGGCACGTGCCGATTTTCTTGCTCGGGTACAGTCGAGTAAATCTCGAGATTTCATCCTAGATTTGGAGTCTAATTGATCCTCGTCTAAGATTTAAATCAATCTGATATGATATCAATCACAATTTAATCCCAATCTTCTCTGCAAGAGGCGGTTTAAACAAACCAATTGGGGTAGACCCATGCTTCCTGTGCCTTTGGCGAGGATTAATATTGTTGTGCTTCTGGGGCGACGAGTAGACCGTGCTTCTGGAGACGACGGAACCTCTGTGCTTTCAAACGACGAGTGGACTTGGCTTCAAATGACGATGAGACTTCTGTGCATATAGAGCAACTTATGAAGCTGTGTTTTAGGATACCAGAGTCACTGTGCTATAGGCGACAAGTAGGCTTGTGCTTGAGGTTGGCAAGGTTACTGTACTTTTGGAGCGATAAACTGACATGCATTGGTTGCGATAGGAGTTTCCAAGTCTCTTGCAGAGAATTGACTTAGGCTTCTGAACTGGAGCAGACAACTATGCCATGGAAATGGAGATGGTGTGAGCATACACCATCATGTACCTCATACGGGCGGAGGTAAGTAGCTGCACCTCTGAATAGTGAAGGCATTGGCTGCGAAGGGAAGGGTATGACACCCTTGCGTGTCTGAGATTGGCGCAGGCAGGTAGCTGCGTCTCTGGAGTCAAGACATTGGCTTCTGAAGTAAAACAAAGGGAGGCGGTCTACCACCATCTTTCTTATGAGGTTGGTGCAGGCAAGTGGTTGCGCCTCTGGCTTGATGGCTTTGGCTTCTGAAGCAAAAAGCAATAAATATCCGCTCTTTAAGGAACTTCCCTCTTAATTGCCACCGTAATATGGAGAATTCCAAGGGTCTAAGACTAACATTCAAAGTGCTGAGTCTTAGGTTCGTCCCATTAATGTAGGAATTCTGACCGTCGGCCATGTTGCGTGCGCTTTGGACCATTCTCGGTCCTATAAAAGGGGAAGTTCTTCTCTGAAGAGTCGTTGTCTTCTTCTCGGCATCCTTCACCACCATACGAGATCCAAACTTAACTTCGAGCGGCGATCGGCCTTGTGTAAGTTGGCTGTTGGTTGAGGATTTTCTCATTTGTAGGAGCCACGTTCTTGTGGAAGAACTCTGTGTAGAAGGAGCCATCGCTGCCCTTGAGAAGTTTACAAATGTCCTTCTTAGGGAGTTCGACTCTGAGCGACGTCTGAGGGATGTGGGAAATCCAAGACCCGGGTTCGAGATCGGTTTCTCACCCGACGAATAGCCGGCCGTGCTCTGCCCGGATCTTTGGGAACAAGGGGGCTTCGTCGTGCTGTGGTTCTGGATCTTCCACTGCTTCAATATATGTTGGAGCTCTAGCGTCTCTTGGTGACAAGAGGGTTGGCTCTGATGACGCTGTGAATCGGTAGGGAAGAGACTTTGATGGGGACTGTATATCTCTCTTCTACCGTTGACGATCACACAGTGAAGGCTGCCCGTCGAAGTCGATCCTTCTTTTGTGTTCATAGGAAATTCTATTCTCACTTGTGTAACAAAGACCGTATAGGTGAACCTTGTAAATGATATTCAGGAAACTTCTTTCTTATGTACTTGCGATAAGTCTGTGTAATAGACCCTTGTAGCCACGATTAATAAGAGTGCTTTTTTTTAACTTTATCCTGAGAATGTCTTCATCCTTGGTTGGTCTGTGCATCTCACTGTCTGCGCCTCTGTGATGTTAGGTCGGTAGTGGGGACACTAACCTGTGCCAAATATCATCTGGACCATGGTAGGAAGAGGGTGGGCGACGAGAGCACCCTCCTTCTCCTTGCATCTGCTGTAATTTTTCATGCTTCCACACTCATACCTACCAAGGTTGTCTTCAAGTGCATTACACTAAGATGGATAGTTAACCTTGTTAGTTATATTCATGTTCTTGTATATTACCTTTACGGTTCATATTGTGGCTAGATGTTGTATCTTGTTACATCCCGCTAAGGACCTGGTGATCTCTCTAGGTTGTTGTTGAGCTTATAGTATAGACATGTGGATGGTATGATTTTGGCTGTAAGGTTCAAGTATTTTTTGTAGTGATAGTTTGTCATTTTCTCATGCTTTCTATTTCCTTTTCTGTAATATTTTTCTTATTTAGCCTAGTTTTACTGGATCTCTATTATTCTTCGGGTCCATTCAAACATATATGCTAATGGACTGCAGACCATGATATATATTGTTTGTTCTTGATTTTGTTTATTATTATGGATTGAGAGATAGTTGAGATAGAGTAGATTTAGTTTACTTTACAGTGTACTACGATAAGGATAAGTCCATTAAATTGGGAATACATGTTTAATCGTACAGTTGGCATGCTCATGTCTTGGGTTCCTATATATTTTGGAACTGGGGCATGACATATTTTTGTGATGGCCCATGTAGGTTGAGTTAGCCGTTTCGGTTATATTACTGTACCGAACTGGCTTGTGATAGGATAATATGATAGGATCTCAATCCACAACTGCTTTCAAAACTCTTTTGAATTTATCTATCGTCTTTGGAATGCAAATTTGAAGTCGATCAACTTCCTTGACCTCATTGTTTTTTTATTCTCGTCACTCCCTCTTTCGGAAGGAGGAACGTTCATGCTTGGTGAACATCGTTTCCATTATTAGATAGAACGTATTTGATTGAGTATTCTAAAAGGGGATGATTGTTAAGAAAGGATTGAGTAGGTACCTCTATTAGGTAGACCAAACAGATCGGATGGGTAATATATGATTCTCATTGACGACTTAACTCTAGCGAAAGACTTTAGGATCGGTGGTCTTGTAAGATAAAGATGTTTTGGAGGAACCAAAAAGAACATATAATAGGTATCTTGTAGAAGATTAGCTATTCTCATTTGTAAGAATGAAAGGTCGTCCTAGGACCCTTAATAGATAAGCATATACTCTAGCGTGAGTTAGAATTCGTCATCTTCCATCTAACGGACCATCAGAAGCTCAGGATGTTCTAGAACCTCAGGTAGGGTTCATCCTTGATCAAGCCACTAACCCTTCGATTACGAATAAGTTTGCAAATTTTTGTCCCAATATATTTGGTCATAGCTAGTCAACTCATTTAAGTGAATGAGTATAGCTTATATGCCTATCCTACGTCTAGCAACACTAAGGATAGATCTTTACTCCTCTGTACCTCCATAAATATACCATCCATATCATGATAGGAACCAGTCATTATCTACTCAAAATTTCTTGATCGAGTTACTATGACTTAATACTATTTACGTATAGTCATCTTGACTTCTTCCAAAAATGACTTCCTTATCCTTTTATGTAGTGCTACCATTTAGTTCCGATAACCCAGGGTTCCATAATAGCAAAATTGTAGGGCCTCACAAATTTCAGGGTTCGTCCTATATTTGCGAGTGATTGGGAGAGTCTTCGTTCCAAATAAGCTAAAAAGTCAGTAGCTCATGACACCCACTTTCTAATCAGACCATTTGGTGTCTGCTACCGTCACTTTGATATTTGGAGTGCAAGACTAGCTGTTACCTTCAAACAAATTTTATATACATGGCCTAGATGAGTCCACCTTCGCTTATGCCTATCATGTCCCATTATTTTTAAGGCACAACACTCAGGCCTCAACCTTGGCCACTCCCGTGATATTGTTGACCATTCCAACCTAAATTGGAGGCTCGACCTCGATCCAACCCTTTCGACCCATTATACGATCTTAGAGGTCGGGCTGTTAAACTTGGTGCTAATTGTAGCGCCTTAAGAAAATAGGACCCCCTTGTGCTAGGTTTTAGGGAGTTCTGTTAAGAATATAATGACTTGGTAAGCCATGTATTTAAGGTTGGACCTAAGAATGTGCGGAACCATTTTCTTTATGGAGTTTTTTAAAATATGATTTCATGCTTCACGAGACTAGTTAAATAGCTTAGGTAGGTAGAATTCTATAGATGAGAGTTTACCATATATTAATGATTAGCCAATCACAAGCCTAATTTAGGGTGATTTCTTGTTTCTGTTAACTGCCTAGGAACATAGACTGTCATAGTGCATGGTTCACCCCTTGTCCCTGTTTAAAGTGTTGGGCTATTGTGCTATGTTAGCCGAAGAATCAAAGTTGCGACACAGAGTCCTTTAGCCTAAACCTAGCCATAGATGTATTCCTATCTTAATGTGATTCAACATCTATATTCCTTATTTAAGATATTGGTATCATATTATTTTAATGACAGGATATATTTTTAGAGTATGAAAACCTAGAATATGACAATTTAGAACCCCTTTAGTATTAGCCACCTCTATAAATCCTATATGACTAGCTTTCTTTATCATACGAATTGGTGTAATTTCGAGGACAAAATTATTTAAGGTGGGTAGGTTGTAAGTCCCCTAATTTTTAAATATTACTTTAAATATTATTTTTATTTATTTAATATATTTATTTATATTTTAAACTAGATTTTTATAACAATATGACTAGAGACGTACTTTTTCGTAGCTTGGATTTTTGGAGCACGAGACATGCCAATCTTTCGAAACGTCCTACATGAGTTTTGAAGTAGACAAGTCCACCTTCAATTTGATATATCATGTCCTATCCAAACTTGTTCCCTAGCATTCGTTTGACTTCGCACAACTTTGAGTCAATTTAGGCCATTCGACTATTTACGTTAATACTAGTCCTAACTTCGAACTTGAGTTTGGGACTTGATATTGATCAAAACCATTTGACCCAATATATGGTTTTGACCCATTTTGAGCCTACGACACACATGCCAAGGGTGTGCCACTCAATCGAGTTCCCATGTGCTATTTATTTGCGAATGGCACATGAGACTCATTGGGTGATTTTCGGATTCGATTTGACTAGAAAATATATTTGGCCCTAACCTAACCAATTCCGCTTGGTAGAGCCTATGTTAGGGTGCCATAACCAGGTAGCTTCATTTTGAATTTGTTTTACGGAATTTGTATAGCAAAATAGGTTAAATACAACTTTGTATGTATTTGATTATATATTTATTTATTTAATTGAATTATAAATATATAAGCTTATAATGGTTTTATATATATTGACGTACATAGTTATTTATATATATTTTAGAGAGTGTTATATATGGTTTATATAATTCCTGTGAAGTATGAATTATAATTTTATACATATAAATAAATTTATATACGTTTTATTATTGATATAAGGTTATATATATTCATATACGATCTTATATACGATCTTATATACGATCTCATATACGATCCTATATATATATATATATATAATATATATATATATATATATATATATATATATATATATATATATATATATATATATACACACGGTTATGTATATATATATATATATATATATATATATATATATATATATATATATATATATATATATATATATATATATATATACACACGGTTATGTATATATATATACAGTCCCCATCAAGTCATATACGATCATATATGATCTTATATATACACACGGTTATGTATACATAATTACATTACGGTTATATATATATATATATATATATATATATATATATATATATATATATATATATATAT